>CM057817.1:35334293-35891793 GCA_030067965.1 Latrodectus elegans | reverse complement strand
CAAATATCCTTGCATATTTTTATTTCTAATCTTTGAGTAATTCAAATCAAAAGAGATAATTTAAATAAATATCTCTTTTGACTATAGCTGAGCGATCTAGTAAATTTGTACAATTTTTAATGTATATTTCATTTAAAGCGAAAATATAAATAAATAGAATTATCTCAGACAAGGTGTTTTAAATTTACTGATAAAAAGAAATTTAGATTAAGTTCTACGTTTATTATACCAAGAAATATACTTTGTGTGTTTTATGCAAACATATTTTAAAAGGGTAGTTTTTATCACTGAAAACTAAAAAAATGTCTGGAAAGTTAATTTTTAAGCTATAAATATGCTCTCATATAAATATAAAATGAACTAATTTAAATAAACGGTGCATTAATATATAATTTATAATATTTAAAGAATAAGGAAATGCCCAAAATATTAGTATCTATGTAAAATAATGCACTAATAAAAAGCAAAAACTCTTTTGCTCATAAAGGAAAATTTTAACAGAAATTATATAAATACATATATATATATATATATATATATATATATATATATATATATATATATATATATATATATATATATATATATATATATATATATATATATATATATATATATATATATATATATATATATATATATATATATATATATATATATATATATATATATATATATATATATATATATATATATATATATAATGAAAAACTAATAAATCGTTTTGTTTTTTTGAGTGGAACAGAAAGTGTACTGTAATCATAATTTTCGAAAAGATGTGGAATTTTTGTACTTAATTACTAAAAGATTTTCTCGAGTAAAAAATTAAGACCATGTGTAAGATAATATTTATTTATCTTACATATAGTCTCCGTTTATTTGTATTTATAAACTTAATACTTAAATTCACTATGTTCTGAATTGATTACTGGTGTTTTATGCATCATTTAATTCGTTTTAAAGAAGTATGACGTTTAAAAATTGTTATTTGTGTTTTCTGTATTATCATGAATTTCATAACGTTTGGGACAACTCGTTTATAATGATAGTGCTCTTTGTATTTACAGTATTAAGGTACTGTAAATTTAAAATAAAATTATAAAATTATTTATTTTTATTTACTCCCCTGAATACATTAGTAGTTTGCGCTAAATGTTAAAAAATAAAATGTATTAAACTAACTATGAATTAAATCTTTTTTTATATATTCTTAAGAAATTACTTAAAATTATCAAAACAAATCTATTTCTACATGCAAAGGATTGTGAACCGAAGAGAATGTGTGTAACGAGTATCTAACTTACCGCATTTAAAATAAACCAACTAAAGGCAAATTTCTTTAGATTTAAACAGATGTGTTTTAAAAGGTGAACAAATGTTAAACCGGAAAGAACGGAACCAGTTCATTATAAATTTTAAGTATAATAGCATGTGTATATCCTAAACAATCACTTGACTACAAAGAAACCAAAATATATTCTTGTCATAAAGTCAAGTAATCCAAAGAACGGCATAGACAATTTCTTTTACTTCCTCCAAAATGTCAAAGGGTTAACGTAAGCAAGTAATAAGAAAATGACCAGGAAAGACTAAATTGTAGCATGTGCAAAAATTGTGGTCAATAAAACAATCTTATTTGTGGAAACCCCTCCACCGTGTGTGCAGGGGGAATATTGTTTGCTAAAATATATATTATGGATAATAACAAAAATAATTTCTTCTTTTGTAGTTCTGAATAATGACTACTTTCAGTGATACTGCTCTAAATTGACAGCTTTGAACCTGATGTCACTTTCCTATGTGTAAATAGTATATAAGAAATAGTTGGAATTGTCTTCAAAATTGAGAACATCACAGGGTTTTTTCTACCAATTGTTACCTTTGGTGGCATTAAACGTTATCATATATGTGTATGCAGGTGTGTATCTTCATGGATACATTGATTTTGATAATTTCATTCTTTCCTCAAAAAAAAAAAAAAAAAATTGAGCTATTTTACAGTTCGTCACTTCTGGACACCTTTCTTATTTTTATTCTACAAATATGACTTTTTTCAGTACAAGCGAGTTGTACGGAAACCCTTGAAATATTGTTTTATTGATAAGACATTTACAGATTAAAAATAAGTAATTCCACTATACGAAACGAACATCTAATTCAGAAAAAAGATATGCAAATATTAAACCGAATTTCTGATGCTATTTTATATAAATATGTTTGAAGCAAACAATTAAAGTCATCTGCAACAATTAAAGTCATCTGCAGCCCAGATTGTTTATATAATTATTTTACGGAATTAGTCACGTGTATATCAACTCACACACAACTGTCTTTAAAATTTTAGTAATCTGTCATTTTGTAGGACATTTCTCCTTCCGTCCTTACCACGTCAATCTTAAAAGAAGAAATTGTCTTATTACTTTTCCAAATAAATTGAATTCGAATTGAAATACTGTATTTTCCCTTAACATTTATCTTTGTCAACTTTCTGTAATTTTGTTACAGTAAGATTTCCATAAATTTGCTGTCAAGATTTCCATGCTTCAATTAAAGAACCTGGCATATTTTGAGAGGAAGAGCTATTTGGCACGAAAAGTGCCAACTAGAAACATGAATCATTTCATTTCTCTCTCTCTCACACGGCGCTAATTTCTTTTTCTCCCCTCTGTCACTTTTTAATGTGTTCATTAACAATTTTTTTTTCATGGAGGCCATGCTATAGAAATTATTTATATAACGTTTAATCAAATGAAGTAAAATTTTGCTTGGGTATTTAATTGAAAACGGTAAAAGGATATTTTTTCTCATATAATTAATTAAAGAATAATTATCTGTCGCAAATGATATATTGCATCGCATATTTAAATAGAGGTATATCTTTTCTTGAAAATTTTTCATTAGCGAAATAGAAAATATTAGGAAGTAAGTTAAATTCACAATGTCTGTACTTATTATCCAAGATTGTTTTTCCAAACTATGCATTCATCTGAAGTACATTAATTTTTTAATGTGATGTGCTTTAACTTCTGATTTGCAATTTATCTTCAGGTGCCTCAACAACAGATCCTATGTGTACACACACACACACATATGTATATATATATAATATAATATAATATAGCCAACCGATGGCTGAGTGGTTAGCGTTCCTGATTCCTAGCCTGTTAGTTCCAACTTCGAATCCCGATTCGGACAAGGATGTTTCTTTCTCTCTGTGTTGCTCTGTCCTTTCTCCTGAGATGATGTATGAATGGGTCCTATAAATGGGTTTTTGGTGGTATGGCGTGGGTAAGTCTAATCGCCTGGGGGGCTTGATTCCTAGGTGCCCACCGAGCCGAGATAAAAGAGTTGCAGTTTTTGGCCTTGTTGTGAAGAGTTAGTCACCCAGGGGGCCCGCCTTAATTAATATATATATATATATATCTATATATATATTATACATTATATAATATATATATTATATGTATTAATTATATATTAAAGAATTTTTAATTATTCATGATAATTTTAATTGCTCATCCCCTGTAAATACTGAATCCAATTTACCATCACAAATTAGAATAGATAGAAACTTTTCATTGCATAAAAAACTGTTATTTACAAAAATTCAAAGCAAGTTGTGAGTAAAGGTATTGGTCATCTCACACTATTTGCGTGTCCATTTCTATAAATATTAACATCATTAGCTTTAAGTACTAAACATACTATTTATTCATATCATTCATACTAAATTTCTCCAGTTATGAAAATATTGAAAAATGAAGGAACAGTTTTGAACATTTAAAAAAGGTACAGAAAGAATTACTTAAATTCATTATTTAAATTCAAAGGTCTTAGTAATTTTCATCATTTCGGTTCCATCAGTTGAAATTTTCTTATCGCTAATGAATTATACTTTTAGCTTTATCTTGCAATTTAGGGATTGTTAATTAGAACAACATTCAAATTATAATGATATTCAAAAAAAGACGTTTCGATATACTTCAGTGTTCTTATATTATTATATCAGAAAATAAAAGGTTGCCATTACGTAACTCAGATAACGGTCAAGAACTTAAAACTGTGTGTGAATGCATTCCACTTGTATTATACTCTCTCCATATATCAAAAGTTCACTGAACTGGGATTTAAGAGTCCTTACTGTGAACTTTCGGTTTTATCTTGAAAGAATATCATTAACAGTCCAAATTAGGAAGGTTTTTAGTCACAAGAGTAAAAAAAGTTCCTTTCATTAAAAAAAAATTTTGTGGCACAAATTCAATAAAATACACGTTTTCTTCTTTAAACAATGAGTGAGAAGATTCTTAATTAATCATATTTGTATTGTTAATTACGCATTTGAAGGTTTCTTATATTTTAAATTTAGAGATCCAAGTTTACAATTTTTGATTTGAATTTTTACTATGAAGGATAATATTTATTAGCTAAATTTAATTTTAAAAACTCTTCAAAATATCAAAAATTTATATTTCTCTATTAATAATAAAAATGTTTCTATGATTATGTATGTACTTTGATTTTTATATCCTTCGCCTATTAAAACAAGTTTACTGAACACGTTCCAATTTAACTGTAAAATTATTTAACTGGAGTTTAATTGTAAAAATTTTAAAACTGCGCATTTTTCCACAAAATGTTAAAATATTTTCATACTTACTAAATCTTATTTTTAGCATAATTTTAAAACTGCCGTAACGTTTTTTATATAACCTATAATTTATTCGAATAAATTGATGCAGCTATTACTGGAAACTATATCGGCAAGTGTTATATATATAAATAGACATATATCTGCGTATATTTATCATAAGAAAGATAAACATAGTTAAGAAAAAGCATAGTATAAACTTTTTCTCCCTGATGTTACTGTATTCCACTTACTTTTAAATTGAACAAATTTTTAACACAAATTAAAACATTTAACACAGGCTTTAATAAAATGCCTTACTTTGTAACATTTAAAAAACTTTTATAAACGATTCATTTAAATGAATTAATAATTTTAATTACTTTTAGGCATTTAAATATTACGGCACAAATTTTTTAGTTCGTGTCTCAATTGATCAACTATTTTCCCTTTTATTACTCATTGGCCAAATTAATATTATTTTCAATATCATTTGCGGATAAATGAAATTTTAAATACTTTTTTTAAAATTTTGTCATAACAAGACTTCTGACAGTATGCATACGATCAAAAATAACCAATTTTAATGAATACAAGACGAACAATTGCTTTAGGCATTCAAATGCTTTCAGATTTTAATCATATCTTTAACATGTTAAGTATATTTTGTTAAATGTTACCACATATTCCAGTTCAGAAATCAAAACAAGGAGAACTTTTTCTCCTAAGCTTGTTAGAACTACGAAATAATAAATAATGGAAGCGAACAACTGTTCCAAAACAGCTCGGCTGTCACTTCGCTAACACGTTGTTGGGGTCCATGAAAAAAGAGTATAGATATAAACAACTCTTCTCTTCTTTTTCAGCCAGGATAAATCAGGAGAATGCTTTTTTGTAAATCTCACGTATTGCTTTCGCATCGGCCACACCTTGTAGGCCTCAGAGTAAGAAGGGGAGTTGGTTGTTTTATTTATTATCACTGGGTGCCTTTTATCCAATGAATTATGATATATTTCTTTTGTAGAACAAGAAAAATGTCACTATAATTCTTAGTGTATTAGTTGCTGCTCATCTTAATGTAATTGTAGCTCAAAAGATTTTTTTCTGAAAAACTTCATTTGCTAAAGATCAAATAATAAATATGCATGTACTTATGTCTGGGTATATGTATGGATGTATGCATGTTTATATATATATGTATGTATACGTCTATTATGAGTCAAATAAATATATATTGCTCTCCTTTTTAACCTTTTAATGAACTAACTTCTCTTTCCAGTATTTAGCTTTATATTCTAAATAACTTTCTATTTTTCGTTCTCTTGAAAATACCCAGCATTTTTGCTGTTTAGTAGAAACTAGATAGAAATATAATAGAATCAGCAATATTTATTAGTCTTATCAAGGTTTGGGGATTTAATTTTTGTACTGATGTGTGAATTTCTGTTAAGTTTCGAAAAAATTGCTGTTTCCGAAATTTCTAGCTGTTCGTGTGTCATACATATTGGGAAATTATAATTGCTAACAATTTGTTTGAAATATTCTTCGAAACATTCTATTCTTTATTAATTTAATTTGAGAAGCTGTCATACTTTTAGTTAATTTCATAAATGAATTGATGGCTATTGTGCTTTGATTTAAATTTATTTTAAATTGTTCAACTGTCTTGAAAAAAAATGACATTAAAACAAATTACATCAGTTGCTGCAAATCTGAAACAAATATGAATTTTGTGAATGTAACCAATAATTTACTATTTTTTATCTACAATATTTTAGAAATAAGTTAAGAACAATAATTCTGGTGATATTTTTTAACTTTGAGATTTAAGTATCAAAGAAACTAGCGTCTTTAACAATTCATCAATTTAAAAATGAACCCTAATATAATATAAATATTTAAATACAGTAAACAAGCTAACTCTTGAAAAGAAAGTGAAAAGCTACAGTTTTAATCGCTAATATATTGAATAAAAATAAAATTTGCTAAATAATTTTTCTTTTCAAATCCCAATGCAAATTTTAAAAAAAATGCCATTAAAAAAATTTCTAAATAATTTTATTTTATATTTGTAGACTAACATATTTAAAAATGAATGTAAATAAATATAAGTTTAAAAAATGCTAATAATTAAAATAACTTATTAAAAGCTATATTTAATATATACCATGCTGAGATTACAACGAGAATAAGAAATACTTACAGCTTTATGTACTTGTTTTATGTACAACATACGTGCACTTTGATATCTCGAATTAGACAGTCTAACAATGCAACTCTGTGTGTTGTAAAATTATTTAATATTAGCCTTGTAAATTACCAATTGGGAAGAATTTCCGCAGAGAAGGCGTCGCATTCCCGCTTCTTAAGCGAGAAAACTCAGGAAAATCCCAAGCACCCACCCTAAAAGTAGAAACATTCATCTCGCCTTCTTCAACAATGAATGAAAACGAAAGCGGAACATTTCACTTTAAACAGTAATGTTCAATCAATAGGCCACTATTGATTGGACATTGATGATGTCCAATCAATAGGCAATAGGAGCTCAACATATACCTACTTGAGTCCGTAAGAAAACTAATATCCTTCCCATTCAAACAGGAAACACGTCAAATTAATTCCTTATTATTGATGATATTTAATGTATAATAATAAATTGATATTTAATTAATGCTAAGTTTCATAATATATATATATATATATATATATATATATATATATATATATATATATATATATATATATATATATATATATATATATATATATATATATATATATATATATATATAATGAGCTCTATGTGCAAAATTAAAATACTAAAATAATCTGCTCAATTTTATTTCAATAGAAATACTAAATTTTATGTGTTTGCAAAAAAATAAGTGTTTTCGTTGCATTTATTATATTGTTTAGATATGTCATTTTTATATTTTTTGATTTGTAAATGCACATTTTTGATCATCCATATCAAAATGTGTAATATGTTTGGTGTTTGATGCTTTTTAATGCGTCACATCTATTTTAGATGCTTGATTCCAGTGATAAAATTTAAGCACTGATCTTATCTCAATTTTATAAGACTTCACTTAATTACTTTCAAAATTCTACGTTTAGGACTTCCCAAATTTACAAGTGCTTAAGCAAAAGTTAATTATAGTTTTTAAGTGTTTTAAAAACGTATTTGAAACTCACACACACTTATGTTCGTTCATTGCATAATATCTGTTAATATATATAATTTTTTCAAAATAAATAAAACCTTGGAATATGTAACTTGGAGTTATTTTAATGTTTTCGGCTTCAATCACTATATTACTTTGCATCATATATAAAAGTTCATGTAACTTTATTTTCTTCGAACATACCATCAAATCAACTTTTTAACACATATTTCATGAACTTAAATTTGACTTTATATTTTTACCCATATGTGTAAGAAAATTTAAAAAATTGATATTTTTGAGACCAAAATAGTTTTTAAAGCTTGTAAATAATTTTAAAAGTAAATAGTGATATCATTCAACATCTTTTATTGGATGCTTATATTTCCTTCCCGCATTCATATTACTGTTATACTTTAATTGTCAAAACACATAACTAATAATATTTGAAAATTTCACATTTCAATTGTAAATCACTTCTTTATTAAAAATTCACTGTTACATTTTATTTATCGTATTTATCTTTTAACTGAAATACCATTCCAATTTAAACAAAACCCGTTTAGCCTTCACTTACTAATTTCACAAGAATCATTTTTGATTGAAAAAAAACTGTGCAAAAACCAATTTACATATTAAGATTTGGAAAATATTATTAATAAATTCATTTATTAAAAAGTGTGTGACAGGAAGAATTGTAAACTTTATTTTACAACGTTTATTGAATACGCGCTCGCATTTTATTTTCTTCACACTTTAGGAATGAAGAAAGGAAACTATTCTCCATCAATACTTCAAAAATTTACATTTTTCTGCTATCCAAACCTGAAAAGAAATGTATGTATGATCATACAAAAACACATATTAAATATAAAAAAAATTCGTCCCATTAGCCCCTTGACTTCATTGTAATGGTTTTTTAATAATTGATAAAAATGTGATCGCTACGGAATCTTTAAGAAATATTAACAAAAACAGGCAGCTCAAATGTAACTGATAATGTAAAGGGTGTTAGAGAGGTAATTCAGATTTATTAATACTAGCTTAAGTAAAAAAAATTAATTTATTAGAAAATATACCAAAATTTTCGCAAGTGGCTGATATTTTAGAAATTTAATATCTATTTTACTCATGTATAGTTTTATGAATATAAAAACGATAATGTTGACAGTTAACATTACATTTACTTTACCTTAATTTTAAAAGAAATTTTGAAAAATGTTTTATCGATTTTACAATTATTATTTAGAATATGGCCGATGATTACATTTAAATTCTTAATTTAAAACGTTGGTACATTTTCGTTTTGATTTGATTCGATACCATGATTTACATTCTAACTTCAACGAGAGAAACATCTCATTTACCGATTGCTTTTCCTCTGCACCCTGCATTTGCGTATTTGTGAGAAATTTGTCTTACATGTTTCTCCTGGAAATATTTAAAGATAAAATACGTTTGAAGAAAATATACAATACAAAAATCTGCTTACCTATTCTATAAATACATACATTTCAATCTTAATGGAAAATCTCATTTATAAACTGATTAATGTATAAAAAATAATATTAAAAATAACATTCTCATGAGAAGATATCGGTACCGATTAAAAGCAAAGTCGCGGCGTATTATTTGGTTAAATCGTCATTCTCATTATCAGAAGGCAATGAATTCGAAACCCAATTGAAGTGGAGATCCGTCGTGTTCATTAGCAGAGGCTTGTGCACATTAAAAAGGTTGTGGGTGCAATGTTCTCCAAGAGAAATAATACCTCTGGAGTGATCTACCAACAGGTTGGATCCCAGTTTCCAACCTATTGGTGGATCCAGACTCTTGGCTACCGTTAGGTTCGGGTAGTATACCTAATCAAAGTGTATAAAGACGATGTATGCTTGTACTCACTGATTTGAAAGTATCATCATTTGTTGAACATCGGAACAAGTGTGTTATTTGGGTTGCCTTTTTCCAAAAATCAAATTTGCAAGCAAATCTATGTTGACGACGTCATCCATGATATGGCTTTCTTGCACTCTTCGTATTTGCCATTTAGTAGAAAGTATCTAAATTTCAAATTAATAATTTAATTTTTCTGATGGGAAAACTAATTTATAAAATCCTGCCATCAATTTGAAAAATCTGCACATATTGATGTTGCAATAATCAGCCGAAGTACGAAGTAAAGCTCACAAAAATGGGTGTAGCTCATATGTGCTAGCTTGATAATGTTGCTATCCCCTTCAAACGACTAGTTTTGCTAACATGATTTGCGCTTACAATTGCTTAAGGAAAGAATTAAAATTTTGTGGAAGCCGCACACTATAACAATATTTTTAAGCCATTTATAGTATACATAATAATAAACAACGGTGTATTAATATCCTTAACATCTCTTTTACTAAGTTGATGAATTTAATACCTCCAAAATCTCTAAAATTTAATAAGTCTTTTATGATAATTTATTTATTTTTTAATAAAGTTTTTTCTATAAATTGTTTAAGATTATTATAACAATTATAATTTCTTTTTGCATAGTACACCAGCTTATGACTGTTTTAATATTCCATAAGTGATATGAAAAGGATAACGAATTTCTCTTTTTCTTTAAGGGAATAAAATATAAATAGATTTAAAGAATGAGTTTGCTTGGTAAATTTAAGAAAAATAAAAACTAAGAAAATTGAGATTTCGAGGCCAAAAAATGTTCTTACAAACTCATAATTTCCTCAGAAATATTTATTTGCTAACGTTCCACTCAAAAAAATAGAAACTGTTACATAAAAAAAACTCAAGAAAAATTCTGAAAAATTTTTCATTTGCATATTCCGGTTAACAACCTGTTGGAGATGAAAGACAAAAATTCATAAAATTTATCGGGGGAGTATCCACATGTTTCTTTCTACGTGCGTGTCCATCGTTGTCCTCTATATAAGTGTTTTGGATGTCATGAACATAAATATTTCTTTAGTTGTTTGAATTGCGAATACTATTTTTGTTACATGAATTGAGGTAGAGAATGAGGAAAACACGCTTTTCGTAAGAGCGGTTCGTAAGTGCTTCCCACGAGGGGGAGGGTAAAGTTTTACTTTGGTTTACCAGTCTAATTTTGAAAACGGAAAAACGATTGTAGCTGAATGATGTCCTGAAGAGCAATTGAGGTAATAGCCGAGAAGAGAAATAGCGGAATATCTCCCACACATACTAAATACCGGCTTTACATCAAAAAATAACCTTGGATTCTGTCAGCAACGAAGTAAGTTTCTTTGTGACTTTCTTTTTGCTCATCAATTTCTTAAATACTTTTTTAGTAAGAAATTTTTACAGTGCTTATAACGATAAAGTTAATGCTAAGAAATTTTATTTGCATACTAAATCTTAATAGGGTCATTTGAATCATATGGATAAATTATCATCATTTAATTAAAATAAAATAGAATAGTAGTTATTTATTGTTATATAAAATAAAAAGCTTCATTTTAAGTGATAATTATTTTATTAAAATGATATTTGTGAAAGATAAACGTTAATTTTAAACATTTATAAATTAAAAAACTTTTTTCAGTTTTGCACAAATATAAATTTACCCCAAAAAGTTGATTTCAAAATACTTTGCCAATAATGGATGATTTATAACAGGTTCATCACAATTTTGTCAGCCTGTCTGATAAAAAGATAAAAAGTTTTTCACATTTTGCGATAAAAGATTGTAGGTATGTTTGTTTCTAGTACTATCAAAGCTGATATATTGGTTGAAATGTCTTCCTTGAGAATAGAAAATTAATTGTAAAATTAATTTTCTATTCTCAAGAAAATTAATAGAATGTAAAATTAATAAGAGAATAGAATCAATTCGAATACAAGAATCTTCACGCCGTAGTAGCTCGAATTCAAGAGGTATTTTTTCTGAGTACATTATACGATATCTCTCAGACAGTACCTAATACCCTATTATTTATATATCAGCATTATGATAAAAATATATAGATACGAATACAAATAAATTACATCAAAAGAAGAACTCACATTTTGCATAAATTACAGAGGGTTATAGACGATGAATTTCGCTAGACAAGAATCAGCTAATTTTTGTGGTCTTGCCAAATGATACAAGGGAAAACATTTTTATGATGAGTTACTAATTTAAAAACATTCTATCACCATAAGTACATTCATTCATATCTTTACTAATCATTTTAATTTTATCTAATTATAATTTCTTCTTAAATCCTTTAATTTATTTCCTACGTGCTCCCATTTTTAATATTTACAGTTTAGCTACATAAACTTGGATATATCTTAGCATACAAAATTTACTCTCATAGCAGTCACCATCTATTCCGTGCTCTTTTATTTCCTACAATTTATTATATATTTAATTATTCTTAAATCTTTTAATAATGGAATACGCTGTTAAACCACAGCATACACAATGTTTATGCATACACGATAAAGTGACAGGTTCAGAGAAACCCCCACAAGAAAATTAATAACAATTTTCTAAGGCATATCATGTAGTAACTTAATCAAATGACTTGATACCACTGAAAAAGGATTTCTATAACGACGAGCAATATTGAAAAGTTATTTCAAATTAGTTACCTTTTGATGATTCAAATTTCTTAAGTTATTTGTGCTTCGTGATTTTTGCTGCTTTTAGATATTGTTTTTCACTTATTGATCGGGGATCTCATATTGACTGAGGCAGAATAAAGTTAATAATGGTCTTATGGTTGTGTGTGTGTGTGTGGTTCACAGAACACAAGATATATATTTATTAAGTACTCTTATATAAAATTCAGATCTTTATTTCTGAGCCTTGTAGTAATGTGAATCTTTCATAAGTATGTGTGAAATATAAGTTCAATTTTTAGAAAAATGAAAAAACATTTAACATGAATGCTCAGTATTAATATTAATTGTTATTTTTATACGTAGATTCTATTATAGTATAATTTGTTCATAAAAAAGGGCAATATATACGAGGGAATATAAAATATAAATCTAGTATAGTAATTGTATTGTCTGCCATATTACATCTATTATTGTATCATTGACATTAGATATATGTTATGGAAATTTCACCAAGTTGATACCACTGAACATTTGCGTTTTTCGTGAGACTTTTATAATAGTACATGCGTGTAACCTAAATATTATTGTTCTACGCTAGACTTTGCACATTATTTCATAATTTTAACAGAGATTCTTGATGATGAGTTTCTTTTAACAATAATCGGAATAGTGATCCTCCATAAGAAATTTGATTTTTTTCATTTTATATTTAGATAATTTTTTAATTGAAAATGGAATGTTACTGTTTTATTGAAGTCGAAGTAAGATCACAATTAATTTACTTCCTTCTTTTGGTTGAAATTTTGTGATTCTACACACACATTCTTTAAACAAAAATATTTCTGAAGATTCATTTGAAATTCGAGACATATATTGCAGCAATTATAATGTTACTACAATTGCGGAAAATTTCTTGATCATAGTGAACCTAAGATTTTATGGAGCTAAGAATTTCACAATTGTAAACACTTCCATTCGCATCTTCATTGAATTACATTGGTATTGAAAAGCAACTACCAATTTTTCTTTGCTTTTTAATGAAATATTCATAAAGACTAAAAAAAGAATTTGTTATTTAGAATGTATTCATATATTTAAAGAACAAAGTATAAAAATCTTGATCAGAAATATAACATTTATTTTATTTGTATCTTTTTCCGATAAAAGCAGTGCATGGACTTAAAATTAAAATGTGGATAGTTTTAAGTAAAATATTTATAGAAATAATTAAACAAAAACATAGTCCAAACCAAACACAATCTCCAGCTTTTAAGCGCTTGTAACTAATACCCCATTAAACTATAAGCATCTTTATTAGTAAAATTTACACTTATTATTGCTAACATTATGTAACTGCCAAAAAATACTGATGATTTATCACCACTCACTTTTTCACACTAATATATGTGTTATAAAAACATTCAAAGCACATATATATTAATGGTAAAATTTGCTGCCGATTTTTTAAATATTAACCTAAAAAAGATAAACCACATAATTTTCATTTTAAAAAATATCAAAAATATTCATTTATTATCAAAATTATTTTAAAACCCGATTACATTTATATTATCTGTGCACAAATCTTTTTTGCCGGAGGGAAAAAACATTTTAATGTTTACTACACTTAAAGAGTAATAAACCAATAAATTCAGTTAAGCAACTGTCAACGAAAACTTCTGCGAAATAAATTTCATTTGTGAGAAAGATTTTTAAAATTCTTGACAGCTCAACAGTTAATTTAGTGAACCATGAAAAAACTGCTGCTACAGACAAACATTCCTTTCAACTTTTTGAAGTTCGTTGGCATAAAAGAGCATTTTATTACTTAGCACAGAGGATAGAATTTCTGCTTAAAATCCTGAGTAAAAAATCAACACTGCCGACAAAAACTCTTGAGGAAGAAAAATAAATTTCCTCATAAAACATTAACTTATATTGTAAAACTCAAATGAAGTAAGGAAAGTGTTTTATTAAAATTTTAAAAAATTTTTAACACCATCTAAGAAAACCTTTGATATTTTAAATTTGTTTAGCTATTTTTTAATCATAAAATTAAATACAACCCAAGCAAGTATTATGTTAATAAACCATCTTTTATGCATTTATAAAATAAACATAAATGTATTAATATTTTCATTGTGGTAAAATTATTGAGATATATTAATGGTAAAATGTATTACGATTTTCATTCTGGTAAAATTATTGAGACACATGAGATTAAAGATTTGCTTTAATCTCATGTATCTCAATAATTTTCTTCAATTGGAAAAATAATTAATTAATTATTTTTAAATAAAGCTTTCATTACATAAAGCTGTTGACAATGAACCTCAAAACTATTCTTTAATTTTCACTTATAATTCATAGTTTATTTATTTCATAAGTTATAATTAATTTTATCATTTTTAATATAATTTCACATCGATTATTTTATAAATAGGAGGAATTTTCTATGGGAAAATTTTCTGCGCATATGAAAATATTATATATAATTTACAACTTTGAATTAAATATATTTATTTTTGTTTACATAAACGATTCTATATAAGAAATGTGAAATATTTCTAAAATTCTGGTTGATAATTAAAAAAAAAAATTCTGGACAATTTTTAAATTTTAAATTTCTAACAGACTTAAGTATCCGTAAGTATTATGAATCTTCTATATTTTTACAGAAACTATTTCAGAAAATAGTAAATAAATCCCTTATTTTTTTTTTTTTTTTTTTTTTTTTTTTTTTTTTGGTAGAATAAAGTTTATCGTGTTTGTAAGACTTCCTGTTTTTTACTGTCTGCTTTTCGGAAGAATTTTAGCTAGTAGGTCGCATTCACGTGTGGCAACAGAGAAAACCTTGAAAAAGAACTGTTCGCTTACCCACTTTAACACGTGCTCCAGAATAGCTGGGGATGACATCATTTGCATTAAATAACTTCAACATGTGGACTTGAATTAGTTAAAATACTTTAAAATAAACCTCTCGAACTTGATATTTTATTTATAATTTTTTATTTCATGCTGAAAAATTTCCATATGAAATAAGCAAAATATCAGATTTGGATAGAGCATTTCATAACATAATTAAAGTCCAATTACTCTAATACGCGGAAGTCTTTAATACACTAAATGTCAAACAGAAAATCTATGTGTGTGTTTATGAATTGAAGACATGTGTTCATATTGTGAATATAGTAAGAATATAATTAAAAATGTATTATTTATAAAATAACTAATAATTTGTTTTGAGAGAAAATTAAAAAATATGTATTGTAACTATAAATGCTCATAATTCCTCAGTTAAGATATTTTCTTAAATTCCTTCAAATTTAAAGAAACTGTTTCATAAAATTTAAACTCATTAGTTATTATTTACAACAGTGATGTAAATGAATTATGTAATAAATATTTATATAAAAAAATTTTGTAACTTCAGGATATAATTTAGAGCTTTAGCTAAATGATGCTCTTTTTAGTAAATATAGAATTCTCGTTTATAATATGAAACGCGATAAAATAGAGATATATAGTTATTGATTTATAGCGAATAAAAAATGAATACTTAAAACCACTAAATGGGTACAGATATTTTGAAAGTTATTGAATATGAATATATCATGGGAATATGTATATTATCTATTGCAAATTTATATTTTCAATAGATAAAGAGATATTAATATAGTTTTAAAGTATCATTTGCTTCAAATTCATGAAGATTGGCTTTAGATAGTTAGTTTGTTTGGTTGTCAATCTACAATGGATTTTTATTCATACGGCACTTTAACCGCCACGTACAATTTAAAGTGAATTTTGAAACATACAAATAACTACACCCGAGATGGGATTCGAACCAGAGAGCTGTTGAACTGAAACCCAGAATATTAACCATTCAGCAGCCAATGATTTTGGATAGATCTGTAAAAATTTAAAGGAAATGCATTCGTAAATAATAAATAGGCTCAAATTTTCCCAGCACAAAAATGAAACTTTTCAAAGAAGAAAAATATTTCGCGATTCATAGAAAATGAATAGGTATATTCCATGGACATTTCGTTCCAGGTAAAATGATTCTATATGAATTCAGGAAGTAAGGATTGATATAAACTTATAAAGTGTGAATAGATAAGAACTGATGAAAATGAATAGAAATAAACTTTCTAATATGTTGATATTCAAAGTGTCAAAAAATAAAATATAAATGCCATTTAAAAAATAATAAAAAAATAATTCTGTTTCTCCAAAGATCCACCAATAACCTGGGTTTTTCTCCAAATTACAATAACTATGTAGAAATTTTTCGTCTAAGCAATAATTTTTACATGCATATTAAATGATCATCTAGCCACAGCGTTCAATTTTTTCGACATGGACCTAATTTTCCCCCCATTTTGTACCTTTAAGATGTTTACGTATGTAACAGCAATTTTTTCTCTTCAAAAACTATATCATCGTAAAGATATCACAGAAAATTACCGCTAAGTGCATGATTATTATATAATGATGTCTTTAATGTTTTGTGTTTGCTTTATTGGCAACATTTTTGGAAATAGGTCAGCAGAGAAACTTTTATTCCATTAAGTTATTACAGAACTACAATACATGCGACGACCTCAGTAAAATGAGCCGAAACATGGGACAAATATTAATGAAATTTATGGCAATGCTCACAATCATTCCGGCATCAATTTGGCCTAGTTTCTAACTGATCATCTGTTCATGTGTTAAGAGATTTCACGTCTATTTATGATTTGACAGCCAAAAATACAAAATAACCGCGAGCAAATGCGGCTTTAACAAAGGGAAATTTTCAGAATAAGATAAAGTGGTGAGCAAAATTTAAAATATGGGGCGCACTAAATTAAAATAAACAGTTAATTGAAGATGTTCACAGATATCCTTCATTTTGTTTCTATGAACAGAAAAGTATGTATTGTCAATTTGGCTCAGTATGAATTCTTTAAGAATTAGGTCATGGGAAAATAAAAACCTAGCCAAATAGTTAGCTAATTTAATTTTTAAAATTTACATAAAATAATGCGTTAATTTAACATTATATAATAAACTATAAAACAAATTGAAAATTATTTTAAGCCTTTTATGTTAAATTATATATTTTGATTCTTTTTTAGGCGTTGAATTGAATAATGTAAAAGAAGTATTATATTATTCTTAGAATAATAAACATATTTTTTATCACATTGCTCTTTATTATTAGTATATTAATGCATTTTTTATTGCACTTTAGTAAATTTTAAAAAGTAATTTTATGATTTTATAATTATAAAAATCTGTAAAATACAATTTATATGTATTATAATATTTTATCTTTTACATTTAACTATATTCTCTTGCAATAAATAACCAATACAGTCATACCACACATACATTCGCTCTGTGTCATCCTTTTAGTATTATTTCTCAAAGTGGTAATATTTGGGTGAATTGCTTCCTTTTGCTTCTGTTCAACACTAATAGAGCCTAATTATAGCAGGAATAATTTTAGATGCGAGTGCAGTAAATTTTGTCTTAAATACATGTTGTAATGCATGTTTTCATAAGGTTTAATTAATTCTTTCTGGAGCTTTTTTCAAGGAATTTAGTTGTGTGTTTTTCAGGAAGTTGTTGCGACAAACTTAAATGCATTCCCTACTCAATTTTCTGCTTTTTAATCAATTTATTTTCAAGTTCCACATGTTTAAGACGAGAATAATTTGTGATCCAATAAAAACACCTTATTTAGTTTTGGCCTCGCTAGCTCTGGGGAGCCTGATTTTTAAATATCTTTCTACTTCTTTTTCTTTTTTAGTTGAGCCTTTTACAAAAACTTTCATTAGGCCAGCTTTAATGTGCAAGAAATAAAAAAATTGATGATTCATCAATGGTATGTGTGCAATTTCTGTTTTCTTCCTTGGAACAAATTTCTTTCTTTGAGGTCATTTTGTGCGAAGCGAATAAAATGCTTCAGTTTAGTTGGGTGATTAAATTAATTTAACAATCATTTTTCGTCCTAATGACGGTTTTCAGTATAATAGTAAAAAATAACAATATACACAATAAAATGTAATTTACTACTATATAAAGTGTAGATTTTTAAATAACGTTTATAAAAATAGTTAAAAAATTAGCTTATATTGGAAAATTATCGTAATTATTATAATTATTTGAAAACAATTCTCAAATAATTACATTCGAAAATATGGAACAAATACTTTGTAATTATTTACGAGTTTTCCTCATTCCCGTGAATTTTCATTAAAATGCAATAATAGAATCATTTTATAGAACAATGTTAATTATTGAAGATTTAGGTTCAATTGTAGTAGATTATGTTGACATTTTTTAACTAATGATAGTTAGTTGATATTTTTTTAATTAATTGCAGAGTAATTTTAAAAAATCCACATTAAATTCATACTGGTTATTCGGATTTCACTTGTGAAATTTCATTTGTATTTTAAAATTTTCTTGTGCTGATGCCATAGAAGAAAAATTGAAAAGTAAGCCGGTATCATTTTGAAATCATTTTACCAAACCTTTCAAAAATATTAAATTCTTGTTCTGTCCAACAAGTATGAACAGACAAGAACTTTGACCAAAAAGTGGCACACAAACTATCAAGTATAAGTTCGATGGAGAGCTAAATAAGCCCGATTTGAAACCATCCTTTTTGCTCCGAATAAGCAAAAATCATTTTGTATTCCAAGTAAAATCAGTCTGACTAGGGTTAATTTTTTTTTATTTTGCAAGAGTGCTGCTTTTTTGTTGGACGAGTGTTTCAGGAGAGAGAACTTATTTTTTTCAGAGTTTCTCTTTTTCCTTCGAATAATTCTGGTTCGTTATAAATAGCATGTCTTTTTGTAAATCTATTAGAAAGATTTTCTTACTTAATTAGCATTTAACATTCTGCAAATTCAACTTCAAGCTTATGTAATATCCTTCATGTACTCAAGATAAGCAGTACAAATTATGGCGGATCTATTTGCATGAAGTGATGCCACTATTGACGATGTAAATATGTTTTTCGTCAAAATTCTGTTAAAGCAAACAACAATAGTAATCCTGAGGAAGTCAAAGTATTGATCTAGCTTGATATTGCTCTTATTGCGGCACCATTAATCACATTTTGTTAAAAACTGATTATTAACAGAAAAACCTAAAATAATATTATATTAAATTTATTCTTGATGATTCTCTGTTAAATTTTGTTGCTTTTTGTTAATATTTTCATGGATCACAATTCATTAATAAAACAAATTGACTTAAAATAATTTCACTCAAAAAATGTAAGAAATTTAATATAAATATGTTGAAAAAAGATTTAAAATTTCATTAAATGGTGTAATTCCGATTCAGAGTTATTTGGATTTTAATCGAAAGTAGCAATACAACAATGAATAATGCCTATAAATCTGAAATTTATATATAAAACTGCTTTTAAAATTGAAATATATTAAATATGCAAGTTTGGCCAAATTTAATATGAAACAAAATTCTGAAAAATTGAAATTAGCAGTATTTTGTTATTTTGTTTTTCAATAAAAAAAACTAACTCAGAGCTCGCATAAAAAAATAAACAAGAAAGGCAAAGATAATTTGTGCTAGAATCCCTGTTTGATGTACTGTTAACAAGTTCATGTACTTAATTTTGAGAGGCTAAATGGAAGGTTGCCAACTTTAATGATATAAATTTGCAGATTATATGACAAACAAATATTTATGCTCTCAAACAACAATCAGAAATAATATATGTTGTATATTTGATGATTGGAGAATAAAATATTATTTCAAAAGTTTATAAGCTCTTGTAGGTGCGATGAAAATTCTAAGTAAGTGAAAATTACACAGTATTCCCTGACCCATGAGTGAACCATTTATATATTCATTCATAAAATATAATTGCATATTAAATAGAGTTTTTATTTCATATATTCAAAAGTATTTCAAGAACCAATTTCAGTAACAATATTTCAATAAACATTGCATTTTTAAATGTTTTAGGCAATGTTCCTTTCATTTTACACCAACTAGTAAGCTGATGATTTAGAATCTAAATTCAATGAAAAGTACTTGAATAATATTCGTTTGCTAAAATATATATATATATTTTTAAATGTTAAAAGTGTATTTAATTTCAAAATTTATCTAAAAATTTTATCTATTTCAAAATTTATTCTAGAAAATGTTGAATTTTTTCTCGGTTTGGTAGAAAAAGCTTACTCTGAAATGTACTTAGTACTTCGCGCAATAGCATTTATATTACACTTATATTTTTATGTATTTATCTTAAAAAAGAAATTAAGTTTAGAATTATGTATGTTAAGATACTTCATGAAATATTTGTATCTGCATAAAGTGTTAATAAAATGTTATGTTTTACTCCCATTTTGGTAAAACAAACTAAGCAATTTAATTACCTTTAAAATAAACAGAATAAGTTCAAATAACTTATGCTTTTTTTTATAAAGCATATTTAAAAATACTTTATGTTTTTAGAAAAAATCATGGTAATTTTAAAACCGTATTATTAGCATATTTCGTAATGTCCGACATCATTCAAGTCATAAAATGTCTTCAAAATCAAAATAAAATACAGATCTTCTTTATTTTACTCTATTTTAAAATAAGCCTGCTATATTTTGACAGATTTTAAGAAAGAATGGCTTATTTTAAGAAGTCAATTAGGAGTGAAAATCGTACTCTTTTGAACTCTGAAATTAAGCTGAGATTCATTATATTGTTATGAATCTGAGAAGAACAGGGCACTTTCCAAGGAAAACAAAATTGTAAGCCCAGAGCAAGGTGAATGTCGAGATAATTTATAACTTGAAAATGTTTTGCTTGCTCCGGTAGCTTAATTTTAGCAGGCATGAACTATAACTGTTAAAACGATGCTCATACAATCTTAGAAGAAACATCATTTGGTCTACTTAATTGGACTTTGCAACTGTTAAACTATTGTGAAGCTTATGTGGGGAAAGGGAGCAATAATTAACTCAGTTGACTTTTTTCTCAATAGCTTTAGTAGCCTTTATATTTATACAATTTATAGTTGTAGGCATTATTTCAAATATAGAAACAAAAATAATAATGTAGGTTATTTTTGTATATATACATTGTGAAAAATTTTGTATTGTACTTTAGTTGTTTATATTTTTCTAGAACTATCATAATAATGATGTAAATAAAACTTGAGCATAATATAACTGCATTATTCTCAAGGTCATAACATGTCTCCTGTAGACCTAAAATACATAACTTTTAATCCTTTTTTAATTTCTCATGAAGTTGGGTAAGATTATAAGTTGGCCAAACTTAAAATAAGAGGATATTTTATGGATGAGTACCTTTAGAAAAATCAGATTTTAGTGAAATAAATTCGATCTTATGAAGAAACTTGTCTTGAGAGAAACTTCAACTTTTTAATAAATTATTTGAAAAATACATAGTACTATACAATGGAATGAAATGAATAATGAATGTTCTTTTTTGCTAGATTCAAATCCCTTTAATTATTATTTTCAAATAAAAAACTTTCATTCCATTTTTGAGATCAAATATAAAAATGATAAGAAGACTACGAAATTTGTAAAAACTCTTATCAAAATTGAGTTCTACCTCTAAATCTAGATATTATATATCTATAAATTATAAAATGGAACTAATAAGCATTTATTCTTGCCGATGAAAAACTCATATAACTTTGTAAATTATGTAATTATTCAAATAAATAACACAATTAATAAGGAAATAACTTATATCGAAATGTAAAATATAGTTCATTGAAGTAAGTATCGCTATGAGGGATTTAAATCTAGTTTAAAATATATAAAGGAGCATTAAAATCACTTTTAAGTTACAATGAGAAAGCTTTTTGCATTATTTATCAAATAGAAGAAATAGATCTTAAGATAGTATGGTTGATTAAAGTATGCAATCATGTTCAGTTGAGTAATAATTTATAACGTAACAATAAAGCAAAGTGTGAAATTATTAGCCAAACAAAATAATATGTATTTTTTGATCATACTTAATTTTGTGAATTGATTTGAAATTAATATGTATATAGTACATTTACTTTTTACCTTAACTTTTAACAATAGAATCAGCTCTGTTCGGTAAGACAACTTCTTTTGTCAAAAAAGAGATTTAGATTTTACCAAATAAGAATCTGATAGTTCTGCTTATCCATGGTATTCAGAATCTTGATTAGAAACAAAAAAGATTAGGGAGAAAATAACATGTGATGGCACACTTGTAAGCAACATCAATAAATTTTAAATTTAGAGAAATCACTCTGCAGTCACTTTTTACTCAAGAGAGCTCATTCAACACCAATATATGGCTTAAAGTAGTTTACGAACCACTACAAACATCAACGCTCAGAGTGGGAGTCCAATCTACGAACTGTTGGATTGAAGGTCCGAGAATTGGTCTTTCAACTACTAGCTCTGCTCAATAATTCTTAAGAACGAAACTCGACACACTAAGTAAATAAAATTGATTATTCATGTGGAAATTATAAATAATCTCGATACACTTGCTGGAATAAGATTAAATAAATATTTTCAAGGGATACAACATAATCCTGAAGGCATTTAAAAAAACTATGCATTTAAGTTTAGTAAAGTTGGGGAAAAAATCAGAAAGAAACAACTATAAGAACTAAAAATTTAGAAAAATATAGATATATTTTTAATTTAAAACAATAAAAACACAAAACATAAAAGGAGTGCACAATTTGATCCTAAGTAACACGTAAAATAATATATATATATATATATATTATTTTTATATTAATTTTATATAATTTTATATATAAGTATATATATATATATATATATATATATATATATATATATATATATATATATATATATATATATATATATATATATATACGCAAAATAATAAATAATTCATGATATATTTCAGGAGTTTATGATATGTTTCAGTAGTTGTCTCAAAGATTTTGTATGCAATGCAATACACAGATACACTTATTTCATTAGCCTTGGCAAATAAGTTTTTCGGCATAAAAGATAAATTTTTAATTTTTTTTTTTTACTTTAAAAACATGTAACTCTAAAAATATTTGAATATCCACATTTTTGGAACATTTTAAATTCAAATTCAACTTATCTGTAACCATTCAAGGCATTGTTAGACTTGGGTTATCAAAATCTTGCTTAATCAAAAGTTATTAAGTTAGAAGTTTTTATAAAATGAAGATGTGCGTATGTGCCAAGGGGAAATAAAATTCTGATTATTGTTCCCTATAATTTTCATTTAAAAAAAGACTAGTAAAGCATCACTTGCAAATAAACTAAATAAAATTAATACTTGAATAGAAGCAAAACAGTAATAACATTTAACTATATATAACTTGCAATATATATATATATAAAATATTTAACTACACAAATATAAAGAAATTTTGAAAAAATGTCTTAGTTTTTGTATGAAATGAGTTTCGTATTTTCGTAAGTATTAATTAATGAAATTAATTAATTGCGATATCCCGGAATCCAGTGAATAGATTATGAAAAATATTGATTTGATTATTTATGTAAAAGTTAATAACTGCAAGGCTAATCTAATTTGAGGTATATTATATTTAAAGGTGATATTATATGATATCGTATAAACAATATATTAATTTGAAAAAAATGTTTGTGATCCTGTCAGATGCTTACATAATAATAATGGAGACAATAAGTTTACTTGGTTGAAGTTCACATAAATCTCACTCGTATAAAACAGGCATTGTTTTCTCTATGTCTTTGATTTCTATTGTAACTTTGGAAACGCGATGCTTCTTTTTATTTATTCTTATTTTTATATAAACATGGTTTTCTGATTGAAAGTTAAATATTCGAATTCAAAGCAAACTTGAATTCTTTGTGAATGGAAATAATTAGAAGGTATATGTTGCTCTCTAAATTATCAATGACAACCGTAGCGGAAAATTTAACTCATAAAATACTACTGTGTGTTGACTTGATAGAACAATTATCTCACTAGGATGATTCAATGGAATTGTTTCTTCCCAATTTAACTAATTATAACGGAAAAAATGATCATTTAAATTTTATATCATATAATAAAATTAAAAACTATTAAAACCTTTTCCCTATCATTAACACTTTCTTTAGTTTACATTTGTCTCAAAAGCATTTTTAAAAGAAATACTTTTATACATTGTTTTGAATGTACTGAGTAAACTAATGAAAATCAATAGAAGTAGGAATTTTATAAATATATGCGATAAATTTAAAATTATATAAGCAGTGTGCAGTGATATTAAGTGTGAAACATTCCTTGAATTATAATTTAAAAGAAGTTAAAAGTGATAAATTATGAAATAAATTTATAAATTCGAAATGATAAATACCAAGTACAAGGATAATATTAAATGATATAATAAACAAGTTTTTTTAAGAATCTAATAGGTGGTAAAATTTCAATGAATCTCCTGTAAATTACTGACGATTAAGAATTCCTTTTAACTTCTTTTATTATTAATATTATAAATTAATAAAAAATTGTATAAGAAACACATGATTAGCTTTTTCTAGCCAATATAGAAGATTGTAGTATATCTAATGGATACTTAGGGTCACACTAACCGCCCATTACTGGTTACTAAATTTTTATCAAAGTCAATTTTATCACATAAATTTCATCACATGTAAAAACAGTAATGTCAAATATAAGTGCAAGATTGTTTTAGCATTGTAATTCGACTATTACAGGTTGTGCGAAATCTAAGCGCAATATTACTGATAGGATAAATAAAAGTTAAGTTGATTAAAAGTATAATTTGCACTCTAATTTCATGCTTAAACGTCCCATTAGGAATTTTTATTACTATATTTAGTAATAGTAAATTGACGAATTTTTATTGAAAAAAGTATGATAAAGAGAATTCCGGAAAACATCAGAGAAATAAATGTAATAAGCGCTATAGTATGTAGTATTTATGATAGTGATGTAGTATTTATGAGGTAGTAGTATATGTATGTAGTATTTATGATAGTGAGAGCTTTAATTTACAAATAGTTACAAATATCTTCAAAAAATTCACGAGATTCATTCTATAAATACGACTTTACAAAACATATTGCTATATAACAGAGCTTCCATGACTCATTTATTAGGACAAATCTCATCAGCTTGGTTTCGAGCATCATCAGCTTGGTTTCGAGCATCATCAGCTTGGTTTCGAGCATCATCATGCTGGCCAGAAATATTGCGAATTTGTGACGAAACTCCATCCTCATAAATTTTGAAACAGTGGGTGGGGAACATTCATTGTAACCCTCATTAACAAGTAGAAGTCATTGTTTATTATTTTGAATTTTACTAAACCAACCAATGATAAATATTTCAGACAAAATAAGGAATGTTATACATAGGATATACAGAAAATTCGCGGAAACCACATCTTTTCTCAATTATTTGTTGAAAATTTATTTTTAATTAGAAATATCTAGCTCAAATTAAAATAATTTTATTGTAGATTAATTTAAGTAAAATTATTATTTTATAATAAAAAGAAAATTTATTTTTTATGTACTCCTTGGATTTCTATGGAATCGTTTTTGCAAACTTAGAGGAAAGTTTAGTCTATAGTATTTAGAATAATTTGTTCACATTGAGTTAAAATCTAGCGCACTGTTATAGTTTAACGCTATCATCGAAATCTTTCAATGCACCAATGTTCAATGCACAAATATTGGTCTGAATCTATCATCGAAATTTTTCAATGCACAAATATTGCCCTGAACAAAACATAGAACTTATGAGCTAACCAACAAAAAATATTTAAATGTATTTACTCTCTATAAATAATATTTGCAATGTGGCTTTAAAATCGTACTAATTTAACAAAGCTTTTTGAAAGTGTCAGTATATTATCGTCTTACTTTTTCTAATACTAAATTCCTATTTGTCTTTTATTTGGTAATAAAATCTCCAGCTAATAAAAATCTCCTGAGGGAGAGAATTAGAACGCATTCGCACATATTTCTCAGAATAGTTAGAACGCATTCGCACATATTTCTCAGTTTTTATAAAAAAAAATTAAATGAAATTATTTTTGATTGAATAATTTGTAACTTAGAATTTTAATTGGAAATTTCTTAGAAAAAATATTCCGTTATAGATGCTTTCGTGCATATGTTCCAGGTGTAGGTATAAATAAAAACTTCTTAGATGCTTAACCGGCAAGTATGTTAAATTAAATGTCTTAAAATATAAATAAATAAGATTTTGTGTGTTACATTTAATTATGAAGAAACAAATTATTTGATTAATATAATTCCCAATAAAAAGAAACTTGTGGCCCAACAGCCTATATGTGGACCAAGATCTACAATGCCCAAATTTTTTTCGCTGTCTGAGTCCTGAGCTGTGCGGCAAAAATACAGATGCGACAGCCACCATAAATCGTTATCTTCAGTTCTTAGTTCCCAAGCATGTTTGGTACACGGGCTTATAGACCCTTTGAAGGGATGAAAGACTGAGTCGACATTGCCTAACTTGAGAATCGGACCATGGACCCGGACTATGGACCATAACCATGGACCCATCTGTGCTCGAAGCGCTACCGCTAAACCATCGCAATCCCCAACATTTATTTTACAAATAATTTTATATGAATTTATTTATATATTAACTTCAATCTTAATCACAAGTGAACAACATCAGATGTTTGTTGCATTTCTACTTTTTGCATGCGTACCTGTCAGGGTAGACGCTTGGGAGTTCACGAGTTTTCTCCTTTGCGAACTTGAAAATAGTTCGCTATTAAATGTTCAGGTAAGCAGTATAAATAAGGTAACAAATGTTAAAAATAAGGCAATACGTCAAATTCATAGCATGCAGCAGTATTTGATAAATATCCTATGCAAATGTTATGTATTGCAGCTTATAATCAATAATTAAAAAAACGTTATAAATAGCCGTGAAATTTTTATATGCATAGATTAAGTAACATCAACGCATTTTTTTTTCTATGATTTTTTTGCATAGTTTACAAATATTTTGCTGTTAAGCTTTATTTATTTAATACGTTGATCTTTTCCTTAATCTTCTGTCTAACTTGAGTGAAACTTATATTCTTAAAAAAAAAATTCAAAAATGTTAAACAACAATTGTGATGGCGAAATATTTGGCGCCTAAATGACTCGTTTCTCGTTTGTTTGTGGATCTGTCACATTCCAAAAAACTCTTATTGTTCATTGTGCTATAGGCGATTTTTTTTTTTCTCCGGAGCGTCAACGTATTTTCTCTTAGAAATAAATTTCCTTTTTTTTTTTTTTAACATATCTGTCAGCAACTAGTCATTTAAACTTTCGCAAGAAATCTTACTCTCAACAAATGAAAAACTCTTTTTCAAGAATCTGTATTAAATGCTGGTAATTTGCTTCTAATCCTTGCCACTTGGCTGAAATCCTTCCAAAGCTTCCGAGAATATTTCTTTCTAAAAAAAATTTCCACAAAATAAGCTAATCATTTTATAATAAGCTTATTTTGTGGAAAAATTATAAAATGATTATATATATGGCTTATTATAAAATGATTGCTCACATTAGTGTGACCGTGGTAGCTTGGTTGGTTAAGTAAGTTGCTTAGAAGATTGTAAACCCGAATACCGACTTAGACGAAGATTCATTGTATACATTGTTGATGGCTGGAGCACGTTATATAGGTCGTGGTGGCAATGTCCTCCAAGTGAAGTGATACCACTGGGGTTGTGGCAGATGAAGTATTGGGAAGTCTTCGATTTCAATCCTACTTCTAAATTATGAAGACTCCCATCCGGCTGCTTCCATGTTACTGGTAGAGCCCATCTGTTAATAAGGTACTAGGAAGTATGCTGTGGTTCACACACACATATTTGTGTGTTTAAATTACAGTAATGTGTTTAATGAATTGTGCATAAAATGTGTATATTAAATAATAACTAAAATATTACGAAATATATTAGTTACTACTTAACATACACAGACCGGTAGAAAATAATTACTTTTTTAACGAGTAGACATAATTTCTGCTTTTTGTATATCTTTTATAATATTTTCTATTAGTTCACATAATAAGAATATAGTTTAAATTTAGCTGCATATATATATATATATATATATAAGTCAGTTACTATGTAGATATATACCCTCAAATTCCAAAAAATTTGTACAGGCATGCATATGCAAATAAGTGAGGGGAATCAATCAACGATGTCATGCGGTCGATAGTGCTTGCATAAGACATGATTCTCTCAAACCTGTTAGATCGATTGTCAAAACTGTTAAATACATTTGCAGATTACCATACAATGGCAGATTAATATAGTTTAAATACATTTGAACGTAGAATTATAGTTTGCACACAAAATAGTAAATAGAATATCTAAGGAAGTGAGGAAATTTAGATTTTTGCTTATGACTATTTCATGTGTATAATGACTATCCGATATAACATCAAACCTTTGACAGCTGTGAAACCCGAAAAAGAGCTAGAAAGAAACTGCTAATCAATGATTGCCAAGAATATTTAAAGCGAAGTAGACGTACAATACTTCCTTATATAAATTGCCCATAAACAAATATCAGCTTACAAACTGTTCAGCGGCACCTTTTAGTGAACAACCTAACGACCGATGTGGACGTTCTAAGGAATTTTAACACTCCCCACGTAAATTCTCTTCACGGAGGACTTTTCATAGGTAATGGATCATATTCACGTGTCACAAGGGAGAAATCCTGGAAAACTTTTAAGTTCGCAGGGGTATCTACCCCGAAGGACGTGCATGCGGAAGACAGAAAAGCAACCTCTACTTTCCGTTGTTCAACAGAGGCTTGGGACTGAAATAGTGGGGCATTGTGAACCCGTTCCTCTGATCACTGTTGATATGGCCTTTCAGAGACGGAGATCGCTATTTACTACTCGGTACAATGCTTTACGCTGTCAATGACTGGAAACACGTTACTTGGTCTGTTGGGCTAAGTTGACAATTTTAGAGGACGAATAGGTGTATGAGGATGTTGAGGAAGCCTCATCCATCTATGGACTCTCCATCGCAACAGGGAAACGTAGAAGAATGTAGTCTTTGTAATGGTATGGAAAATATGCCGCTGGTTTGATTGGAGATTCATAATACACCTAGAAATGAATCTGTCAGATAACCGATACGCAAGCTACCTGTCTGATCACCCATACTTATTCCTGTCCATTGAGCATTCCGATGGATTTAGCTAATTCTTGAAGGAAAATCTGATTCCTCACATATTGAGAATTGCTTCCAAGTGGCTCCAGAATTATTCTTTTGATTTCAAACACTTACTTAGGGCTTCTAAATCCCCAGGCATGAGCATGATTGAACATAACTGGGAGGCTTTACTACATTCTGTTCAAAAAATCTTGTATGGTTTTTTAGAGTGAATTACCTTCAGCATACCCTAAGACATATCGTGTTGCAGCATTTCTGCGTGCTCGTTTAAGTTCTACGTGATATTAAGAAGACATATTTTTTCTAGCACTTTAGTATATTTATAATGGTGTTACAATTATCATGTTACATTCCATAAGGAAATGTCTTCTAAGTGTAACAATTTTTTTTTCATAAAATGGCAAATATATATATATATATATATTTGCCATTTTATGAAAAAAAATTTCTTTTATTAATATCAGCTTGAATTTTATTTTATGGTAACATTTTTTGTGAAATAGTTTTTAACATTTCAGAAAATTTCGTGCACCATTTGCCCCTTTTTAATATATTGTTAAACCTACTTTCATGTGGTCCTTTTTTGCGCTTTCTTCTGCGAATTTTTTCTGTAGTGTAAGAATTCGAACGGTTTTGCGTTTATACTATTATAATGTTTTCTATCAGAGTGTGCATATGTACTATCTAAGGTGCAGCTGGCTTATAGGTACTATGTGCATCTTTACCTGCAGTCCCTTGATAACGCACACTTAATCATTTTGGATCTTGAGATTTCAGTTTTGATGATGAGGTTTATGCGCTAGAAACAAACGCTTCATGTTCAAAATTTTTTCCAGACTCACAAAATTAAGGATTTATTTTAAAGTTTGATTAAAGATAAATTAATCATTTTTCCACTTAGATACGTATGTATATTTTAGAATTTTCTCTATGAGTAAAGTAAGAAATTTTGAATTTTTAAAAAAATGTTTCTATGTGTAATTATTTGTTTTGTTTGAAAGCCCTTCCTAGTTATTTCATAAATCTCCGATAAATTTTCTAACTGCGATTATTTTCTATTTTTTATTTTTATTTATTTATTTTTTTTCTTTTTTGCTGTCTCTCTCTACCGTATTAAAAAATTTTCCATAATATCTTATAAAAAAATATTGCCATAAATATTTATGAAACTTCTGAATATTTTTTGTGAGGCTTCTTTTATGCAGTGTCTACCTCACAAAAACCGGTTTGAAGGTGCCTCGAAACTTTTGTAATCCATGTAACTAAATACCCTTAATCTTATAGGCTTAGTTTTTGCTGATGAATATATACTTTATCAATAAATAAATGAAAAATGCAAAAATATCTAATAAATACATTTTTATCTATATATTTTAATGCTCTTCTAAAAACAAAGTATACAACATTTAAAAAAGCTGTTCAAGAATATAAATAGATTCAATAATTGAATATATCATCTTTGTTGCCACAATGTATATAGTTAGATAGGAATTGTTTCTATTTTTTTAATCTGGAATGATTCTCTACAATTTTACAGCTTTCTTTATTCAATATTTAAATAGTTCGTACTTTTTAGATTGATAATCATATGCTCAAAATAGCCTGCCATAGAATGACAGCAAACACAATCTCCCAATGTCCTTTCAATATTAATATTTTTTTAAAATTAACATGCATGTCTTAAATATATGATATGACACTTTGATGATAGGCATTCAATTTAAAATTTTGCAATGTTAAAAAACTCGGTAGGTTTGTTAATAAATTTTCAATTTAAAGATAGCATAAAATCATTCAACTAAACTATTTCCTATCAAATAGAAACAAAGAAATAGGAAAACTATTTCATTACTGTAAATAGTTTTAAAAAAACATTTTTACGATATCAATAGTAAGATGCAGTGAGTTTTTTAGGGTGTATACCATATGTAATACAGTAGGATTACGTATATAAAAATGAAGATCTATTTAATTTATTCAAATATGATTTTCAGCATATATTTTCTTGATTATATATATAATATAATTCTTTCTAAGGACTTATGAAATATTTAGAATCTAGTAATCAATGCAAAACTCAATTTCACAATTAAAGCCTAAAAATTAAATTACAAAATTAAATTTACAAATAATAATAAATTTAATTTATTGTTTCACTATAAATGCATCTAATAAATTATATAAATTTTTTGATTCATTACATTCATTGGTAATAATTTTTTTGTTTTGCGAATCAATATTATTGAAAATATGTGCAGATGTTCTGTAATTTTCTAAAATAGTTGAGAAGCATATCCAGTATTGAATTAATTCTTTTTTAAAATATAAATGTGCATCTGTATAATTTCAAGTATGCATTTGTTTATTGCTTATTATTTCTGTTGCCTTATGCGCATTAACACAATAACTATCTTCTTCTCAACTATGAAATCTGTTATTATAAAAATTCGAACTGACAATGAAAATAGTTCATTATTGTACGTCTAGATGGCAGCATGGTAGATATTTTTCTAAATAGCTGATCTTTCAAGTGAAGAATCATTACTTAATATTTGGTTAAATCAAAAAATATTTCAATATATTTTTGTCCTTAAGAACCCGATATGTATCCCTTAGATTCCTTTACACTATACTATGGTTGTATTTTACCTTTCATTGCTTGTAAACTTAGTTTTTAAAGCATTAAATAATGATGCTTGCGCCAATATTTTCATAAAATGGATAGACAAAAAGTACTTGATTAGATTTTGAGAATGAGAAACTAACCTTACAGAACGATTGCATTTTAGAAGAACTGTAAAGAAGGTATTACATATTTGAAGCAATATAAGGAAAAGTATTCCTCAGAATTTTTTAATTATAGAAATGTATATGTAAATGTCGATTGAATATTTAAAACCCTTAATCGTTCGTGTAATTTCGAGTCACTCTTGAGTTTTCCTCTGACGCGCAGTTATACCATTCTTATTTATTTTTCCATTTAAAGTTATATCTTATGAACCTTCACTGAGTGAGACTGTATTTAAATAAATAAATAAATATAAATTACTTTGGTTAATATAAGTCAAGTTCGATTTCGTTTGACCATCTGTGTATGTACGTTCATACTTTGTATATAGTGGTAAATTTGATTTAGACCTAAGGATTAAAGTGGAATCCGAATTATCACAAACATTTTTCTAAGGGATTAGAAATGTATTACTTAAATTTTAAGTGCTCTTTGTGAAGCGATGGATTATCTGGAAACAGTATCTATCCCCCCACCCCCCGTGTAAACTCTAAAACATAAGTTAATGATATATTTTTCTTAAAAATCGTTCTCTTTTTTATATTTGATTCGAAAACTGTATTAGAATGTATCGTTTAATTTTCTTGTTATTTAATGTTTTTGCGAATAAATTAGAATTAATTTTTTTCTCAGAATACGGTTCCAGGCACTTTTTTATTTTTTAAAATGTTTCATTCAAGTATGCTACTGCCAAGATTCTTTTTTTATTAGATTTTTTCACATATTACAACTATGTAAAATTATTATTAGCTTATAATTATATCATAGATGAATGGAAACTGAAGATGAATTTATCGTTAAAAGTTTGTATTTTTCTCTTTAAAGATCTGTAAATATTCATTAAACTATCTCTAAATGTAGAGACTATTTACTGATCACTATGTTTTACTATTTTATATCAAATTTATGTATATTCGCATAAATCTTTATAAACTTCTATGTCATAACATGACAAAATATTTATTATAAATAAATTAATTAACACAGTTAAAAGTATTTTTGAACCATAATAGTTAGAGGAAAATTCAAAACGTCTTTGAATGCCGTCGAAAAAGTCTAAAAATATATTCAGTGTTTGAAAATGAGGGTTTTCGGAAAGAAATGAGCAATAGAAACAAAAAAAAATTAGTATAATTATAAGCTGTTAACAATTATTCGATGTGAAAAAGTGAATCTAATTTTAAATGATGAGAATTAAGTCAGGGGAATGTTTTGAATTTAAAATATAATAGATAAAGATACATAATTCATTATAAAATAAAACAGAAGCTGCCTTTTCAATTATTTTCTACTGTTATTTCGATATTTGCTTTTTAGGCAATTAATTTACTTGCAATAGTAATTTAAAAAATACTAATTATTATACATACTTAAAAAATACTAATCATTAGTAATTTCTCTCTAGCTATTATTATGTTTCATAATATTATAAATCTAGTTAGTTACTAAGTAAATTCAGTTTCTTTTGACTATTATTTCGTAGTCCTTTTTCAATATGTTATTTCATCTATATTTTTAATTTAACATAATATTATAGATGTACTTGTTGTGTATTTTTCACAGGGAATTTGCTTAAGTCTAAATCAAATTCAGTTTTTACATTTTTTAAGTTGATTATTTTCCTATATTCAAAGTTTTCCTGCAAAATTAAGAAGTATTACTGTTTGTTTGATAGTGCCTTAAAATATAAGAATTTTCTTACGCTAAAAAACTCTGACAAAAGACTCGAAGACCAATTAACATTTGAATATTCAATATTATCTTGAATAATGCATGTAGCTATGTAAATACAGACACACGTGTTTGGGATGGTCAAGAGGTTTTGTTGAAACCTTAAGAAAAAGTAAAACAAAAGAAAGGTGTGGATAAAAAAAATTTTATGACAATTTTCGCAACCAGCCTTTTTTTCTTCTGGAAATAGTAAGATTTTGTTTTTGATCTTTCGAATAACAGACATGCAGGACGCCGCTGAGATACAAAATTGTATCGTTCTTACTTTGATAATAAACATTTAATTTTTACACAGGATGGTGCACCACCAAGCACCACTCCCATACTCCTGCGTGTGCAAAAGATCTTTGCCGATATGGTTTTGTCAGAATCACATTCCCACCATTTTTATCGTGCTGCCACCTACGTCAATAGACCTCTGTCCATAAAATTATAAGTTGGGTATTACCTGAATTTTCAACTTTAATGCGGTCGCCCAACCTTGTTGAGGGTAATAAAAATGTCATTTCACCATTTAATTTTGCATCATTCTTGTGGAAATACTGACAGTAAAATTCCTGTGTGGATCGGCTACTTTTATAGTTACAGTAGGAGACCGACATGATAAGAATTCATTATGACTACGGCATTTTCTTGAAGCTGAATTGTAATAATTGTCCTTTAACCATATCAAGGGCAATCTAGTAGTCCCATTTTTTATTATAATTCTCTTAATTTTTGATAAACTCTCGTGTTGTTCCGAGTCCATTTATCAGTTATTTATATGTTCTCTTCAGTAAAATATAGAATTTTCTAATATTTATTTATTTTGTACCACGATATAAGTTTTTTTTTTTTTACATTTTTTTATACAATGTGATGCATTACAGAACAGAATTTTTTCAAGAAAATATTTTTTAAAATGACTTAAAGTAGTTTCAATTTTTACTTTTTAAAGCTATTAAATGTATGCCCTGCTGTAAAAGCGGTGTTCGTTTATGTATGTGTGTATGAAAACAATAACAAACGGTACAGCATTTCAAAATAATAAACAATATATACCATGATTTTATTTTGAATATTTTTCATAAGTAACTACTCATTTTGCATTGCTCTAATGCTTAAAAAAGGAATGTTTGAACATAAAGTGACAAAGAGAGTATTCTAATAGTTCAAAGCTGGTTATAAGGCTTTTTCTTAGCACTCACACCAAAAATATGTTTTCGAAGATAATGGGTCGTATTCATGTGTCTCTATAAACTATGTTCCCTCTCCCCTCCTTGAAGTTCCAAAAAATATTCTTAAACAAACCAAAAATATAAGGCACATCTCCTGTTCTTCAAAATAAGATTATCCTATACTTCAAAATAAGAATAAAACTATTAAACTTTACGAAACTCATGTGAATCATCAATAACATAAAAAATAAATCTTAAGCAATATATAATTGCTCAAACATTACAAAAACGAGAAATTTTTTGAAAAATGGAGAATTTTAATTTCATTATCATGCAATATTCAAGTGATACTTTTATGTGATCTTTAATGTTCTCTTCTCACTAATAATTTTACTAATTATATTATTCCAATGCATGATATTATTTGTTTCTCTTGCTCCAAGCGCTATAATCATCTTTCACAAGAACTTGGCGGAAAACATCACAAACAAAAAGCTCTAAAAACAGCTCTTTTCCACCATATGAAACTGTTTGTTTATTTACGTCGATATACCGTGTAAGCAAGCTTCTTAATCACTGTATATTTATTTATTTTACATCTATTTTGAGCATTGGGTAAATTTCGCATTTCTTTGCAAAGGATTTAGAGTTGTTACTCATAGAAACTGACGTATTCAACATCATTTCAAAGTGCATTTAAAAGAAAGAGCATTAGGATTAAGTTAGGAAACAGATTATTCCCAAATAAAGAAATATCAAACAGCATGCTAAATCTTCTTTACTGTAAGACGAAAAATATTCCAAAATTACCGTAAAACTTATGATCTTATATACACTTTTCAAATTTAAAGCTTAATAAGAGAGCAAAGGAACTTCAAGATTAGTTAATTTTACATGTATTTCTATTCATTTTTTTACCAATTTTGAATATTATTAGCTCTTTCTAAAAATGTGATCCTCTGTGTAAATTTCTATGTGTGAGATGTGGTTCATAACAATATTAAAAATAATTTGTTAATTTGATAAAAATGTGATTGTGGAATTTCATCCTATTCAATCAGGAAAAATATCATACATTAGCAATTTGATGTTTAAAGTATGTTAGGAAGTGTATGGTAAAATAAGTTATGTAATTTGTAAATAAATACCGCGTGTCTGACAATGAGAGAGAGATATTAAGAATTTGATGAGTTAAAGTAAGAATGAAGTGTAAAAGAGTGATCAATATCGAGTTTTAAAAGAGCAGTTTTTTTGGTAAATTTTAAAATAATAAAGTAAATGTAAAGTAAATTTTTTCATTTCAAAATTTGTTTGTTAATCAAAATTTAAAGAGTACATTTAGAAAAGAACTTTATACACCTATAAAATATAGAATGAAAAAATTATTTTTGTAATAAAAAACATAAAGCTTCGGATAACTGTATAAATTTTGTATTTTACCCATCATTTAAAACTAATTTCATTTAAGAAAAATTTTTAATTATCAGAATAGTACCACCGATCTCATCAAGACGAAGCTATTAAAAAAAATTCTTGATTTCTCTGTATATGTGTGTATGTGTCACTGAAATAAGACGCCATTTGAAATTAAATGTGTTAATGCAATCGGGAAAATATAAAACGATTCAAATGTAATAGTTTGTTTTAAATATATATTCAATCTAAATCAATTAAATACTTGCTGTCCATAAAACCAAATATTGATGAACCAAATAAAATTCAAAACATTAAAAATTGTAATCTGATGAAAAAAATATGTGCAATATAATATCTGAAATGATCTTTATCTGTTTTTATTTCAAAATTTTTAGCAATAAAATAATTTTTCATTTAGATTTTAACTTAGTGAAACAAAGTTATAATACTAATATATATCGTGAAACTCGTGCAATGAAGCATAAATTTATTTTTCTTGATTTACCTTGTCCAGCACTTTATTTAAAGCACATTTATTATTAGAAGATCGTTCTATACCTTGTCCAAGACTCTTCGTGCAAAAGTATTTATTAAAATCTGCACAAAAAAGTACATAACGACTTCTATGTGTAAAAATTGGTACACCGCAACAATAGTTTTTACATTATATAAAATGCATATTACATATTAGCTCCTCATAATATATTAGACGAAGTACCTTGCTACGAGTATATTCCTCATTTTATCATTATTACATGGTAATTCTCAATAAGTTAAGGAAAGCGATTAGGAATGCGCAACCTGAATCATTTTTGAGAAACACTATTCAATTCGTTATATGGGTAGAATGCATAACTTTTCTATGAAAATCTCATATTATAAACTTTATGATAAAATTCTCTGAAAATTAATAATAATTTTTAAATGTTGCGTTTATTACTTTAAAAAAAAAACTACGGTATTTCGACTGTTTTCAAATTGATAGTATTTCAATACAAATAGTATCATTTTAAATTTTATTATAAAAATTTGATAGAATTTAGAGATGATAAATATAATTCATTTTAAAAAAGATTTATCTTATAATGTATGTTTCGAAATTTCAATCAATTTATTATTTTAACCTCAATTTTAAAATATTCATATTAAATTAAAAAAAATTAGAATTGAAAAATGAAATGTAGAGTTATTGAAATACATATTTAAGAGTCCATCATAACCATTTACTTAAAAATTAAATATATACTGTGATTTTTAGTGCGCATTATACCATATAAAATAATATTGTTGTGACCTATAATTTGACTTAAATAAAAATGTGATTTTTAAAATAAGAAAAAAACTAAATTCCTAAAGTCATCTGCTGATTAAGAATAAAAATATTTACTCAAAGTATTTTATTCTTAAGAATAAAATTATACTTAGTTTACCAGGTATAATTTTGTTTTTATTATATATTTCAAATAATTTATTATATGAAAAATTCAGTATAGTATACGTATAAAAATCAAGTTGATCAAGTTTTAAATACAATTGTAAATGAAAATTTTGAAGTATTTAAGAGCTTGGTAAAATTTTATGGAAATATTGGTGATATTACAAAACCATAAAATTACAAAGTTGAAATAAACTCGACAGTAAATTTGTAATGTCAATGAGTTAAAAATTGAACCAGAAAACTACAGCATATAATTTTTTTTTTTTAATTTTAATTATTCTTAGATAATTTCCGCAGAGCCTTATCTTAAGCGTTCAAATAAATAATGCGTACCACAATCTTCTGATATATAAATCTGTTAGAAGGTTTCGGTAGCTCATCACATGTTATGCATAAAAAATATTAGACAAATAATGTGGTACAGATCACTTATGACTACATTAGCAAAAACATTGTGACTTAAATATTGAATTATTTATCAGAAAAGATGAAAGAAATTGTGTTTTTTTTAAATTTAATCAACGAATGTAATCATTAAGGCAAATTGAAGAGTGAATATAAGTAGGATTTTGAGTTCTTGGGAAAAAGCTTATCACACATTAAATATAATTGTAATTACAGCGATACATTTCAGGTTGTTCACTTCTATGGACGGAAATCACTAATCATAGCCTTCAATTTTGTAATTTTGATCCTAGGTCAAATAATGAGGTCGACAAATAATGTGGCTTCCTTTTCCTCTTCTCTCTCTCTCTCTCTCTCTCTCTTTCCTAGCAGCACACACAAGCAAAAACTCTAAAACTCGTACCATTCGTATCATATATTTAGAAGTTTTTTTTTTATGTAATTACATAAAAATTTTCTTAAGTATATGATACGAATGATATATCATCCTAAATATGAGTGAACGATACATTACCTTCCTAATTTTCTTTAGAAATATATATTAACTTTCTAATAATGAATGATATATTATCATAAAATATTAGGATAACATGATGGTATACAGATGGATTAGGTATTGAATCCGCAATCTTTCTGATACGAGAAAGACAAATTTCCCCCACCAGGTTAACACGACTCTAAAAAACTTAAGTTTTATTTATAAATTATGTGATCACATAAACATTAAATATAAGAAAATCTTCAACTGAAAAAAAAATTGCGATACAAATATATAATATAAGTATTTTGTTTGAAATAATAAAAACAATGGCATTAGAAGCAAAGAAAGCAAATTGAGCTTTGTTTCATTTCAAAAAATTTTAGAATCATAAAAAGGAAATCAAATACTTTATTCGATTTCGCTTTAATTCTTCTGATTGCCGTAAATGGCTTAGTATTATAAAAGTTTTTAAGCTATAGTATTTACATCGAAATAAGATTATTTTGTACTAAATATGATATCTTTCAGGTTGTACTCGCGTTTCTTCTTGGAACACGTTCAACTGTCCAGCTCCCAGAGCCCCTGACAATGGATTGAGTTTCATTTTTCGAGATGGGGAAGTCATTCATTTTCGTTGTCATCCGGGTTATATTATGCGAGGTACTGCAGTGGTTCACTGTGTCAAAAACATGTGGACTCATCCAGCACCAGAATGCATACCAATCAAGAGTAAGTTCTCTAAAATTTATTCACTTTCCAACACTGCTCTAAGTGGGTGAGTTGTAAGATAATTTAAAAGTTGGCAAGCGTAATTTTGAAAAAGTGTGAAATCTATGCCACAGGAATTTTATCATTAGAGATTAATGATATGATTTCCTTTCATTGAATATCAACATTCAATTTATCATCAAAAAATGAAAGTGAATTTTAGCATCCTCAAGCATTATTAAATTTTGGTCAATGAAACAGATTCTAAAGCGTTTCTCCATTCTTTTATCTTAGAATTTGCTTGCGAAATGAACAGACTTAAGTTTTTGTTTCCTAAGAAAGATGTTTTACTTATTAATGTTACTATAGTATATGGCGTCCATTATTTAACTGAAATTTCTAATATATGTTTTAGAGTTCAATGAATTTAGGCAAAAGGATTCCAAGAAGTAATTTCATAGTATAATTTCTAAACATTTTGTTACCCCAAGATTGAGTATAAAAATAATGATTATAATGTTTGTTCTTTAAAATATGTTTTTGTAATGGAGCATAAGATTCTGAATTTCTAATTTTTCTTAAAACATCCTATGATAACCATCACTTTATATCTGACGTTTTTCTGTTTGATTGTTGAAGCTTAGAACCTAGTTTCTGCATACTTGATTTAAAATCCTATTAACAGGCATTTTTAATGAACAAAGATTCTTATGCAATAGAAACATAATTAATTGAATCCGATGAGATAAACTTCTTGATTGGAACATATGGAGAAAGATGGATTCTACCTCCCGAGTTTATCTATCTTCATATACAGTTTCAAAAAGCACAGTTGTTAAAAGCTCAGAGAAATTTCTTTTGAAAAAGAATGAACTTTTTATTTACTAATAAAGACGTTATAGATTACTATGAAAACTCCTAACAAAAGACAATGATTTATGTAGGATGGAAAGAGAAGAACAAACCTTACACATTTTCAACTCAAATAAAAAATATTTCAAATATGCCCTACTCAAAGGAAAAAGAGAAGGTATTAAATGGGGAAATATGATAAAAGTTTATACTGATAAGAATATGAATATTTTATGCTATTAATTGGATTTATGTTCATAGATTAAACTTTAGGATGTCTTTTGGTATTTCTTCATAATCATATAAGAATTCTATCGGATCTATTTAGATAATTTAATAATAATTTCAGTGTTAAACTAAGAAGCTAAAAGATTATTTATTTTTCAAAATTCTTAAAGCACTTTGAAAGATTTGCTTGAAATATATATATATATATATATATATATATATATATATATATATAATGCAAGATTAGATATAGAACTGAAAAGTACAAGAATAGATATAAACATTTATGCTTAGTAATGCATTCAGAGCAAAAGCAGCTAAAATAAAATTACTAAAATATAATTAATAGTATATTTTATAAAATTAATAATCAAATATTACATGTGGGTGGAGAATAATACATTTAAAATACAATGAAAATACCAAATGGAGAATAATAATATGTTCAAAAAATTAAATATTAGATGGCGAAAAATACATTGAAAATGTCAAATGGAAAACAATACAGAGAAAATACGAAAAATAGTAAATAGTTGGAAAAATGTTTAAAATTTCAAAGAAAAATATAAAATATAAAATGGAACGAAGAACCAACATGGCCAGCTTCGTCAGTGGTGTTGAACACATTGACACAAAGTATGGCTTTTCTGCACTGGCCCAAAACATAGTCTTAAAGAAGCCAGTACGCCCCAAAGCCACACCAAAAGTTCAAACCAAAATATCAAGCCAGAATAAAAGAAGTAAAATTTTATCTAAAATATATAAGCCAAAATCCAATGTTGCCAAAATACATTTAATTTATAATAATCAAATTAAAACCAGATTCAAATCCATATCCAAATACAAGTCTAAATCTGCAAGAACCGCACCAAATAATTTATGTAAACCAAATAAATACATAAATTAACGACTAAGTGTAAACATTATTGGCATTTCAAGCTTCTTATAAGATCTTTAAGGCTTGGGTGACCCTTCTGTAGTATAAAACTGCGCCTAACTTCACTCTTATAAGCGATGCTCTGCTAGGCAAATTGTGTTTAATAAATTTAATTGGAATGTTTTATTATGAGTTAGATTATTTTCTAGTCTATTTATTTGTTTATTGATATATTATTTAAATTATTACACATATTATATATTTTATTAAGTTGATTAAAAATTATAGTTTTATAAATTTTAATTGAAATGTTAGAATTTTAGAAAATTAGTTTATTAACTTTAAAATTAAAATTATTAATTTTACCATATATGTCATTATAGGTATTGTTATCTTTTAAAGTATCTAAAAATTCAGTTTTTAAGTTATCATTATTAGTTTTAATTAATATTAATTCCTCAGGATACATATTATTGTAAATTTTATCAAATTCTAAGCAATTAAAAATTATAAAACCGTCTATATATCTGTAAGCAAAAGGCATTTATATAACAAATGATTTTCACTGAAATCGCCAGAAATCAGTAGATTTTCATAGGGGAAAATCTATCAATTTTCAATCAAGTAGACTTCCAAAATGAAGGAAAAATCAGAAGTTTTCCAGATAAAGTCAGTAAAATTGGCAGCTATGTAATATGTTACAGTTCTGAATGCAAGCTTCGATGAATATCATACAATTTATATTCAAAGGAAACATTTTTTACGTTGATAACATGAGATAGATTTATTGTTTTTATTTATTTTAGATTATCATCACTTAAACCACACACCGAAACATGAAATCCATCACCGCCGCCAAAAATTTAACGCAGGTGATCGAGTCAGAGAAAATCTTTTCAACTGGGACGACGACCGCACCGAAAAACAGGGTGTTTATGGCGATGGACCTAGACGCTTACCGTTGATAAATGGCATCTGGCCTCCACAAGAACAAGTAGAACGTGTTTTGACTCTTGGACCTCAAAGTACTCCCGGACCTCAAACTATGATCAAAGAAGAAGTTGATATAGCTGAATTGCGTCACCGGCAATTGGAAGAATTAAAAAGGCAAAGATACCCAAATCAAATGCATAAAGGTATACTTCTTAACCTATTTTCATGTACATATCAAAGTAATTCCTGTGAATAATTTTGCAAATTCTAAATCTGAAGCACTAGTTTTTGTATTATATGTATCAAAGAATTGCTTAGACATCAACTGAATCCAATTTTTAGATATATTAATAACATTTGTCCTCAATATGTTTATTTTAATTTTTAAGACATAGTCAGAAAACATGTAATATATTTGCCAACAAATAAATCGCAATATGCTATGAATTTCAATTTACCTTAACGTAGTTGACATTCAATCAGAAAGTTTTTGTCGAGTTATTAAAATAAAATTCAATAACCAAAAGTAACAAACAAGACAGTCTAGATTTTTAAATTTCCAAGATATTAATATATTTAATTAATTTGAAAAAAAAACGGACTATTAGTCAGTATTCGAATGCTGTAATATTCCTGTAACAATCAAGAACTCTCAAAAATTAATATTTAGAAATTAAGACATATTGTGTGCAAGGCATGAGTTAAATGATTATACAGAATATTTTTATTTAGTTAAATCTAGAATTTTAGATAGAGAAATATACAAGCATTTAATTGATAAACATGCAAATTACATTAATTTTTATAAAACGCAATTCCAATAATTCTGGGTGATTTAAAACGTCACCAAGGAATTTGTTATTAAAAAGAGAATGCAATGGGATGAATTATATTCAACAGGAAAATATTATTGAAAATGCCATTCACAGTACAGCATCTACAAAATGTAGAAAAAAGTGTTAAGTCTTAATTACGCGAAATTTAATAGTGTAGTTGATCGACTTTGAATGAAGGTAACAAAATATTTTAAAGCTCTGTTCTTTTTCTGAATAATTTTTTATACCAGTATCGTGCAAATTTTCCAATATTTTCAAAAAATATATAGTAACCAAAAATGTTGTTGCCGTTTTTAATGGCGAAAAAGAAAATGGTTTACAGAAAGTGTAGCCTCAAAGTGATCTCCATTGACATAGAGCGCCCTCTGCCAACGGGGTATTCTCTTAAACTAAGACTTGGGGGTTTGCCAACGGATAACGCAAAGAATCCCGGGAGTGCTAGGCATAAGTCTGTTTAATAGGCCTGAATCTCCTTACTTGAATTCATGAAATCAATACCTTGCATTACGCTTATTCACAAAACGCATATTCGACGATTTTATGCAATAACCCTACTTTGAAGTCACAAAACAAACAACTTGGAACTAACTCCTTGGACGCTCACATCTATTTATTATTGTACAAGTTAGGATTGATGAAAGTGAATGATAGACTTATTTTTATAATGATTGGTATTTCTAATCTTGATCTACAAGTTTTTATATCATATGGTATTCTAATTCATATACATATTCTCATTTCATTCAAGACCAATACAAAAATGGCAAAAACTTCAATGATTACCTTATATTTAGAAATTAATAAATAATGGTCATCATTTCCCGTTTAGGCGAGCATTAGTAAAATTAAGCACAAAAAGAGAAATTATTGCCCCAATTCTAAATGATAATCCATCTTTTGTACTACTTCTTTTAGTATTTCATTTGCACAAACCCATTTATTTCTTTTAATTCAAGTACCAATTATATGCAGCTATTCATTATTTCCCAAAATATATACATTAAAAATTTTAATAAAAAATATATGTATGAAAAACAGAAGACTAGAAAATATTTAAGCGTTTTTTGTTATTTTAGTTAGATTTCTTATCCGTAGAGTTAAAACACTTTTAATGACATTATTATTTAAACTTTTGCTTAGTGCTATCAAAATTATTTAATTCCAATGATATTTATGATAAAATGATTTAATTTGATATTGTAAATCAAAAATAGTTTTTATATTAAATCTAAAACGTTAAATTTTAAATTTTTCTTTTGACTAGAATGAAATATATTTTTTTTTTTTTTTTTTTTTTTAAATAAGGAAATCTGCACATTTTTTAAAATCATGCTTTCTCGAATCCAGTGCACAATTTGAACTCCCATATATGAAGTAATCAAATTTCTTTAAGTTATTCTTAGCAGAGCATCCTGTTTTTTCTAGCACATGCATCAGTACTATTAAAGTAAAACGAAATAAAATTAACCTCACTTGGTTGATTGAAAATCTGCTAATATTTTCGCCGAAAATAACACGCGGTAAACATATACGCAAGATACGCAGGAGCGAAATATTTACGCGTAGTTCTCTGACGAAATTCGCTCATTATCTGTTATATAACATTTTACAAATAGGGCATCCCTATTTATAGCTATAAACTATGAGTTTTGCAACAGTTCTAGGTAAAAATAATACAATGTGATGTATCATTTTTACCTAGAACTGTTGCAAAATTAAAAAAGAAATTATACAATGTGAGTACCAGCATACAATACATGAACCAATAAACGCATAGTCATATGCGAACATGTTGAGGAAATTACTTAACGGTTTCTAAAAACCTGGCTGAAATATCCTTTCTGGCTCTCCGCTATATTCAACCTTTCTCTTAAGGAACATGTGAGAACCCTCATAGAATATGTAATGCACTACGCACATCCGAAGCATAATATAAATCAGCTTTATAAAATTTGAGGTCTGAGAGCCGCATATATCCCACAAAAGGAATTTATTCTCCGATGAATTGACACTGCAAAATATATCAAGAAATTTTTGGAATGTTTTCACCCAGATGTACTTCAAATCACACTAATAAGAAGAACAATGGGGAAAATGGTTTAAAAACTCGTCAACCGTCGTAGCAGTTGACATTTGAAATCCCTTGTATTTTACAGAGGATGCATAATGAAACCTTCTAGCTCGTTGTTATAGAAAGATCGTGTTTTCAAGCTGATCACAAATTCTGAAAAGATGATAGCAAAAGTAATGTCCTCCATTGACTGGTATCTTTCATTCATTCAATCTCTGTTGCAATGAGTATGTTTGGGTCTCATCGCATGGTGAACCGCGTATATCCTGACATTACCATAATTTAACCATATCAGTTTTGCTACCTATGATCTGCCTGAATACACGATGAATTTTTGAAAATTTCGAATGTAATAATGTTTAAAATTGCTTTTTGTAAATTTAAGGAATGTTTTACAGTTTTATATTTATATCAGAAAATAAAATATTAAACTAACATTCACAGTTTCAACAGTTTTTCAAAGGAATGTTGTTTTAGTCTCTAGATTAATCATGCATAGTATATATTAATGAAAGGGTATTAGATTAAATTAAACATCGATATCTCTATTTTTTCAATCCCAAGAAAGATATTACTCCCAATTAAGTTATGATAGCTTTATCTTCTTACTTATCTTCTTTAGCATATCTTGATTAATTGTCAACATTTTAACAATGATAAATGCCCATTTTAAATATCGCCTTACTGTTTCAATCACTTATATTATTTGCTTACAAACAAGTGCTCAGAATTGCTGACAGTTTGAATTTTCGGTGACTCTTCAGTTAAATATCAGAAAGTAAATTATAGTATCTGGGTATACTATAATTTACCCTTTCAAGATTGAAAAAGAAGTGATGTGAGAAAAATGACTTCAAATGCAAATTTAATACACTGAAATATAACTATTTTTTAATATATACAAGGAGACTATATAAGGAATTAGTCCCTCTATCAAACTCTGATATTTTTGAATATGTAATACATTATATTCTTCAGTTGGTTCTGAGAAAATATTTCTTTTATTGTTTAGATTTCATTTTAGTAATATGTAAATAATTCCATGCAGATCAAAAATTGAAATATCATTTCCATTTTGATACATAGAATAACATTCTATCTGAATAAATTTTATCTGCATGGAATTAATGTATATGATATTATACGGATAAAAAAAAACGAAACCAATTTTCCTTGAAATGTGCTTTATTATATTCTACCCCTTTATTAAAATAAAATGGTTTACAAAAAGAAATTCATGCATAACAGTTGAAAAATTTGAAGACAGTTAATTTGTAATTTTAAGAAAAATATTAACTGTGATCGATTAAAACTATTGTCTTTAAATTCTATTATTAAAATGATTTAAGAAAATAATAATTAATAGATCAAAATTAAAATGTTTTTTATATATATTTTAGGACAAAGAAGAAAATACCGCAAGAAATTAAATACTAATGCTTTAGATAATTCCATTCCTCGGGAAACTATTTTGGGATTAGGTTCAACAGAAGAGGGTCAGGTATTATCTGTATCTCTTGTGAATTCTAAGAAAGATATCCAAAAGGAACGTCCCAGACACCATCGTCGAGGAAATCGGAAATATAGAAACAAGAAAAAGGTGGTCCATGTCGATCCTGGATATTCGGATTTCATTACATCAAGAACCTCCAGAGTCAACACCGGGGGTATATCTCCTTACCAAACAAGACATCACTTCAGAAGCTGGCTGAAAAACAATACAGCAGAACTACGGCGAAGACCAGTTGAACAAATACAACAAGAAAACGTCACCCAAAATTCGCTATCAGAATACGACAAAACTTGCGTGGAATATACTTATGGAAGATCAATACCAAAGCTTGCTCCTCGCATAAGAAATGCTTTTGTTTACCATTATGAAACAAAAAAGAATAGCAATTATCCTTTTAACAGTTACATGGAAGTGAAATACAGATGCTTTACCGGTTTTCACTTTGTTAATCCAGCCATTCAAACTTTGCTTTGTAAAAACAAAGAATGGGTAGGAAATAAACCAGAATGCATTAAGAACATTACGCGAGGTTGAAGATCACAAATGGTGAACTATTTATTACTTTTTCAAGTAATGTATCAGCGTCATCTTCAGTTTCATATTTATGTACATGAATGTGATATTTCTAATTTGTGGATTATGTATATATTTAAGAAATAATGGAATTGTTTGGTTACCTGTCATATTTTCAAGTACACTTACTTTTGTTGTATTTAGTTTACATTTTTAAGTTGAGATCATTAATAAACACAATCCACTAATAATTATCTTCAATAACTAAATAATTATCTTCAAAGTCAAGTTCAAAAGGAAAAAATATGATTTCAGAATAAAGTTGATTTTTTACTCTAATATTCTCTTTTTTTATCACTCATTTTTTTTTGTATTCAAATTAACTTTGAATGATTTAAAAATATTAATCTTTGATCATGAAAAAATCAGATAGATCAATTAGTGTCGTTACTTCAGACCAATGATCTGGAATATTTTTCTTGTATCTCTTAATTTGACTTTTAATTTAAGATTAAAAGATCATTCGAGATTAAGTATTAGGAATTGTTTTTGTTCAGTAGTAGTTAGATTAGCCAAACGTGTAGGATATTCAAATTAGTGTTGTACGTGTCACTTACTACAACTTAACGAAACGAACAGAGCATTCTTTGGTTATTTATGTTCTTCGTCTAACCCAACTCTCAAGACCTTTTATTCAAACATATAAAAACTTAACCAAAAATCAGGCAGGATAATATTGGAATTTCTAAGACAAATTAAAAAACTTTCATAGACAACATGTTGCCTTTCTTGAGCATTTGACAAATATATCGTGGAACACTAAACTTAACATCCTACATGTCTGGCTTATCACAAAATTTTAATATATTGTGCATTTTAGTCAACAATGTCTAAGGATTTAAGGAGATATTTCCTTAACAACTCATATTACAATCTGAATTGAAATAAAACTTGAAATTTAATTTTTTCACTTTGTAGGAATAAATTGCTCATTTGATCCGAAATTGTGATACTTTATTTATATCAATTGAACTAACACACATGAGTTTGTATCCCCAGACATATATCTCAAAATAAGATAAAAAATTTTAGAATACATTAACAAACACATTTAACACGTTACCGAAAATTAAAAGATATTTTATGAAATAAAAGTTAGGTTATGGAAAGTTAGGTTAAGTATTCATTCAGCAAATAAAATAAAAATGGAAGTAAATACATTCCCATATAAAATACAATAATTTCAACTTTGATTATATTTATAAAAGAATTCTTAAATCTATATTTATCTTTATATAACTAACATATAAAAAATAAATTCAATTTTTTAAATCTTTTAAATTTAGGAAACGTTTATAATTTTAAAATTTTGTTTAGACTTAAAACATTTATCTGTAACTGGGATCAGTACCCAAATGAATGAATAAATATGGGGAAAAAATCGATGAAAGCACGGCATAAATTAACTTTAGATTTTAGTTCGCAGTGATTTTATTGATTACAGAATATATGAGGGATTTTGAAGTATTTTGATGTAATGCAATATTTAACTTCATTTTTTGGAATTGCTGCAATTTGTAGTTGACATGTTTCAATAGGATTATAGCTATGACATTTATATAAAAAATTTTAACAACATAAAATAAAATTAATTAGAAAATAAATAACTTTCTACTTGAAAAGATTACGATTCTACCATGAAAAACAAAAGAAATTCGAAGAAATGAATATTTATGTGTTTAATTAATTTTTTACGTAATTAAGCTCATAAAGTAACTGATTTATAAATCGAAATTTAGTTAACAATTCCATCCATTGTTTTAAATAGTTAATAATTTAAAAATCTTTGAATATTTTAAGCATGTTTCTCTTATAAAGAAATTATTCTGTTTTAGAATAAATTGGGTTGATCTTAATAAGAAATAAATATATGATATTTATCAGCATTTTTCTTTATTGATATTCACAAAAATTTTTAAGAATAAAAACAACTGCAAATAATTTTAGAATTTGGTTTAGATTAAAAAATCTTAAAATTTATTTTATTTCTAATTATACTTATAATGTCGCTTTCTTACAAAAAATCTAGCTATAAAATTTCCAATTATTTTTATCAAGGAAGTAATCACGATCAAGAAACAACGTGTCAGTTTAAATTATAGGGATTGATCTTAGTCAAATTAACTCATCAATTATTCAAGAATTGGTAAAATATGCATTACTTTCCAAATGTTCATTATTTTTAATATGGCAGTTATGTTATACTTTCAGCTTGAAAAGTATATGGAAACTGAGAAATTGTTCTTAAACAATAATATATTTTAAAAAATATATTTTACAATAAAGAATTCACAAAACTAAAACCATTAATATTTTTTCCATTTTAAAATCTTTTGAGAAACCTAATTCTAAGAAAATTTATGTACACAAAAAACTAACGCATGACAATGAAACACAGAATATTCAAAGTATTTGAATAAATATACTAGTGATAACAAATTCAGAATAAAAAAAAATCATTTTAATAAATCACTAAAAATTCAATAGAAAAATTACTAACCCTTACTTTTAAAGTAGGTTCGAAACCTTTCCAAAATGATTGTATCAAATGCCTTGAAACAGAAATAGAGATTCAAGCTTTAATAGAAGTAGCTAATAACAATTTTCATAAAATCAACAGGGCAAATTCATTCGATTCAAATGTAAAAATTAATTACCCGTTGCTAAATGACTGTTCACCTGCAATTAATTTAGCGATTTCAAGTGAAAATGATGAAGTGATTCGATTTAACCCGACAGATTTTTTTTAACAAAGCAAGAATAAAAAAGTATAGAAAAAATGTTAATGAAAATTTAAAATCACAGGCAAATAAAAGACACTGATAATTTTAAATCTTAAATTTTCTTCTGGTAATATTGGCGGCACAGTGAAACTACGAGCATATCACATGTACATGTATAGATTAAGAAGTGATCCACGAAATTTATTAATGATGATATTAAAAATTCAGAAGGGAAACATTTATCTTTCAGGAACGAAACAAGAAAATTTTTCATAGTGATTTACCCGAAATCAGTTCATAATTTGTTATGAAAACTTTATTTACTTGAAGATTTTCCAGATAAGCAAAATCACTTCGAGATTGTTTTAGAAAGTCATCTTTCTGTGAAAATCAATAATTAATAACGATGTTTTTGCATGGAAGAGTGAAAATATGATAAGTACAGATGTAGAAAAATCTGGAAAAACGTGTATTTCTCAATGTCTTAATAGTCTAGATAAGTAAATTTACAAGTAAATATAAGAAAATACGTTTTTAGAATACAGGTTTAGTTTGTTTTGACATGGAACTGTTTTCTATATGTTCTAACAATCCAATTTGTTTTCTTTGTCCATGTCTTTTAGAAACAGGACAAAAATTATCTATATAAATATTAGTTATTATAAAATTTATATAAAGTTTAGATAAAAATACTCTTACGGAAATAACAAGTTAGGCTTTATTTTCTTTTCAGTTATTTTGATCCTTTTCTATTTTTCAAAATATTTTACTACAGATATTATACGACTTACGTTATTATTTAATATTCCTGTTTGAAAATATCTACTGAAATGAATGTACAAAAAGGCCATTATTATTTATATTTTAAAATGAAATATTATTTTAAATTTCATTCTAAGTCATTATAATATTCTTCATATTCTTAGGAACGAAATGTTTAATGCTTGAAAATGTCAATTACTTAAAAATATTTATTTTTTCGAATTAAGATATCATTTATCGACAAAATAGTCAGAATTCATTACATTCCCCATTATGAGTTGGGGATTTTATAAACTTATTGATAAAATTGGTAAAAATTCAACTATTTATCACATTTACCAAGTTTAGTGGTTATTATGAATAATCACCGGATATTATATATAATCACCAGATTAGTGACATTTATCGAAACATATGCATGGAAATTTTTTTGAATATTTTGTGATTTTAATATTTTATATATACGTATTCGTTTTCTTTACGATTTCTTCAATGGATCGCAAATTATTGTAATTTATGTTTGAAGAGTACTTTTAGAGTTGTTTTTTATTCTTTACTCAGTATTTTTTTAATTAATGATGCCCTAAAAATTGAAAAAATTTCAGGAAAATGGAAATTTTTTTTTTTTTTTGAAATTGATACTCTGTGAACAAATTTCCTAATCTTTCTTTATAGTAGAGGAAGATGAAAATATGAACAATAATTGTGGATGAATTACAGAAACAGGTTTCTGGACACTAATTTCAGAATTTTCAAAGAAATGTAAGCAAAATAAATGGCGCCTTGATTAGGTTCATGAAACGAATCGTGAAAAGTGACCGTAACAGGGCCATATTTTAACCTTAGAAACATCCCCTGGACAAAAAATACATAATTGTGAACTTATGGAACTATAAATATCCATTCTAATACTCACTTGCCCAGGCGAGCTTAATTAGAAAGAAGCAAATATTAAATAACTTTTCAAATAAAATGTTGGATTTCAAGAAAGCAAATATCTAATGAAAATAATGGCAGAAAATGAATACTATAAGAGTTATATACAAAATGCATTATAATCTTTATTTTTAGGCGGATAACACATTATGCAATATTAATCGATAATTTGAAAAAATTTTATACAAATTGACATAAAAATTCAACATTCTTGTTTCATTGCGTATTTTTTTACACGTGTTTAATATTTTTACTGGGAATTTAGTGATATTATAAGCTAAGTAAAATAGTTATGAATAATAAATAATTAATTTCTAATGCTTTTCTAATTCCAAGCTACTTAATCAGTATACAAAAATATATACGATGCAATAAAAAATTATAGATTTTTTTGCTAAAAATATTGTGTGTGTGTGTGTGAAGAAATTGAATGTTTTTTTACTAAAAATATTTAAGAAATTAAATATTTTCTTACTAAAAATACTTAAGAAATTAAATATTTTTTTATAAATTAAATATATTTTTATTTATTACGGATAAATTTAGTATCCCGAATATATAAATTCCACATTTAATTTAAAACTTTCTTTTTTCTAATACCCGTCTGCAGTAAGGTGTATCTATCGCTACTAAGGTAAAATCTACCGCCACAAAAGGGGGGGGGGCGAAGATGATAGCATCCTATACAGTGGGGCACACTACAAGTGCGTAAGCTTAGCTCCAAAGCTAAAAGCACAGACAAACAGAAAGTAATATCAATGTCCTAACCAAGAGTCGAACCTAAAACACACTGCTTAGAAGTGAGGGACACTAACCACTCCGCCATCGGTCGGCTTCTATTTAAGGCTTAAAAATAACTCTCATTTTTGAGCTGAAAAATTGAACTAATTTCATTCTTTCCATTAATTTTTGCCTTCTGGTAGTAGTATCAATTTCAAGAAGATTTAACATTTAATGAAAACTGAAAACAGAGAGAGAGAATATACGATATGTTCACAAAGCCACAGACACCGTTGGACACTTACTTTGACATTTTTATTTTTGATTTGATTACTTTTTTTTTTTTAAGAAAAAAAAATTGGTATGAAATTTATTAGATTACTAAAAATAAAAACTGATTTTATTATGAATTATTTTGTAGGATTTTTTTTTTATGTAAGTGGAGCATTTTTCTTTATAATAGAACTTTATTACAAATCCATAAAGAAACCAGAAAATAAATTATGCGCTATTTATTCATCTTCCAATAGAATGGATTATATTTAAATTCCTTACTAATTGAAATAATTTGTTAACAATATATTACCAAAAGAATATTTTATTTGCAAGAAGTAAAGCATTTAGTACATGTTATATATTCATCATTAGAAAGGAAAGAACCTTTCAATGTAAAAGAGTAATATAAAATTAATAAGTTTAAACATATAGGAATTATTTTTAGAAATGTCAAGCCAGAAAAAGTAAAACTTATATTTTCCTAATAATTCCAAAACAAAATTAAAAGTTGCGTGTTAACTAGTATATAGTGCTCGGAAATTAAAGATACGCTAAAGTAGGTTTATGTATTTTCTTAGAATTTGGAGGAAATTGCTCTCAACCTTAATGGAATAATATTTCATATAAAAATGAGAAACTTATATGGTATCGTACCGTATTCTTATTTTCAGGAAGAGAATTTAGTTGCTGTACAATTTTGAAGAGAAACTCCACTTTTTCACTAAAAAATTAGTTTGCCACTGGGCGTAAATATTGCGGACAAAGAGCACTACTAATGAAAACCTTTTTATAGAGGAAATCTTGTCATAAATATAACATAACCTAAATTTAAATGTGCTAACAGCCATTTCTTTCTGGAAATAATAATTTCATTTATATATTTTCGTAGCTCATTTTGGCAATTATCCTTCTATCAAATTCTTTTATGTTAGAAGTTAATTTATGATTTCTTCTCATACTATTTACAAATTTAAGAATTAGGATTCAAAAATTCATATTTTTATTCATTATTTAAGCAATTTGGTCAATTTTAATATTCCTTGCTCTTTTCTACTCATGCTGCAAATAAAGCATTCAAAAGAAAAAAATTTTACTGTCAAAATTATCAGAATTTTTCATCGATTTCTTCATCCTTCCAATACAATTGAAGCTTCATTCCATCAATTCTATAGCTTGTTAAAAAATCTATTTTTCAGCTTTTGGGTTAATTAAATTTTTACATCTAACGATAGATGACTTAATTTCTGATTTTATGCTGAAGTAAATATTATAATTTACTGAAATATGTGACATATATTACATATACTTATTTATTTTATAATAAATTAAATATTCTAGTAGTTTATTTCAATATATCATATTGATCATTAAGAATGCAAATTTCTAAGTTTACAAGAATCCTAAATATCCTGAGAGCCTAGGTTGGATCCACCCATACTTTCAATGCCAAAGTATGGGTGACTTTAGACTAACAGAGCGAAAGTCCACCCATTCTTTGGAACTGTTTAACCAATTACATCCAATGTTAAATTCTATATGTAATACATCTCACAGTGATGTATCTTGAAAATTTTATGGTCATTAATATTTTAATAATTTTTAGCTTTACTTAGTAATACACAGAATTCAGAATTTTCTCATTCATTAAAAAGTTTTGAAATATACTTTGTTTTAATTTTGTGCTCCTTTATTTTTTGACTCACTGCTACGGTCTAGATGGTAGAACACTAAATTTTCCTATTTCTTAATTCTTGTGCTGCACTCACAATTCTCGTGGTATTTGTAAGGTCGTAACTGGACAATGGACCATAGGAAAACTGTTTTATGAAACAGCGAGTCAAGTTATACGCTCTTCCTGCTGATTGAGCAAGGTTGAATATGACAAATGGCATGCAAAAAATTTTTACATGAATGCAACGCTCCAGCTGTCAAAATTTGATGATGTCTTTGGAATCTCTTCGTTCCGTGGTATGGCCTGGCATCATTGCATGTCGTCCCTAAATGCCATTTGCCTGTCGCCTTGAATGTCTTTATATGTCGACTAACGTGAGTGATAGACGAATTTTTATGCAATCGGGTTCTTTCTACGCTTTGGATATTCTATAAAATTGAAGAATACTACTTGCATGTTGATTATGTATCTTGTCATAGTGCAATTTTTACAAGCAGAGGCGTAATCATATGAATGTCTACCCTGACTAACTCAGAATATCCACTTAAATTCCAGAAGAACATTTGTGGGACAAGTTAGAGTGATGTTTACGAATCAGTGAATTACGCCCAAAGAATACAATGAAGAGGGCGTTAATCTTGAAAAAAGAATGGGCACAATTACCGATACCTGTATATAACCTTGTTGAAAGTCTGTCCAGAAGGTTGTTAGAATAATTGCACAAGCAATCCTATTGAAACAGAGGTGAGCATCAGGAAGGCCACAATTCGATAGGTGAAACGACAGTACATTTTGGGATGATAGCCAATGCTAATATTTATATAGCCTACCCAAAAATACAGTAGATTTTAAGTCTAATTATCCGAATTGCTTTCAGAAAAATAAATTTGCCTGAAGAAGAGGAGGAAAATGAGAAAAGGAAAGTTTAGAGAAGATGAGAATGATGTATCAGTTGAGGAATTCAAGAGCATTCTTTTAAAAATTCCTGGATGTTCAGAAGTTAGAGCTGATAATATAGGAGAATAGACTGTGTGAGAGAGACCCTAGATTTAAAATTGAAAATGATAAACTATTTTAAAGAGTTGATTAAGAAAATGACTTTATGTTCAAGGTAGAGTCCATTAGTTAGCAAGCATTTTATGGCTTTGTGAAATTACTTTGAAACAATTGGGAGCATCAGCCCGTGTTTAACCACAAGAAAATTCTCATTGTCAAACGGATGCGCGACTAGACTGTCTGAAAACGGATGAAGGCAGTGAAACAATTTACTCTGACCGAGATGTTCAGCAAGGAATGATTTTCATTTACAGTGCTGTACATAGATATTGTATTAATGTATAGCACTTGTATGCAAAAGTGTTGCATTTTCATTTAACAAACTAAAAGTTCTTTTTCTTTAAAAATATGTAGTTTTTTCTTCCACTTTCTATGTATAATAATTGATTAAACATAAACTTGATTTCAATTCCTATTATCCATTTGATTATCCAAATGGGGTTTATACCAAATTGATTTGGATAACAGGAGCCTAGTGTATACTTATTAAACAAATATACTTTTGTTTAACCACCAATTAAGTTAAACAAATACATCATTGTGAGACAAAAAATTTAAAGCAATTAGTGACCCAGAACATTTTGCCCACCCTTATATTAAAACACTTATATTATAAAATCTTACTCTTCAGTCCATTATGTAAGGTAGTGTACATAGTATAACAATGCGATTATTGATATAAATTACATCATACAACACAATACCAAGTAAGGCTATGGAATACGACTTTTAAAAAAGGTTATTTTAAGTACACAAATTTTAGATTTTCTTTACCTATATTTGGAAATCTGCCCATTCTTTTGTGAAGTGGCAATATACATTGTTTTTAACACAAAATTTCATACCAATAAGAAATACAGAAATTTACAAGTACTCTTATATATACCTATTTAGCAAAATTAATTTCATTTTCTGAAGACTGAGATGAAACTCAATATTGTGCAATTCAAATGTGTTCATATGAATGAATAACACAGAAGTGAAACAATACATAAATTACACAACAATTTTATTTTAGCAATGATATTTACAAGAATACCAGTTATAGAAAGTATAAGACCTTAATGCACCATAACGAAAAGAAATTTATATATTTTCTCCTTTTCACCCCTGTTGTAAGAATAAATTTAGAAAAAACATACAAATGAAAACAAAGAGATTATGAAAATGTGGTATTTCCCTAAGTTACCACAACAGCATATTAACAAGATGGAGAGAAAAGTAGTAGGTAATTAAAATTTGCTTTTAAATGTTGGTTTTAACAGCTACGATGAGAAGGACTTTACAATAAACCTTATGTTTATGACAATTAACTATTTTATATAAAACTTCCTATTAATCACATTATACTTTACAAGTATTTTCAAATTACTAATATAGCATATAAATTTTAATTATAAAACTTGTGGACTTCAGCAATTAAAAAAAGAACAATCATACAAATTTTGCTATATGGCAAAAAAATAATTTCTTTTAAAATTATTATATTGTTAGAGTTCCCACTATCATAATAAAATATTAATATAGAAAATAACTTTTCAAAATTTGTCTGCATCATTTTAAAATAATTTGGAGAGAAGGTTATGTAATTTACAAAAGTAATATGAAGTATCTAAGAAGAGAAAAGAAAAACAATTTTTACAATTATTTAAATGCATTAAGTTAGCCTGCACTTGCGTTTTTTTTTCTTTTGTAACTTCAAACAGCAACATATACAGAATTAAAAAAATATATATATTATGCAACTGTATACACTTTTGTTGTCTTGTAACCAACATCTGACTTTCACTAATCATTAATAAAATTAATAAAAACACTGCCTTAACCGTTAACATTTATATAGTTGGTAATTTTATTTTGAAAGACAATATTAGAGATACTTTATATCCCTAATTAATTACATAATAGACATTATAAAACTGTAATAATAAAATTAAGGAAAATACTATTGGCAATTTGAATTATATTTGCCTATTTTTATTTAGAATTGTTTTTAGTTCGCATAACATAAAATAATTTATACTTTAATATAAATACTTCACTTTTATTCTTTAAATGTTTATAAAGAGAAAAACATGTTTAAATATTATATTTTTTATACACTGAATAGAAGAATTCAGAACATTTTGCTGAAGAGCATCGAAAAAATCTTTATTCAAGAATAACAAAACCCTACTAAAATAAGTCTTTTCGAGCACATTTGCTTAAGATAGATTTAATGCAGTTTTTAATACTTGTTTGATTTTTAAGTCAGAAAATTTAATTTTAAGAGCATTAGGATAGTGGGAACACTGTTTTGGGATTAGAGTTACATGGAAAACTAACTAATAATGCAAATTAAAGGTTGGATACCAGATAAATTTATGAACAAATATATTTCTTTCAGTAAATAGTACTTTCCTTTCCTAAAAGAATAATGATATTCATCATAAAATTGACAAATGTTACTTTTATGTAGTAAACATTTTATCAAGCACCTTAATGAATATTAAAGGTCACTTAACTTTTTCATCAATACTTTAAAATTCACTATATATTCTTATAACACAGTGAATTTTTAAAACACTTTAGTTTCAGAAAAAATACATGTTACAAAATACATATCTTCTCAAAATTATATGTATTTTCAATAGAATAGAGTTGGATTTAATCCTTGAAATAAATAAATTATATTTATAGTATTCAGTTACTACAAACATATAAATTGCCATCACTATTTACAAACTAAATAAAATGTTAGAAATCACAATTTTAAAATAAACCCACATAAAAAAATTGATAAAAGATTGCAATTTATAAAAAATGAAATAAATACATCAACATAAAAATTATACATATTTTCTATGTGACATGATAGAGATGAAAAATATAAATTCTCAATTTAAGTTTCTAGAATTTGAATAAAACACCACAATCTCATTTTTCAAAAATGAGTAAATCAAATACATAATAATTATATAACATGAAAGAAAATAATAATTTATTGCAACTTAAGCCTATACAGTTTTAATTCTAGGATACTATATTTTAACACCCTTTTGATTTTTTCCATCACTTTTGTCAACAGTGACAAACGGATAAAATATGTGCACTCAATCAGTGCAATATGTCAAAGCACTTATATGTACAAATTAATAATTCATCTGTTTATTTACATTGTGCTAAAATTTTTTGATACAAAACAAAAGAAACAATTGGATCGGTATTACTAAAGTCAAGTAAGGTGATATTTTACATATTCTTTCTTTGCTAATTTGACTGTAGCGGAAATATACTTTTGAATATAAAAATATGCATTTGTATGCAAAAATACCGCAAATTAGAAAATTTTCCATATCCTGACCATTTAATATTCATAAATTTGAAACTAAGAAATGTTGCAAGAATACCTGTAATGACATTAAATTAAAAAAAAAAAAAAGTCCTCCAAATGAGTAATCATTTTCAACTACTCTATTCTACAGGTAGAGCTAAGATATTTTTAAATGATACATAGATATTAATATATTTAATACATACAATGTTACGCATAATCACTTCAACTAAACTAGAAGTTATTCTAAGTGTCACAAATATATAAAGTTCTCACTTTAGCAATACATCTATATAATTAGCATGCATGAAAACAGCACAATTAACGAACGATTTTCACATTACATAATGTATCTTTAAATACAAAAAGGAATGAGTTTAAAATTTTATATATCTAAGGATAAATTACATTGTTTATATCTTGTGATATAAACAAATAATGTGGTTAATATACAAAATCTCAGCCATACCTAACAAATAAAAAACAAATTACTGATGATACATACTATTCTTCTAAATACAGTTGGATATCCACAAAAATTATAATTAGCAAGAAAGATAAAGTATTATCTTTCATAGAACTCAATTTCCACTACTTTTATGCAAATAAAACTTTATTTTCAACAACTCAGCAGTTAATCAATAAAATTTATTTAATAATCTCAACACAAGATATATAAGAGCTTGAGTTTATATTTATTCATATGTTTGTCATGTTTGAGAGTAAAAAATGTATACTCTTATATATTTTATTGCATAAGAATTTAAATGTGGTAATTTCTTAAGAAATAAAATACCTTTTAATGTTATGATACTTATATATTTACATAATGACAAAAGTCATCTAAATTTTCAACAGTCGATTTTATTAATAGTTGATATTTGAATATTTCAAAATAATCCAATTTTGCTTCTAAATTCCTCAGGCATTTTTCTTTAAAAAAAAAAAAAAAAAAAAACTATCTATAACTGACTTTCACTTTTCAAAACAAATTTTTGGAAAATATTTTTACAAAATAAGTCAATTTATTTCAAATGAGGAATATAAAATAAATAATAAAATTAAACCTTTAATGAAATTACTAATCTAGCCTGAAATTTAGTTATTAGAATTAATAGTTTTCTTAAAATACATAATCTTGAAAGATTTATTAAAATATTTTTTTTAAGAATTAGAAAAATAATAAGAGATTTTGTAAATTAATATGCAGGATATTTATAGAAGAACTATTTTACTTATAAGTTAAATTGCATTTCCTTTTCAAGCTGATATTTTAAATCTCACATTGAAAAATCAATTTTATTCTAAATTGCTTTAAAAAAATTTTTTTATTTACCAATGATAATTTTATTTGTATTAAATCAACTACGAAATTTGGAAATGAAAAACTTAATACATTAATTTTATTATTTAGAAATTCCTAAATGCATATTACTTAAAATAGAAAATTTTTATAAAATAAATAAAGGTAAGTCTAGACATAATTATGCAAACCTAGAAACAGAAAATCAACATTTCTGATAACTTAGAAATGAACCAACTTTTTATATCAACATACAAGTAAAAAATATTAAGATTTTGATAGATAAAAATTTATCATTTAATATATTAAAAGTGATCTCTCTATTCTAATTAAAATAATGAAGAAAAATTTTATCAATAAACAAATTTTTTACCACAAATGATAATTTATTCTTTTACTACGTTAACATGGAAAAGCAAAATTTAGAAATAATATACTTTAGAATAGCGAAAACATGAATCAATTAGAAAATAAAATTAATTTTCAATGGTTATTCAATTTTTCTGCCAAAATATAGTTTCAATTTTAATAAGTAAATTATATTTCAATATAAAGTTTGAGCTATTGACATAGAACTTATCAATAGTAAAAATTAATTAAGATTACTCTGTTTTAATTTACAATATTTTAATGTTTATAAAGACTCATTTTTAAATTATTTTTTCAAGTTAAATTCATTTGGTAATCCATTACTATATCTATTAAGCTCATAAGTCAAACAGTTCATAAGAAGTATGCATTTGTCATGAAACACAAAATGAAACCAATAAAGAAAATTAGACTGTTGGGTCAAAATTGGAAAAGGTAAGTCTGAAATTAATTAATTTTGAATTTACATCCATTATTATTTTTATAAATAATAGACCTATCTTTAGGGGATTATACAATCAATTCTTCAATTATTATTACAAATTATTTTGATGTCACTTTCTTTTTTTAATAGCAGCATTTCATACAGTAATTATATTACCTTTTAAAGGAAAAAAATATTTACATAAAGCATTTCATCTAAAGAAATGTTATAATGAAATATTTTAATTATTTTAATAAATTATTATATTTTAAAACAAGAGTTATTACTTTCATTAAATTTAAATATTTTTAAAACCATATCAACAATCTTATTTTTTTGAAATTCTATAAAAATAAGCTTTTAAATTCCTTACTTTATGAATGGCAATTTTTGTTTATTTATGTGAATATATTAAAAGATGCATTATTTTTCAGCATCTAACAGATTTATTTGTTACATACTTCTTTCTATATTAACTATTGAACAATTTTTTTCCAATCAAGGGAAGAAAATTCAGATTTTAGATTCAATTATTAAGCAACAGTAATGAGCAAAAGCTGCAAATATTTTCATTAACTTCTATTATTCCACAGTTCCAATTCACAATAAGAAGTATCACACATACCCTCATATACATTAAAAAAAATTTTTTTAAGCTTTGTCCTATTGTACGTTTTATATGTATAAAAACACTTCCAGGAGAAATAACATAGCTCTATAAATAGTGATTTTCGGTAGACTATTAATAACATGAAAATGATTTTTATTTTCATTTACTTATTAAACTTATGAAATAGCATATATTTTAATAAATTAAGAGTAATAACAGTTTGGAAAATAGAAAGAAATGTTGCTGCATAATTTCAAATAATAAAATTTATAACAAAAATTGGTATTAAAAAAAACAAAAGATAATTATCATTACATTATTCATAATTAAAATAAAATTGTCCATTCAGTTAGCAATTAGTTCTTTGAAGTCACTGAACATTGTCATAATTTTCATCAAGTACAATATTATTTTTGTTTAGGTCCTAAAATGAATATGAATATAAGAGATCCTAGGATAGTCTGGCCCATATTCTGATAACAAACTTCATGAGTTTTTCAAATATTTAAGGAATAATAAAACTGTTAATGAAAAAGTTCATCTTTTATCCATTTACTCCATCACAATAGATTGTATTTAGTTGACGGAGATTTAAATAAAACTAGCAGACAATTAATAATTTATCCCAAAAATTTTGATTGATAGATTTGCCTTTATATAACACTTCATTTAAAAAGATGCCAAACTTTGGAAAAATTCTTTTTGTTTGAAAAATTAAATTTTAATATGAATAACACATAAAACTTCAGTTTTAATAGTATAACAATTGTGAAGAAGTCCTTCTCAGAACTCTTACACACATATGGATATTTTCCATGAAACGAAATTAAACTAAAATATATATTTCCTCAAACTCATTGATTTTTTATTAAAAAAAATAATATAAAAAAACAGAGTGAACTATAAATTACTGTAACACAGTCTTAAGCTAATCTACACTGAAAAGCACATTAAATCAATTAATAATCAAAATTTTTAATTTACAGAACTTGAATACTAAACCTTGTATATAGCGATTGGGTAATGTAAAATAGCAAAGTCCTAATGTTATTTTACATTGTATAATAAGTATGTGTGATTCAGTCCAAATGTGAAATGGAATCATTTTAGGGTTAAATATAAATGAATTTAATTTTAATTAGAATACAATGAATAACAATAAGTCATATTATGGATGAGAAATTTAAAGCCCAAAACTTATTTAAGATTTTCAGCCTGTATGTGGATTTGCTGAAATAATTATTTATAGTATATTTACTCAATTTGTACTAAAACATGTCTGAAAATAGATAAATGCTTAGCTGTTCTTCATGAAAATTTCCGCAAAATTTTTACAAAAATTAAAATTCTAATAATATATAGCTATACTAACAACTGTACATTTCTATTTAATGTAATTTTTCACAATCAAAGACTCACCCGTATATATATATAAATAGACACTCATACATACATATATGTATACATATAGTTGAAACAATGAAAACATACATATTACATCATATCATGTTTTATTTTGCTTGCAGGTTATAATTATTTAGAAGTCAGTTAGGATTTTAAAATAGTAATTTTCAGTCAAAATTTCAATAAATCAATGAATAATTTAACGATAGATAATTATAATCTATAGCATTACTTGTGTGTGTATTAGAATTCAATCTTTTTTAACTTTTAGATATCTAGCTTAAATCAAGATAAATTTAACAATAATAATGAAATATATACTTCACAAATGTGTCAGATATAGACTATATACTTAGAATTCCTTATATATAACAAGTAACAAATGGACGTCCAAAGAATTTGGTGAGCACTATGTACACCAGTCACCACAAGATTTTACCTTTTTAATTAAAAAAGCAAGAAATATAGTATATTTTACAAAAAAAAATATTCCATAAGTTCTTGAGAAGCAAGTTCAGAATAAACTTGATGTTAAAATCATGGGCAAATAAATAATGTGTTCCATTCCTATGCAGGAATGACTTACATAAAATTTCCCTGATATAAAAATAGTTCATAGTCCAAAAAATTCCAAAAGTTTTAAAAAAGTTTTTATGAAAAAATGAGGAATTTATTACCAGTCAAGAAATCCCTCTTAACATATTTCATACTTTTGGAATATAATTATTTTTACATGGTTTATACAGTCACAGGGAAAGAGCTGCATTATGCTAAAGGGAACATCACGCTCCTGTACAATCAATTTCAATAATATCTTTAGGTACATCAACAAATTGGTAAACAAGACGCTGTCCATCAACTTTAGCTAGAATACCTCGTTGATAATAATACCTAAAGAAAAAAAGTTTATTACATACATATTTTTTTATCTTTCATAAGCTCCTTTATATTATATTTTATAAAGAAATGACAAATTAGATAGGAAATAACATTCATTAAAATAATACAATGTAATTTAACATTGAATAATGCTTTTTTTCTCTTACTTAATAGGATTTATTTTAAAACAAAACATAACCTGAACTTTTATATGATTATTTCTTACCAGTGATCAGTTAATTTTAAACAATGAATTATCAAACTATCAAATGATGTTGAGATCAATTTTGTAAATTAAGAAATTTTAAAAAGAATACAAATGTTTAGTATTAAGTTTTTTTAAATTATTCAATTTATAGATAACTTCTGAAGATAATATCTTAATCATAACAAAAAATATTTTCCATATTCTACAAAAACTGGCACAATTGTAAAATTAACAAAATTTAATTTTAACCATTAAGTTATTTTAAAGTAATAAGAATCTAGTTAACACAGAAAAATAAGAATAGAAAAAATAAATAAATCTACTATTTTCCAAGAATTTTCGGATTACAAATAAACTTGATGGTAGCATTTTGATTTTATAGATGTGAAAAATTTAATTTACTAGTTTCCAATAAAAACTAATTTTAAAAAACATATTAAATGTTAAGTATTAAATTTACAAAACTAAAACCATAGTATTTTTAAACTAAACTTATTGTGCATGTGAGTCATCATAGCAAATATTTTAAATCCTTTTCAAACAGAATGCAGGAAAATATTTTTAATGTAGATTTATTAGATGAAAATAAAATCTGAAGTTTTGTTATTTAGATCACAGATTTAAAAGCTTAACTTTAGAATATTTTGCTTAACTGTATACTAAATTTTATTACCTTAGTGCTCTGCCCATTGTTTCGTAATTCATATCCGGTTTGTTTTTATGAAGACCCCAGAGCCTGGAGACAGCTTTGGAATCAACTAATTTGAAAATTCCTTTCTCTCTGTGTGTCCATTTAATGTATCGGGGACAATATTCTTTATCTTGTAGAAGTTTTAATAAGAATTCCCACAGATATGTAGTTGAACCTGAACAAATTTAAAATAAGTCTTTAGTTTATGCAGAAGAATTTTTTTTATATCTCAGAAATATTTTTCCAAGAATATAACATGTATACAAAATGTTAACACTCTAGTAAATTGAACAGTGAATATTAATAAAGAAATAATTAAATTTCAAGAAAAAATTTTGAAATTTTTGATTACTTCAATATAAATAAAAAATTACTCACAAAATAAAAGAATGCACTTAAATGGTTTTCTGTTCTGGAATAAGGATATCATAATGCAAGTCGGCAGATTTCGAAAGTTATTAATATCTTCACAGTAAAATGCTTAATTTTCGTTTCAGCATTTATCACAACAATAAAAAGAATATAATCAAAATTATCCTAAACAAGATCGAATGAGGGATATCAAGCAGTTTATTTTAGATATTGTACTCTTATTATGGTTTTCCACAACTGACAATATGACAAAGCATTGTTTTGGAGTTAATATCAGTTTTAAAACCATTAAGAAATTTGCAATACTTCTGATAAATAAAAATTTATGTTCATTTATGTAGCGGGTTTTTTAACATACTTATACATTATAATGAAATTATTTTAATGATTGTTTAAAACCATTATCTTTCTCTCCAGAAATTCAAATAAAATTACTTATAACCTTGTAGTTGCTAACAAATCTAATAAAAAAATACCACAAATTAAATTTTTATTAAGATTCTGAAATGCATAATTATCAGCCAAATCTGAAAGAAAAAAACCTCTAAAAAATTTCATTATTTTTCGAATCAGAATAATATAAATAATTTTAGGAGATGAGCAAAAAAAATTCTTGAAATTGATATTTTAATTTCAGCTAAGCCAATTCAAAAAAGTAAATTCTGTATGAGCAAATATATATATATATATATATATATCCTTAAATGATTATGTGGCGTAGAATTTATTTCTTATTACATAAATATTGCTAATTGAGTTCATGATATAGTGCTTAATCTTGCATATATATGCTACACATTTTAAATACTTAAAATGAATATCCATTTAAATGCTAGGTCTCTTGGTATATACCATATTTAATTAAGATTTTATATTGGCCAGAAAAATTTATATTAAATTTAAATTATAATCGAATTTGTTTTAAAAAATTGACATGTAATAGTTTTGAATATTTTTAAAAATATTCCACATTATGTATATAATTTTAATGAATGTGACATTAAAAATTCTATATAATTTCCTTAAGCATTATATTCTTTTAAGATTTTTTCTACCCATCTCCCCAACATATAAAAAATATAAGTCTCCTGATTTTGTAACAAATCAATTAAGTAAAATCATTTTACTTATGATAAAAAATGGTTTTTCCTTTCATAATAATAAATTAGTTTAACATGCTGACAACAAAATATAATACATTTAATTATTTAGCATTTGAAATAATATGCAATAAATATTTTAATGAAAAAAAAATTCTAATGTAAATTTTAATATTTAGTACAAAAGAAAAATTAAATTTCAAATACCCTATATATATTCAATCAAAAGAAATAACTTCGTTTAAAAGATCTTAATATTTTTATTAACATAAAAAAAAAAGTATGAACACCACATAAACAAAATGTATGATAAAAATAAACACACAAAAAATAAAAATAATGTTTGCACTTTTTTCTTACATACTCTCTTACAGAAACCAGAAAATGATCAAAACCTGCAAATTTTTTTAGGTGATTCAAGTTGGTCAATTATATAAATCTGAAAACTATGATTAAGATAAACATTTAGTACACACATAATAAAAAGAATAAAAGATTTAAAATATTGATATTAAAAATCAAATTATAATTGAAAAATTATGCAATATTATTTTAAAAAAAGTTAAGACTTCTACAAGTAAAAGATTAAATTAGTGTGACTCTTATGTACAAATTAAATGCATGTCAAATTTTTGCATAAGGGGCATATAAATAAATGATACAGCTGTATTTTTTTTTTTTTTTTTTTTTTTTTTTTTTTTCCCAAAATAAATATGTCAATCATGAAACACTGCATATTCATATGAAAAAGAGAAACATATAACTTAAATAAAGGAAACAATGTAAGATCTTAGGTTTATAATTCTCAAATTTGAAAAGTTAGCCAATAATATATTTAAAAGAAAATTTATTTTCTTATGTGTTAATAAAATGTATTATTAATAAAATATTTATAGGAGGAATTAGAAACCATGAGTTCAATAATCCAAAATCAAAAACAAGTTACAGAGTAAATCATTCCGTGAATATAATACAAATAAAATTTATATTTTTTAAATTAGATTAGATACGAAGTTTGATGCTATATTAAATGTAAACATTTAATATTTTAAAAAAATGAGAAAACTTGATTAAAATAATACCAACATTTAATATAGATTTTAAATTAGCTTTTAAAAATAAAAAAAATTAACCGCTACATTATTAAGATCATATTAAGAATGTAATTTTGAGATTAAAAAACATTTGAAAATAATTGTTCTTTAATTAGTGTAATATCACTGAGGCATTACTGCATTTCACTAACACCTTCAAAATATATTTGCATTATGCATTTAATAATATAATTAGAAATCTCAAGAACTTTAAGTAAAGTTTAAACTTTTTTCCTCAAATTTTGTTTTACATTATGACAGAAGATTCATCCTTTTTACAAGAACAAACATAATAATTAATGCATAAGTGCAATCAATTTTCTACAGCATTTTTTTATAATTCCACTCTATTACCTTTAAACAACTGCAATAAGCAATAATCTCTAATTATGTTTAAAATTTGATCTATGAACATATGATCCATTTAATATGCATCATTTTATTTCAAATTATAATATAAATAGATAAAAATATTCAGTTTCAAATTTTATAATGAAACTGCACAAAATTAAATGCAAAAGAAGTAAATTTATACATAATTTGACTGAAAATATTAATCCACTCCCATAATAGCTCCATTATTTATAAAGCATACATTAAAATTTATAAAGTTATTCTTCATTAATCAGGGAATTATTTGGCAGTGAAAAATAATTTTCTGAAATACATGAAAAATATATATGTAAAAAAGCCCATGATATTAGTTCAAACTATGATGTATAGAATGAAATGTTTTGAAAATACTATATTTTCAAGATGAGAATTAAAAATACATTTTATGATTAAAAATATTACATTGCAAATATCTCTTTTGCAGTATATATAGAACAATGAATAAAAGTTTAATTTTTTTTTTAATATTTTATCCAATAGATAAAAAATGAATTACTTACCTACCTTTAATAACATGTTTTCACTTCTTTAAGAATCAAGACTGAATGTAAAAATTAAGGAAAGATAATACTTACTTATTTCATACACAAAATATTTTTTGTAAAATCTAATGACTGTGAATAGTTAAATTCAATTTTGTAATAATTGTAAAAAATGCAAGAATTTTTAAAACATAATATATTTATTGTCAATTCTAAGAATATGCAAATAAATCAATAGGCATATAAAATACTATCACTTTCATTTTTCAATCCAAAAAAGCACAAATGTTTATATACCTTCTCTGCTTTTTCTTTTTACTGCAGGAGAGCCATCAGAATTCTTTGACTTCCGCCCTTGGAGAAACAAAAAAGAAATTTTCCAATAAATAACACAATAAACACACTTAAAATATTAAAAGAAATAATAATACCATTTAAATAAGATTTCAATATCTATAAAATATTTTGGAACATTTGTGATGCAAGTGGTTTGCTTTAAAAATAGATTAGGCCATAATGCTGAGATTACAAAATTCTTTAGACAAATTTTATTTCCTTAACTTTAATAATTTTCTTAAATATACATTTCTAGAATGAAATAGTAATAAATGTATTATTTTTATACACAATAAATATGCCTGGGAATAGCAATAAGTTGCATGATAATGACAACAAAGTTAATGTATTAAGATAATATCATATATAATTAATGCAGGAATATATCTCTCTTATAAACTAACTAAATCCATTGCATTGTATTCTTTAATATTCATAAAATATTTCCTAAAGATTTTTATAAGTTCCATATCAAGAAAACTATCCTTCATAGTATTATGTTTATGCGCAATCTATTTAGAAGTATTTATAATATTTTTCCTATTTTAAAAACTCCCTTGTGACTTATTGATTATCACATTATGCTCCATATAAGACATGAATTATTAAAAAAAATATTTGTTTAATTATTTGCTCCTGTTACTTATAGCCTGTAAGTTAATAGGTTACAATGTATGAGTGAAAGTAATAGTTTTCCTGCATTAAATGCTTAGGTGGCAAAAACAAAATCAAACATTACACTAATTTCCATCATGAATAAAATTTCAGTCTATATTTTAAGAGATTAAATTAACTAATTTGATATTTTACAATATAATGATCAGAAAATATTTAATAACATAAGAACTAAGACTGTCAATTAGGAACAGATTTCTGAATAATAAAATTAAATTAAAAAAAAAAAAAAAAAAAAAAAAAAACATATTTTGGAAACTTAATATCAGTATTTTGTGGAATTAGTAATTTTAACATGTGTGTGTAAAAATGCAGCACATATGGTATAAATACAATCTACCTTTCTTTTTTAGTCTTGCTTGGTAAGATAAATCTTCCACATAGGAAGCTGGATCTATATCCAAACCACATGGACTGTTGTGAGTAGCTGTTATTACAGATGTTGGAATGGCTGGTTGGTGAGGTACTCCACCAAGAGAAGACTGCAGACCAGAAGAGGAAGGAATCCCCGATGTGGAGGAGGACGGAGAACAAGCACTGCTATTTCTAGTCAGTGCTAAGGGCATAGGTGAGATTGCATGTCCATGATGCGTAGTACTAGACACTTGTGGGTGGGGATGATGACCAGAAAGGTGAGCTTGCAGCTGAGAGATGGACGTTGTATGCAATGAATGGCCAATATGAGACACTTGAGAATGCAAATGATGACCAGAGAGGTGTGCTTGCAGCTGAGAAATGGAATTAGTGTGCAGCGAATGACCAAGATGATGGTTGGCATGGTGATTGGATGTTGGTGATAAACTACTGTAAGTAGTATTATGGGATTTCTGGACATTAGAAGCATCTAAGTACCCACTGTGCGATTGTGATTGTTGATGCTGCAACTGCTGCTGTTGTTGTTGTTGTTGCTGTTGTTGTTGCTGCTGATGCTGCTGTTGTTGTTGTTGCTGCTGCTGATGTAATTGTTGCTGCTGAAGATGTTGTTGGTGGATACTTGTCCGATGGTGTCTATAATGAGGTTGAGATTGGCCAGGATAATTGGACACAGGTAAAGTGTTTGGATCTGAAATTAAAAAATTAATTTCTTAAATATAATTTTAAAGTTAATGAGTAGGGAAAAATAAATAAATAATAATTTTCAAATATAAAATGAGAACATTATAAATTTACAATAACATTCTCAACATCTGTCTTAATTGGCACAAAGTGGGAGATGAAACTAGCGTGGCAATTCTCGACAAGCTGAAGCAATTTTCTTCCTCTCGGGAAATACATCTTCAATGGGTACCCCCTCATGTGGATATTTTCTGCAATGAGATTGTGAACGCCTTGGCTAAACATGGTTCTGCTGAGCTTTTGGTTACTCCTGACTCTCTGACCTACCTCAAACTATTTTCAAAGGCAAAACAGATTGATAGAATCATTTAGACCACCCCACCAGTGCATCAGGGGTATAGAGGACGGTATCCAGGTGGTGCTCTGTCACTTCAATATTGAAGAAGTGACCAAACAGCCATAAGTAGATTGATCACAGGCAACCTCAGATTGTTGTCTTTTTCAAACGGTGTAAAAATTTTCACGATCTGCACCAAGTGCAATATTAACCAGACCTCTAACGACCACATTTTGGATTGTTTGGGGCTTTCTTGGGATCTATGATCATTACTCGTTTTAGATTTTTTAAAAATCGTGGATCTGGTCTAGCTTTGCGAACCAATTGGAGGTTTGGAACAACAACATTAACATTCACGCAAAATATATCTTTACTGCTTATTATCAGCAATGGCAGTATTTTTATGTTCATTATATTTCTTGAAAATTAAAATTTTTGAAGAATGAAATAGTTGAGATTTATTTTACATCTTAAATTTAGCTAATATTAAAAATGTTTATGTATATGTTTGGCAAATATGTTTATATATGGAAACATTTAAATGAAATTTTACCTGATTTAAAATCTTAAAGATATAATTCGTGAGTACCATATAACAATCAACCAAGTAGCATTGCATTTTATTAATTTAAGATACGCATATTGCTAATTTTATGGGTGCTTTATATCTAACCAGTGTATGCTATATGTAATGATTTTTACAAAGAATAATAATGAGCCTCAAATTTCTTTAAACATGAATATTTTAAAAGAAACACAGTATAAAACCTCTGAGTTATTATTTACTCAGAAGCTGTAATTAATCTACTCCCAATTTTATATGTTACCTCATGAATACTGTCTATTATATCAATAAGTAAATCTCTAATTTCAAAAACTGTTTACGTGATTCTTAAAGGATTCAGTTACAGCCATTATTGTAGTTCTTATATTTTTTTTTAAAAAAAATACTTTCTTAATAATTTTAATGTGAATAACTTTCATAAAATATGTTTGACAGAACATTGAAATAAAATTTCATTTGCTCAAAATTGAAAAATAAATTTAAGTAAAATATTTTAGAAGTGAATGGAATTAAGTGAAAAAAATTTAGTACAGGAGTAATTCCCTGCTCAGATACAAAAGTGTTCATTAATTTTAAAATTAAAGAAACAGAAAAAAGGAGAAGAATATGTATTGTAATTTGAAAACAATGAATAAATGAAATAATCTTTTGATATATAAAATGCACCTTCAATAAAATTTATAAGTCAAGTTAAATTGCTTACTTTTAATATAATCAGGGAATTTTTTAAAAATTAAAGTATAGTGAATGTGCATGAAATGAAAAATATAAATAAAAATAAACACTTTTAAGCTATCAAAGCCCCAATTCATTATCTATTGCCTTGAATTTGTAAAATTGATCTAAAACTGAAAAAAATAAAAATAAATACAAAGAATTTTTAACATTTAAAACACAATTGCTATTAATTAAAAAGAAATTAAGGAAATATAGAAACATTCATTTAGAATTTGAAAAATTTAAAAATTAACAACTCAGAAATAAAATTTAAAGCGCATTTTAATATTATATTTTATAAGAAAACTAATACTGTTTTAATTTTTACACTTCTATTCAGAAATTTTTAAGAAATGAAGATTTTTAAGTGTAAAATTTTTTAACCATAAATTTAAAAGCTCTGATGATGCAAGGATCCACTATGATTTAACATAATTACCTAATCAGAAATTAGTCAAAAATTCCCATTTTGTGTTTGATTGAAATAGAAAATTACTTTTTTTTATTTTCAGTAATATCGAATTTTTATTTTGAAAGACAGAATAAAATATTCTTCAAACTTCTTACTGATCTCTATCAGATGAAACTGATCATCATTAAACCAGAAACATCATCAATTTCAACATTTCTAAGGGTCTACAATTGAGAATAATTTTCAAGTGAAAAAATTCCTCCCTAATAAATCATTAATCATACACAAAATTATAAAAGGATTACATTCATCTTTGGAACATTTATGTAAAAATATATTAGAAAAATTAGATAAAAGTTAAATTAAGTTAAATACCAAATTAATATGGAATGATCTTTTATTCATTTTAAATGGAATTCCTAATTAAAATAGATAAAATTGTAAGGAAACATCAAATGAGTAATTTTATGTTTATTATAAAACATTTAAAAATGTATAAACTGATTTTAAAAAAAGAGCAGTTTTCTAAGATAATCAAATCTGAAAAAGAAAATTTTTGGTTTGCAATATTATCTCAGTGAATATGCTGCAATTTTTCAGGGTGAAAGGAAGGTTGTTCAAAAAGAGACACCAAAAGAACATTGGTACATAATTGTTTTTTATCATCATGATTTGGTTAAAAAAAAAAAAAGGGGGGGGGATGATCATGTGTACTGAGAAATATTAGATCAGAAAAAAACTGCTCAAATCTCATTCTTAATGTAGAAGAAAGTTAGTTTTAAAATCCATTCTTTTGCTTCCAAGAAAAAATTGTAGAAATATTTTGACTAACTCTAATTAGATTTTATTAAAAACAAACATGAAGTGTTGCATTAGTTGTTTATTATAGAGAAATTTACATTCAAACTTAATTTATTGCAACACTAAGAAAAATGTAAGCTTACTGATTGTTGGAAAACATTTGCTTAAAGAAAATGTGATTTAAACTGAAATGTATTCCTATTTATATTATTATGTTCCAAGCATTAATATTCAAATAGCATGTTTTTATAAAATTCTGATGAAATTAAAAGTGCTATTCAAAATAAATATCCTTAAGAGCAACAAAAAATTTATTACTAAGTTAATAAAATATTTTTGTAATGTTTTCAAGATATAGGTATAATAAGAAAAGTTTTAAAAGCAAATGAATTAATATGCAGTTCTATATTTTCAGAAAAATAATTATTAAAATGAATTGAAAAAACATATACCAGTGGCATTTTTAAACTAGAAATTGACAAATGTTTCTAATTGGAAAAATGTTTTAAATTAAGTAAATTCATTTGAGACTTTTATTTGGAATCATAAAATCTGACACTGAAATCTGAAAATAAATTGTAAAATCTTAATAGAAGAATGATATCTAAACAGGTTATGAAGTCCGTAGAATCGCTAAATCAATATTTAGTGAACCATTTTTACATCATTTGTAAAATTAAAATAATTATTTTTATATTAGAAAAAGTGAGAGATAAAAATATTTTTTATGACTTAATTCACTTTTTCCCCCCATCTTAATAAGCTTTTTTTTTCCTAGCCCTTACTTTGAAATGCTTTAAAGATTCAAGATATTTCTTTAACAATTTTTAAATTTTTTAAGCAATTTATATCACATATTATACCTATAACACTTGTTAATTTGATTATTCTGGATTTGTGTAATGAAGAAGTCTAATAGAATCATAATTAAAGATATCACAGCCCAAAGAATGATGCTTTAATAATTCTTAATGACATTTTTATCTGTAATTATATAGTCTAAAACTATGTTATATTTTTCCTTAATGAATCAAGTGATTTATTATGCAATATTTTTTATTAAATATCTCAACTATATTTCGATATTATTTTTCATAACTTTGTAGCCTCAACTAAAATAGAAACAAGTAACACTTTTACTATAGGACTATAATATACAGATATTTTTTGTTAAAGTTTGGTTCATAAACATGAAGCCTTTTTTAAGTCATTATTCATATCAGAATGTATTATAATATGAACAATTTATTTCTGAATGAATATTCAATTTTTGAGAGATAACTTATATAATTTCATTACTAATATTTTATTCTAAAATACGTTTTCAAAAGTTTTTTCATTATGATGAAATGTTATTCATCAATATATAATTTTATAAAATGAAAAGGAATTTGAAATTATTTCTAGAATTTTAACTTTAAAATTGAAAAAGACCAAAATAGTGGGGAAAAAAAGATCATGTTTATTAAGTACCTCTCATTATTATGTTAATGTAAATTTTATAAATAATTTTTATAATAAGAAGAATGCACAACTTATTGTTATATTTGTTCCTTTTTAATTGAATATCTTTGACTTTATTTCTGAATAATTTATAAAACTAAAGTCAATTTGAAATATTTTCTTCTTAATCTTACATAAATGAATAAATGTTATTTATATACTTAAGACAAAAATAATAGATTTTAAGAACATAAATATCCTAATGTTTTGGTAAAAAATTGAATAATGAATTATTTGGCACGCACACAAAAAAAAAACAATTTTTATTCAATCCAGTTCAAATAGCAATAAATCTGTACCCATGAAATTTCAGACAATATGAAACAGTTAAAAATTTAGTTTTGTTGATAGCACTAGATAACTTTAGATAATGTTTTAACTGTGGATCTTTAAAAAAAAAAAAAAAAAAAAAAAAAAAAAAAAAAATAATTTAAATAAAAAAAAAAATATTTCTTTGTAATGATTATTTTTGTGAAATTTTCCAAAATTTCAATATCTAAAGTCATTTATTTGTAAAAATAGATGAAAAATTACATTTTCAACCCTATTAATGTCATCTTAAAAATAAAAGCGACATTTATACTAGTTCTCTTTTAAATAAAAAAAAAATTGCCAAATGTCAAGATAGCAAGATCAGATGAATATGGTAGATTGTCTATCTTTGAATTAGATCCAAATTTTAAACTTTACTAACAGATATCTTAAAAACATTATAGCAATTTACTCATTATAATATATTTGGGAATTGCATGCAGTTAGAAAATTTTTAAATATATTAATGCAAAGTATGTATATTTTCATCTCAAAATACATAGAAAAATAAATTTGGATAAAATAATAATATTTAAAAACAATATTTTATAAGATTTTTGTGTGGTGTCTTTCAAATCAACTTAAATATCGATTAGATCGTTAAGAAAATGCTTATATAGGTCGTGTGTGTCATGATCTGTGGACTATCTAATTTGTCAAATTAATACAGCAAAATTAAACAGGAGTCTCAAAAGTTTATAATAAGGTAAATTTCTACTGCATACTTTTCTGTTTTTCATTATAATTTTTACTTAAGAAAAAGCAATATGATATTTTTTCTTAGTTAATATAAATGTCTCCTAATTCCAATCACATTTGATTTGCAATTGCAAAAGCAGGAATATTTTACTGGAAAAAATCATTACAGCTCCGTTTTAAAAAATGATTCTTGCTCTGAGCATAAATACAGTATAAATAAAACGTAAATTAACATACAGGTTAATTATAAATAGATACAGGTTAATCTATAATCTATAGGTTAATCTATATATCTAGGTAAATTCCTGTATAAATAGATACAGGTTAAATGTGATTTAGTATAATCACTCTAGGTACAAAAACAATGTACTTAGAATTCTTGTACAAAATTATTAAGCTACACTGTCGCCATCTATCGAAGCATATATTAAATAAAGAGTAAAACATTTAGACTCCTTGCAGAGGAACTTTAAATGTATCACTACTTCAATTTGGACGAAATAAATTTTAATAATTAAATATTATAAAAAATTAAACTATAAAATGAAATTAGCAGTACGGATAGTTAGTCATTGATTAAGCATTATTACTGTAAAGTGTTATCTTTAAATTTCTCTTGAAACAATTGAAAAGGTATACAATTACCAACTAAAATAATAATACAATTACCAACTAAAATAAAAATTACCAACTAATATACAATTACCAACTAGTATACAATTACCAACTAGTATACAATTACCAACTACAATTACCAACTAAAATAATAATTACCAACTAAAATTTAAATATATTAATGCAAAGTATGTATATTTATATCTCAAAATATATAGAAAAATAAATTTGGATAAAATAATAATATTTAAAAACAATATTTTATAAGATTTTACAAAGATGAATACACTTATAGCAAAAGGTTAAATAATGTTTTAAAATATTTTATGTGGTGGTATTTTAATGTGTATAGCAAATTTGAAAGAAATTTTCTAAGATATTTGATTATCATTTCAAATTTATTTCTAAACACCCAAAAATTTAATGGAACCTAAAAAATTATAAGCAATTAAAATTTCTATCATGTCATCAAAATTATTAAACATTATTTATGATACATATCAATAAATAAGTGGAAGCGAATATTCAATTCTTTTATGAAATAGGTTCAACATTATTAAAATTGCTGTATATTTCGAAGCTTGCGCATAGATGGCAGCACTATCTGAGTAGTAAAAGATTCTTCTTGTGGTAACGGTAACCTTGAAAGGTATATTGACACCGGACAAGGACCCCTTCCCCCTCTCTCCAAAGGTTCTTGCTTTTGTTAGCAGCTGCGTACAGGTGAACCGCTAACGCGTCATGATTACTTTTGATTGGCTGCTACGTATGAATCCACACGCCAATGGCCAAATGTAATAAAAAATTGTTTTATAATTTTAGCTCAACGCTTGGAAATAAATCGGAAAGAGAGATTTCGTAATATGAAGAGCAATCAGAACAAGTGTTTTCACTTTCGGCAATAATCTGCCTACTCAGATTATTACAAAAATGGTCTTCTTTCACTAAAACTTATAAAATCTTTAAATGTATTTATTTACATTATAAAAATGTTTCAATTATAAATACAGAAATAAATAAAACCACAATGAACCAATTTTTAAATAAATAATCGTAATAAAAATAAATAAATAATATATTATTTCAGTTGGCATATCATTTCAAATATTACAACTTTAAAAAAATTTAGAAATAAAAGAGTGTTTGAAAAAATTATTTTCATTTCTAAATCTCAATATAAGATTTTAATTTCATTTTTTTTCAGTCAACTTATTTAATTGGGATAAATTTGAGATAATCGACAGATTAAAATAAGCATCTGAAATATGCTTTAATTTCAGTATGAGTTGCATAATTAATGATCGTCATTTTTAATATTCTTATTTTAATCAACTCAACTAAAAATTATAAAATTGTGAATTTTTTTTTTATTAACAATACCCTGTTATTAATTAGTCTAAATTGTTTTTCTTCATTTTATTAAATTTTAAACGATCATTGTAAAATAGTAAACAGCTTTTAAATTGTTTTAGAATTATTTCATAAAAAAGAAAACTTCATAAATTTATGAGACAGTGTTGATATTCTGGAAATTAAAGTCTGACTAAAGTTTAATTTTGATGCTTTACTATTAAAAAAAATGATTTTACATATTATAATAACTATTAATTTATTTATTTCTATCAAAATTTTGGGAAAAGAAAAGAATGAGCACATTAAAACATAACTCCTTCAAAAAATGAATTCATGAAATTAAACCTATTTATCATTGAAACTTTGAGAAATATGATACAATCAGTAATCAAAAAGAACTTATTTTTTTATCATCATTTTATCATTAAAAGAGAGATCATTACGCTTTTTGGTTACCATTCGTTAAAGAAAAATGTAAGCAAGAAATTAAAATTAAGAGATGAGAAAATTGACAACAAAAAAAAAAAAAAAAAAAAAAAACCTAACCGAACATTATAAGTCGCCGGTAATCAACCATTTTTACCTATTGCCTACTTTTGCATTTTGGTAGGTAGTTCATTTTTCTACCGTCTTACCGAATCAACAACAAATAAATTCGACACAATTAAAAAGTTAAGTTCGATAATGATACTTAACCTGATACCTTACGCATAAGTAAAATAAATAAAAAACAGTCTTCACTGAAAACAAATTTATTTAATATAAAATAGTGGCTTTAGTAACACTCAAAACCTCTATTAACCATTATGAAAGTTAGAGTCACCTTTTATTGGTTGAATAAGGACCAAGTTGGTCCTTATTCAACTACTCTAAACAGTAAAATAGTAGAAAAACTTTCAGAAGACACAGCGTAGTTCTTGTAGTTTTTACAAGTGACAATCAACTAGAATTCTATGACCAAATAATAAGAGATTTAAAAGTATTCCGATTGACTTTTATTTTTAAATTTTAACACCGATATTGAAGCTATTATTATAGCCTATCATATAATAAGACCTAACCTGCAATGCACCAGAAGACAGCAGGAAAGAATACTAGATCTCTTGTTAAGGGAATGGCTTTCCACTCACTGCACAAAGACTGGAGAAACGTTAATTATGAAGAGAGAGGTCCAGAAAGATGCCAAGAGGCGACAAAACGAAAAATTAAAATTTGTCATGAAAACCCTTAAATTTAACACTTCTTGCAGTATTGACAACGTGTTTTTGGTGATTACGGGAGCCAAATGCAAAAAGCAAGCAGTAAATTAATTTTATAGAATTTTATTCAGGCTATATGATTGATGATTCTTAACAGCCTTAATAAATCTCACAGATTTAATTACCGCAATAAATTTAATTAATCTATTTAAAATAATTCTTTATTTCTAATGTTAATTTATGGAGTAAAACAAAGGCATAAATAAAATAATCTGGTGTTGTTTCTTTACTAAGATACTAGCAGAAAAGATAACTAAATTATTTATATAACGACAACAAACAAAAGCAAAAATAAGTTTATACAGTATAAGTTTTCTTGCCACACAACACACACATCCTAAATTGGCCTGTTCGCACAGCGATGACTAGTGTATCGCTTATGCGAAACAATGTTCTAAATCTAAAAATTTTAACGCAAATTCTAGTATAATAAAATGAACCTTTTCGTCAGCATAAAAATGACTTAATTCATTCTACTATATAAAAAAGTGATCGTAACTCATTTTCCTTAAAAGTAAAATATATTTTACAAAAAGTAAATACGTATTTTTACAAGAAAAGTTACTGGTCATAGGTTGTTTTCTTCGTCAAGTATAATAAATCACTATATAAGCTTCGTAAACTAAATTTGGGGTCATTGTTGTTTACTGCATTTTGTTTATGTCGGTGGGGAATGAAAATGACACCTCAGCAGACACCCCTCTCCGGCTCGGGGTCAGTTGCCTGAACACCCCCATGTAGTCTCTGAAATTGAGCATGTACCAGGAACTGAAACATGATACCAAAAGAAATCTTGTTGCAACTAAAGTTCACGGTAACTGCGTAAATATTCCTTTTCAGAAGCATTGCAATGTGGGGAGGGAAAAAAACTAAATGTTTTTGTAGAATGAGCAATTTTCTATTAAACTGCACCGGCACTTCACACATCGATAGAAAACTTTCGACTTTATTAAGCACTACATTTTGTAAAGATAATAATAATTTATAATTCCGTAATAATAATCCAGCTCTAAATGAAAACACTAAAACATATTTTAGGATTCACTTTTAAATGTAAACAATATTATTTTCGACTTGTTTCTATGGTTTTATGGGCAGTTTCCCAAGAATGTTTTTATTAACAACCAGATTTATACTTCTCACAGATGATTCTAGTTTGTGGCGACATAAGAGATGAAACACGCAACATTAATTTTTCCTTTAATTTATTAATCTGAAAATTATTTTAACACGTAAATTAATAAAACTCACAATTCTTTGACAGAAAGGTTTTCGAAATATTTTTCGAATGCAGTTTTTAATATAGAACTATTATTAAGACATTATGGCGAGATGCATAACAGATGAAATATTAAATAATTACATTTTTAACACCAAATACATTTTACAAATACTTACAATTACATGAATTATAAAATATTGATTCCTTTAAATTTTTTATTTAAATATATTCAGCTCTTAAAAATGCCATTCAGTTGAAAATGGAGTCTCTCTCACACACACACATTTTATCTTTTTAATCTTACTTCGTATAAATCAGGGAGCAGTGAATACAAAATGAGTGTCTCGCGAGCAAGGAGGTTAAACTTAATTAACGGCGAGAACAGAGTGATTATAAATGATATAAATGGATTTTTTCTCATTTTTATGTTTAAAGGAAAAGACAATCATGAAATTGAGTGATGGTTGCAAAACAGACATCGATGGAAAATGTAGGGAAAAAAATCTAAGCATTTCAATGATTTTTTTTTTTTTTTTTTTTTACGTATTTTTAAAATGATAATATTTTTCCATCTCTTATATCGCGTGAATAATGGCCACTACAATATTTCCTCCAGAAAGGCAAAATTTTGCGAAGGTAAGAGATACATACCACAGCTTACATCTGACATCTGTCTATTTTGTGATGTCAAATTTTATATTCTATTATTCTACTCTTTACAATAATAATTTTATATTATAAAATTTAATCGCATTTTTCTGTAAATTTACTGTAGCGTATTTGTACTTAAATTAAACGTATCGATTACTTTTGTATAAAAGTAAAAAAAAATATGCCTATAATTAAAATAAAATATGAAGAGCTATATTTATAAGCAGACCATAGCAACTCCACTTTTTAAGTTCAATTTAACACCTGGTCTTAGTGAAAATGACGAGCTGATGTGAAATGAGACAAAAACTAAAAGAAAGAAAGATGAAGAGGTTAAATCATAAGAGTCCATAATATCATAGTATTAAGGTTCTATTAAAAATACGTTTTTAATTTAGGAATCTGTCTATATTTTTTTAGTAACTTGCACAAGATTTCTCAAGAAAACAACATTTTTGGTGTCAATCAACCTCTGTTTCCCAATGGACAAAATGGGTAGGTGGCAAAATATTTTCCCCACTTGAGGTCAACAACCAGAAGGGGGCAAGTAGGAGGAAGTTACCAGGGGGCATCAATACGGAAGAAAACAAGTCGGGGGAAAAGGGGGACTGGTTTCAGAGGAAACGGGCGGACCCAAGAATTCCACACGTATAGTTTTTGTTAATGGCAACAAGTTCAAAAGAGAAAGTTTGTTTTGGTGTATCTATAAAAAAGATAAAAGTTGCTTGACCCGAGAGTGAACGTAACTGGATGTTTATGTTGCAATAGCAGTTATTGTGAAACTCACCAAAGAATCCTCAGTTTCTTGCAACATCTGGTTATTGAACGGTCAACCACGGCATCCAGTTTCGAAATAATATATTTTTTATAAAATTTTCTGCACAAAAGTTCTGGAAATATTTAATTAACCGAGAATCTTAGAAAAACATCACAATAGCTAATTAAGGACTTTTAATTCCTTAAACTATATTTAACAAAATACTTTTACTTTATTCTGTTGACTGAAGGTTATTTCTGAAAGTATTAGCTTAACTCTTTTTTCCTTAAAGGGCATATGATTAAATTTTTCGAAAATATGTTTTGCAATCAGAGATAATAATAAAAAAAGCAAAGTATTTATCACTGGTGTGTGAATTAGTGTATAATAATATTTCCCAAATTATATAAGAATCTCAATCATTAACTTCATAAATTAATACGTATTACAAAAACATATCACAAAACATTTACAAAATAATCTTATCCATAAAATCAAAAAATAAAATAAATTGTAATAATAAATGTTACTGACACCAATTATTTAACCTGGTGTAAATTATTCTCTTAAGCGGTTTGTAAATGACAGTAATTAATAAAATGTCAACAGCAATCAACATTTCATTAATTACTTGCATTTATATATATTTTAATATTTTTTTTAATTTTGGAAGATAAAATTTATTTTCTTTAGCAACATTCATAATATTCAACATTTAAATGTCTAAAGCATTTTTTTAATTTTAAAGCACTTTTTTTTACGTTTTGTTAGTATTTACAAGTACTCCCTAAATTTGTTAGAGTTCGGAAAATCACGTATGCGTATGATTAAATTTATATATATTTGCACATTTCACAAATGATTAAACAAATAAAATAATCAAAATTGTGCAGTAACAGCATAAAAAAAAATCTCTTCCTTTTTTTTAGTGTTTTAATTTGTGATTATATTGCTAAATAAACCTCTATTTGACGACTGATTCTTCGGTAAATTTTGTACAAAAATTTACGATAGTTTAAAATATATCTATTCTAAAAAATAAAGAGGAGAAAGTTAATTATTAAATACCATTTGTGCTAATCTATTCAAAAGATATGTTCTAAGTGACAAAATCTGATATCAATAAAATGTTAATCTATTGCTTCACTCCCCAAATAAATAGAATCCATAGGGAAGAATAAGAGTCATCTCAGTTTATTATGAATTAAATAATCAATTTCAAGAAAATTTATAAAATTAAAAAATGCAACAGCACCAAATCGACATGTTTATTCTCTTCATTTAAAATCAATGAGGAATCTAAAAAAAAATTGATAAAAATAAGCATTAATAAAAAAATTTTAAAGTAATTAAAAACATAATTTTATTCATTTTAATTCCTTAAGAAATATTCCTGTAAATAATTCTGCATTCTAATTCTAGGATGCCTTTATTTAGAACAAGATGCCCAATAAGTTCAAAGTAGTTCCCTAAGAGATCAATCGAAATATAAATAAGTTCTGTAAAAGTTCTAAAAAAAAAAAATTCTGAAAATGATTTTGGTAGTCGAAGATAAATTTTACTGTTTTTAAGGAAAATTAAAATTTATTAAATATAGCAGAAAGCAAAAATTAATCATTAATTTCAAGCCTAAAATAAAAAGTAATATCAAACATTATTATAGCATTACATTTTTAAAAAAGTTTAATTCACACATTTATCAAATCTCTTTCAAAGAACAACTATTTTCTATAAATAAGGAGAACAATTATTTTCTTTAACTAATGAAATTTGATTAAATAAAAAATATGATGAAATAAGCTGAAAAGAAATGTTTCTTTTAAGAAATTTACTAACACAGAAGAAATAAATAATATAGCTTGTAAGCACAAAACAATAAACCTCTAATCAAAAGCTAATGCATTTGTATAGCCATTCTTTACTTTTGAGTATGCAATGGTCTTTTGCCCTAGGCCTCAATTATGTTAAATCAGGTTTTGGTTATGCACCAAGAAATAGCATGAAAAAATATATGCACGTTATGTCCAACGCTGTATTAATATTATCTGACAGTGTTTTTTTTTTTTTTTTTAATTAAAAATAAATTTTAAAAAAAAACCTACAAATTAAATGCTGCAATGAAAGCACTAATATATGTCAAGTACTTTATTGGAACATCTTAAAGCTCAAATTAGTAATCCACATTTCTTAATTTTCAGATAAAAAAATTTACAAAGAATAGTAGAAATGAGACTGCTGTAAAATATGCTTCATTAAAAAACTTTTTTTATTATTACTGTTTTGTTTTTTTTTTTCCACATTATTAAAGAGGGGAAAATGAACTATTTAATGCATTCTACACATGTAACAGATTCATTTCTACCATTCTTTGTAAATGATTTTATCTGAAATTTATAAAATGTTGATGACTGCCTTTAAAATTTTTCATGTCCATTGGTATTTTTATTTATACACATTTTCCATAAAAATCTAAAAATTAGTGCTATTAATTTTAGATTTCATATACTCCACTCATTAAACTTAAAATTATAGGCATTTAATATAATTAACTATAATATAGAAATTTGAATACACATTATTATACCCCCACTAATTAAAAATTAAACTGTAGCACATTGAATCCTGTAAAGAATATATATACCTATATATATATGAACCTATTCAAAAATTGAAATAAAACTTTATAAAAATACTCCAGATAAAACTTGGCATGTCAAACGTAAGTGGGGGCTTTTATCATCAAATAAAAAATCTATATTTTGAAAAAGCTATGGTAAAAACAACTAATGGTCGCGTAAATCAATAATCAAAATAAATTATTTTAGAATAACTAATCTAAAATAATCATTCTTAATTTATAGTAATTTTATTAATGACATTTAATAAAACACTTTCTATAATGAGTATAAATGTTTTCCACCGTAAACAATTATTTGTTTATTATATTAAAAGAACATTTTTTTAAACAAATCGAATTAAAAATGCTAGAAAATTAATGCTATTCAAATAAAATCGATAGAGTATTTAAAATATATTCATTGTTCTGATGAAAAAGAAAGAAATACTGACTTGAAAATAAATAAAACAAAATGGAGCTAGCGACGTAATACAATTATTAAAAAAGGCTTCATGTGAAGCGAAACATAAAAAATAGCTCGTGTGTCCGGAAGAGGAAAACTTTTACTTTTTCCCCTACAGAACCTGTTTCCATTGTACTGCGTTTTACCCTGAAACAGAATTCTGAGAATTTTCAAGATCAAAATTTTTTAATTGTTTTTCTTTTTCCTATTTTTAGATTAAAGAGCCTAGTATTTTGGACTTGATTTTTTTTTTTTTTTTTGTTTGTTTCGAAGATATTTAAGACTTTTTTTCGTATATTGGAAAAATGACTTATTGGAGAATTTCGTTTAACCAGAAAATTCATAAAGCTTTCGATAAGAAAATTTCACTAAAAATTGACTCAGTTAAACTTTATAAATAAATATTTTGTTATTGAATATAGATTTAATAAAATGGAGACAAGAAAATACCGCAGATTTAAAAATCGAGATTAGAGTAATTATATAGATTTGTGTGTGTGGTAATTGTATATTCATAAATTTCTCATAATGTATTTTATCAAATTTCTACTCTTTCCGTAAAGAAATAAATTTTTTTGCAAATATACCTCACTAAAATCACATTATAGAATATTAATATCAATAATTATGATTTTTATCAACTGCAAATTTGTATCCCTGATATATTAGTTTTACCCATTAATAAAAATTATAGTTAAATATAAATTCTTATCTATACCGAAAAAAACCAGTCAATTAGCAGCAATGATTAAACCAGTAAATACTTTATTCAGTGTCAAAAGTTTTATCAAATTTTATCAATTTTAATCTATTTTTGACTGACAAAAAACTTAATTTTCCAATTTGGAAAAATAATATGAAAACGATTTTTTAACATTAAATGAGAAAATGATTTATAACTTCAAACTAAATCTATTTGAAAATTTCTATTCGCCCAGATATTTACCTTTCTCTTTCTACAAAGAAAACTAAGGGAATAAAAAAAAAATCTTAGTTACTTTCTCATATAAAACACGTTTTACGTATAAAAGAAATAATGAAAAGCTATTCATTCCGAAAAATAACATTTATCTTTCGCCCCGTCTTCTTTCAAATGAAAAAGAAATAAGCACGGTAAAAATATTTAAATGAATTTAGACTAAAAAATAAATAAACGGTCCTCAAAAGAGATCAGGTAAGCAGCGGGTTTTTCAGCAGCCTTTCCCTACAAAAGCGACGTCATTTGAAGGCATCCAATGGCCGCTAAGCAAGTGATACAGGAAATGCCATACAAAACTGGATTTCAATGCCACCAAGTTACTAGTTCAACGACACAATGACTTTCCTCAACACTGAAGGTCAAAGCAAGCGGAAAGCCTCGTTCTGAACCCACTCAATCCCGCTTTTCAAGGGTTGCCAACTAACATATGTGTGTGATGCCGCCAAAATAACTTCCTGCATCATCACATACATAACGAAGGTTGGCGGCATTCGTCATATTTATTATCGCGCGTTATCTGGTTTTTTCTCCTCTTTTTTTTCCATCATCGCGAATTGAAAAGGAAATAAGACTTCCTTTTACTTGTTCTTTTGAAAATTTTTATTAATAGGCATAAAAGCAAATTTGAAAATAAATTTAGGCGAAACAGGAAGGTATGTTTTCACGTTAAAAGCTTGTAAATTACGAACAAATCTTGCGCTGGTTATCCAACAAAACTGATAAAGAAGTTACATAATTCGCCCTTGAAAAACATTTGGAATGAAAACGATTGGCGAATCTGCTGCGTGTACTGAAAAAAAAATCCTTTTTATTCTGTTTGATGTAATAAACAACAAAATTTATTTTAAATAATAAAATTAATTTAAATTTTGTTTTTTTCTCCGTGTGCTGATAAAAATGCGAAAATATAAAAAAATTTTTCATTCGTTTAATAAATTATTTAAAAATTACTTCTTAAGTAATTAAATTATCTAAATCTTTCCCGCCAATTAATTAGTTAATTAAACACCCAATTAATTAGTTAAGCAACAATGATAGAAACTTAAAATAATAAAAAGGGTAAATATTTTGTTATCTGCGATGTATTAACATATATTAAAACCTCACTGTACGAAATAGGTCACTTATAAGTTACTGATAAGGAAACACGAGATATTTAATAATGTTTAATAACTTATGATCTGTAACTAGAAATTAATCTCTTATTAGGCTGACAAAGCATTGGTTTAAGTGTTTCCTTTTCCGATTATGTGCAAATCTATAATTATAAAATAAAAAAAGAGCTAAGAAATGCAGCAGTAAAATTTATTACCATACAGTAAAAACATTTAAAATATAATACCTTTTATAAATAGTTATTCCTAAAAGTCAAAAATGAATTCATTAACTACAAAAGCTCTCACAGAAAGATCTTTTATCGTTTTATACAAGAGCTAATTCTGAATTTTTAGTGCCTTAGACGAAATTCAGCATTTCTCTGTGTGTGTGAAAACTCAATCATTTAAAATCTTATGAGGTTTTAGGTGATATAGTATCAAACAATTTGTTGGATGTTTGATGTTCTGCTGTCACTTTATACACACGAGGGCAAACTGGACAGGAGCCTACAGTTAAAAGGACTCTGAATTACTACGAACTTCCATACCCATGGTGGGAATCGAACTCCCAAGCTGTTGAACAGATTCAGATCGTTAACTAAACAGCTGCCAGCTCAGCATCAACCAACTGATACAGCCCTAGAACAGTAGATGTAAGGGCAATTGTCATGCCATGCACAAGAAATTAATGTTTTTTAAAAAAAAGGGAAAATAAATTTGTTTCCAATAAGTATCGATTAAAAAAAGTCTGACAGAGCAAATTCATGAATTTCATTTCTTTAGTATTATCTTTATTAAAGTAATAAGTAATAAATTTTGTAAATGTATAGTTGAAATTTTTGTAAACATGTAGAATAAAATAAAATATTACGTTTTTATAAATGTTTAACAAATCGAAAAATACACAGAGTAAAACAAGATTTAAAAAAATACGCGTGCATATCTTATCCACTCGTGAACCATTCAAAATTAATACTTTGGACTCGATGGCAAACAAAAAAACACTCTGCTATCTTTAGTGGATTTTTTTTTATCTGCTGACGACGATTTCCTGAATTAATTTCCTCATTCACAAATCAAGGTCAGATGCTTCAGTTTTCATCAAGCACTATTTCTGCTGTCACAGTTAACATTGAAACTGTGAGAAAATAATCATTACATACTAACGAATTATTTTAAGCACAAAAGAATGCATAAAATAAATGTAACTTAAATAAGCATTTGAGAAAGATAACTGCTAATAATTTAGAGTTTTAATTGATTTTAAAGCAATTAACAACTGCTACACATTTTAATCCATTTTCTAAAGCGCTGCAGTCTATTTTAATATGAATATATTACTAAAAAACCGTTGAACGTAATTTCCCTTTCTTTGATGTAAACAAAATTACAAACATATCTTTTACAGATTATTCTATATTATTTTGCACATTTAAAAGAATGCATAATTAGAAAATTTATGCCCTTACATCAACAGAATAATTTTAGGTACAAAGCAATTTTTTCATTAAAAAGTAACATATTTCCTTTCAAAATAAAACATCAAAATGAAAATTTTGTTAGAAATTCCAAATTTACTGACATTATATTTGGCTTGTCTTCAATATTAGTTTAGAGTTAAACAATTCATTTAACAATTTCAATATTTATTCGATTGTAAATATTTCAGTGGGTGATGTATACATTTTTTAACAGAAATTTTTTTTAACAATTCTGTAAAATCCTGCACTAACTTAGAAATCAAATAATTCATGACATGATTACTATACAGATGCATTACATTAAAATTTCGAGTTAAGACATTTGTATTATAGGCTATGAGAAATTTTTAACATTCTGATAAAATGTCTTTGTAGAAGTATAGAGCAAAATTTTCTCTATACTGATACTTTTTACGAACGTTTTCAAGCACACAACTTGCCTCATAAATAAAGATGAATACGATTTCAGGATGAATAATTTTTAAAAATGCTTAGTTTCCAAGCAAATTTAATGACGGTCATTCTCAAGTTCTTATATTCATGATAGGAAGAGAAATAACGTTAAAGAGAAGATAAAGAGTTTTAATCTAAATTTAATTTATGATTGAATACAAGTTTCAGAAATAACGGAGTTCATGTTTGGAATTTCAAAATTTATTCATAAATAACTAAAAGAGTACTTACTTTGTTGGTTGTTATATTGGTGCTGTGAGGCGTATGAGGAGGCGTAGCCATTAGGACTTGGGGATTCTGGTGTCCTCGATGGAGCAGCTGAAAGTGCAAATTAGTTATTTTATAAACAGATCTAGAAGTATTTCTCCATAATTTTCTGCCAGATCACATGCATATTTTGATATATGACAAGTTAGTACAAAAATCTCTGACCACTACATATTTTCAGAAACAAAAAATTAATTCAATATTTTTTTTTTTTTTTTTTTTTTTTTTTTTTTTTTTTTTTTATCATATTTATCCATAAAATGATTAAAGAAAACCGAGAAACATTTTATATTTCTCTACTATTAAAATAACTAAATGTTAAAATATGTAGATTTGGAGGATCATATACAGACGAAAAGTAAATAATCATGAGATCGTTAGCCGTGGGGTCAGGTATAAATCAAAGAAGATGTTCAAATATCATCTATTAATTATTAAAAGTAAGTCAAAATGTTTTCATCAATTCACCAAAATGTTAAACAATATTTCTAGCAATAAATGTTTAAAGCAAGTCCACCGAAGAACAATTTAAGCACAATTTATGAGATGTAAGTATAATAATTCATGTAATTTTTTTAAGTCAATCAGTATTATGCCTTGCTTGCATGTGCTTATTTCATTATAAATCTTCATTATGAAGATTTAAATAATTTTTGGGTGTTTTTTTTTAATTATTGCATATAGATAATGATTGAGAAGACTGTGTGAAGAGTTTATTGATAACTGTTTAAAAAAATTTTCTCCTAAATTTATATTAAAAACAGCAACGAAGTAAAAATTCAAAGAAATTTTCACGCATTTTAGCATTTCAAGCAATAAAAATGATATTACATAAGTTTTTTATCACTCGCACTTGCGCAAAGCAAGGTAAATTAGAACTCAAATAAAGTCTCAAATTTAAATAATTATTTGACTCAATACACATATTATAAGACTCCATAATTCAAAATGACGTATTCGGTTTTAAAAAATTTAAACAGTCCATTAATTATTGTAATCTTCATTTAATATAACATTTATAAAACAATAAGTTGATATTCCTCATTTTTTTTTAAACACACATTAACTGAATTATTCATTTACACTTTTCAATAGTTTCGAAGTTAATCCAGAGATAAGAAGAGGTATTCCGTACCTGGTGCCCCTAGTAGACGTGGTTTTGTTTCTTCATTACTTAAATGGCTGCTACTGCTATCTACATCTGAAACACCACTATCAGCCGGACTGGGAGGTAAAGAGCCTACAAATTAAGAATTAATTCTAAATAAATGGCAACAATTTTGAAAACTGATTAAAAGCAGATATGTATATTAACAAAAATGTAAAGATATAGTAAAATAATCACACACACACACACATAGTTCACACACAAAAATTCCCGAAGTTATACACACATTTCATTTTAACATGTGAAATTATTTTTCATTTTCTTGGGAGTATTTGCGCTAACCAATCCACTTATAAGTATACTGTACATGTAATTAGTTAAGATTCATTTATATGATATTTAACATTGAAATTAGAGAGAATTACAGAGCAATCAATAATAGAAAATTGTTTCACTGGAAAAAATTATAAACATTTACTGTTCCATAAAAAGAAAGAACTGTGAAAAAATGGAGCGAATCAAATATACTATTTAAATATACGTAATCAAAGACTAATATTTAAGCTTCATATTTTTCAGGTGGTATACAAGAATGTCAATACTTTAGTTACAAAATATATAATCAGTATATTTTTTTTTATTTCAAAATATATTATCTTATATCACTGATTTTTAATTCATATCTTTGGAATGAATGCCTTTAGTTCCTGGAAAGTTGAAATTTTCATTTTTTTTCCCAATTCTAAATACATTTAATTCAAATTTTTGAATCCTTCAAAATTGTTATGCTATTTCATATTTAGGTTTTCACACTTCAAGTTACAATGGCAATCCTGTGAAAGAGGATTCTTTTTCCCTTAGATTTCCAGAACGATTCATTTTATAAAACATAATCGTTCAAGTTTTCATTTCTTTGTTGAGTCATTTAAACTAAAAAAAAAAAAAAGATATTCTTTTTTTTTGGATGTGTTTTTTTAGTGGAGGTAGAATTTAAAGTACGGGAATATGGATAATTTTTCCTACCCTCAACATCGCCCCTCACATCCAGGGGAAAGTAAAATCCTGAACCCCAATAGGATCCCGTCCTTTTTACCCTTAACCTGGATCAGCACCTGTGAGGGGGCATAACGGGGTTTATTCTTTTAAAGAAGGTTGTTAGCCCTTCAAGGGTAAAAGGACTCTGGAGCCTTCAAAGGTCATCCCCTTTTTGGATTAAAGGATGCTTACCATCCTCATTCAAATGTTCTTCTCCCAGCTCATCGAAAACTATCGTAACTCCAATTTCAAGAGATCCTACACTATTTCTGCTTCACTGCTCTAGACAGAAACAGATGAATAAATCTGTGTGCTTCCCCCTCACTGAACTACTTTCGCCCTGAAAAATACATCCCATTTGGAGCGTGAACTCAAGAACGCTTGGACAAGTCTGGTGCCGAATATTTATCTTGAAACATCCTCATTTCAAAATGAATAACAAAAAGAAAAAAATTTACGCATTCGAATAATTCTAATGGTAAGGAACTGAACGAAAAGATAAAGGTTAGGAATCTCAGAACAAGAACATACTGCAAGGAATTGTACCACTGAAATTGAAGCGCGCAAACATGTTCAGAAGCCTCAGCTAATTTAAACGTAGCTGTTACCACATACTTAGAAGAATATCGAATTATTATTTTCTTTTAAGAAATGTATAATCCAGATCGTGTTTTAAATTGTGACTTTGAGTTTATTAGGTTTTCAAAGTACCAATATAATCCATTAAACAGATGAATTATTACTTAAAAAGTGTTTATATAGGCAAAAAAAAAAAAAAAAAATCGACCATTTATTTATAAGAGGGCAAGTACAAATGGTCACACTGAAAAATTGATAGGTAATAAATTTCAGATGATTAGAGCTTTTCAAAAAACTTTCAATGGGGAGGCTTACAATCGACATTTGTAAAGGCATAAAGGTAATTAGGAGCAGTTATAAAGTCTTGTAGAAAAGGAAACATTACTAAACAAAATAATAATTCTTTTCCATTAAAAAAATAAGTTTATGATTAAGCATAATTTTAAGAGAATTTATTGTTAAGGGATGAATGCATATTTTTAAACTTTTTGTAAAGATAAATAAAAAAAAAAGTAGAAAATTTACTTTTCCAATAATTTGATTATTCACGAATATCCAATCTTAATAATAGAATGTTTGTAAATAACCTGATTTTTTAAAAAAATATTCTGTTATTTCAAAAAACATGGTAGTTTAATGAAAAAGTTTATAAACAGCCAATCAAAGTAAAGAGAAAATAAAATGAATTTTGCGAAAGTTCAAAATCATTACGCAAGGACAGTTTCTAGAAGTATATTTGGCGTCTAATCGATGGTATTTTTTTTATGAAACCTTTGAACTCTGAGAGAAAAAAAAATCACTGCGATAGCAAATTATAGCTTCACTTTCGATCATAATTGCAAAATGCAGTTAAAGAACTGGCTTGTCAGGTATCTTAGGGAATGTTTGGCAAACCGGAATTTTTCCACTGTGAGAAAATATTTTCCGTTATAGATGAAGAGAAAAGTGAATCATTTTGTTTTCTTACCGAGTTAACGAGTAAAAAGAATTACTCAAGAAGGAAAATGACTCGTGTTCCTTCCTTCGTAACTGCATATTAATATATATTTTCTAAGATTAAATACTTTAACTGCTTTTCTCTTAACAACTCTCAATTACGCATATCAGTATTCAATTTGAAGTTTTATATTTTTGTTGTGAATTATATTTATTCGTGCCACATCTTCTTTATATCGAACTAAAACTTTCAAGCTTTCGATTGAATTTTTCCATGTATATTTTATAATTATATATTTCATTTAACAATTATGTATTTTAATAATGAATTTTAAAAAAAACTAATTTTATTATTTTTAACACTTGTACCTTTAAGTACTTCCTTGGACAACGCGAATTAAACTATTTATTATTTAATATCCTGATTGTGAATATTTTCAATAAATAAAGAAATTTTATTTTTATTAGTTCCTTGAAACTTTTTCTAGTTATTTACGCAAGTTAAAATAGAACAAAAATAAATAATAAAAAAATTTCAGATGGAGTACTGGAATTAAATAAAAATCTAAATTTCAGAAACCTTTACTTTTTTAGATTCTAACAAAAATAATATTTTAGACAGTAAATAATTATTGCACATATAAAACTGAAATAAAAATATAATAACATCTTAAAACAATTTCTCCTTTTAAATAATATTAATTAGAATTTGAGATTAGAAAATTGTGTCCCTGTTGTCTTTTCTATGTTTTTATTCATAATATGCATTCCACCTTAATTAAGTTATTTATCAGTTATACTTTTTTTAAATTTATTTTATAGTTTTCTGGGGCATTCACATTTATTTTTTATATTCGTTTAATTCTTCTCCATTTCCAAATAAGATTTTCATGAATTTCTCCAAAGCACTTTTTTTTAAAGAAATGCATCAGTTAATCTTCACTAACATGAATTGAAGCAGAAAATTAAAACAATAGCTATTGTGAAATAATATTTGTTGATTTTTCATTTTTTAAAGTAATAAAATATATGCTATAAAAAATAATCTGCAAATCGACTGCAACAGTCAGACCGGTTCAAGTGTATATCTTAAGAATTAAAACAATTTTTTTCCACCTGGTTAAAAGAAATGAAAAATAAACTCTTTTTTTATGCTACTGAAAGCACAAAATAGGTTTTATTATCATTTTTTGAGTTTAGGTCACCTTTTGTAGTTATCGGGGTCAACCTTACTTGGGTTCAGCTGTGACTCTCCACCATTTCCTTTGTAAGGAGATTTCAAGCCCTCTTCATATATGTTGTATCAGGTAAACCTGTTACTAGTAGTAACAAGTATCGTCAAGCGATCTCCATCATTTCCTTTGTAAGGAGATTTCAAGCCCTCTTCATATATGTTGTATCAGGTAAACCTGTTACTAGTAGTAACAAGTATCGTCAAGCGATCTCCATCATTTCCTTTGTAAGGAGATTTCAAGCCCTCTTCATATATGTTGTATCAGGTAAACCTGTTACTAGTAGTAACAAGTATCGTCAAGCGATCTCCACCATTTCCTTTGTAAGGAGATTTCAAGCCCTCTTCATATATGTTGTATCAGGTAAACCTGTTACTAGTAGTAACAAGTATCGTCAAGCGATCTCCATCATTTCCTTTGTAAGGAGATTTCAAGCCCTCTTCATATATGTTGTATCAGGTAAACCTGTTACTAGTAGTAACAAGTATTGTCAAGCGGTAAAGTTAATTGATGACTGTATATTAGCGTCTCAAAATTAGCGAGCAAAATGCTAAATATATCCTAAAATAATTTCAGTAAAGTTCGTTTTATTAGAATTATATTAGAAACAATTACAAGTGCATTTCAATTAAACCAGATATAACATTATGTTTCCTATTATCTTTTATTGGGTGTTCGTTCTAAAAAGTTTTCCGATCAATGTAAGAATTAATTATCTACATTTAAAGACTATTCACAACAACATAAATATTAGTCTTCTTGCTACATGTAGATATAAATAAGAACACATCACATAGATTCAAAAAGCTCTCAATGTTTAATATTCATAGTTCCATAAATAAAAAAATTACCACCGAGAAAATGAATTCATTTTAAATCATTCAACGCAAGTAACCTGAATTAGCTGGTAAGCACAATTAGAATACCAGCTTTTTCTTAATTAAAGACCCGTTTGATAGCTAAACCAAGAGCACATTGAATCTCTGCCAAAGTTGGAATTATGCAACTCTTTCACAATTGCCTTCATCTTATGGATGAAGGTTGTAACATATACCAAGGTTTGCTTGGATGAACAACGGGCTTTTTCTGAGGTCACATATGTTTCTCTCCAATGTTTATGCCTACTCTCTCAAGGGCTTTTCAAACTTCGCTGTCTCCAAGTCCGTATATGAATTCCTAATCATTCCGCGTTAAATGCCTGACAAAGCAATCATTTCTATATTGTTTTATTCTCCTCCTACATTGTCGAAAAACGAGAAATTTATGTATTATTCGCATACATTATTCATAAATAATTTTAAACCTTCCAAAAATAACGAGGTTGACACTTCTTTCATTTTTTTTTAAAAAATATGGTATACAAATTAAAGTTTTTACGAGACTGTAAGAATTGTTTATACTGAATAGATTATTTTAAAATGATTTGCATCGAATGGAAAGTTTTAACAGATATATATTAAAGAATTCGATTTAGTAAATAATAATGTCTACACGATTGATGAAATATATATATTTTAGAAAAATTCTATAAAATTTCTCATTTGATTCCAGCGAGATTCGGCAGATTTCTTGATTCCAGCGAGATTCGGCAGTACTTTAGTAAACAGGACACCCGCATTTTAAAAAAAACGAGTCAAATAAAGTAAAGTTAGAAATAATATTTGAATTTAGATATTTTTTCGGTGATAACTATTTACAGTAAGTATGGTGTAACGTCAAAATAAGTTTAAAACAAATAATTGCTTGAATTTGCGAAAAATAATTCAAGTTATTGAATTTGGTAAAATTTGTTATAGTAAGAGCCTCACAGATGTATCTATGTTCATGGACTGCCTTTGGCTTGTTAGTCATTCAATGGTCCTTTTTTTGCATTCGAAAGTTACTTAGATCGGAGAAATCTACAGTTTAAAGTGGATAATAAACCACTACAGAAATCTAAGTTCGAGAGAATAATCAAATTCACGAACTACTCAAACGTATGGCTGAATGCTAACCATTTGGCAAAAAATAAAAAATCATAAAAGCGATTTCACACTTTTTAACTAAATAACATAAATAAATAATTTTTAACTAAATTTTTAACTATGCTAACAGTTAAATTTCTATTCCCGTTTCCAAATTTTGTGTTCTTCACTTTAAAAAAAAAAATCATTTCTTTTTTTCATAGGCAATCATTAATTAGTATCACAATACAACTTGAATCAATTAATATATAAAGGAATATAGTAAGAAAAAAGAGTATAAGTTTTCCCAGCTGAAAAAGATTTTTTTTTTTCTTAATTCATTACCTACCGTTTGCGATAAAAAAAGATATAAGATTTTTTTTATGTCTGATTTCACGGATTTTTCTCTTGAACTTTGCTTCCGAAGTCAACACAGAATTGTGATCAAAATAGTAAATTGCGACACTTTGGTGAGACGCGTAAAATGCTATTTTCTTTTTCTTCTGTCGCAACTCAAACTCACCCTGTAGGAAGGGGAACAAATAAATTTCGAAAAGACTGCGGGGCATAATTGGCCCCTCCTTCTCATCCGAATAATTTCGCGAACGCCCATACATATATTACGCAAGTATGTTATTGCGAACGGGCGCGATAATGAAACAAAGCATAAAAAAACCGAAACGAAAAGGATTACTTTGTCCTTGAAGAAGGCTTCTAGCCCCTCGCACAACTACCCGTGAGAGGTACTCAGCCAATCAGATGAGGCGCGTGTTGTGCGACTTGCGCCAGGGCGGCCATTCCCCTTTCCTAACTTTAGCCTTGAAATCTTCTCGCACCAGGATTCCAGAAAAATCAGTTTCTCTTCTCTCCTCTTTGATTTGGCGCTCTTATCTACTTCCAACAAAATGATTGATACGGTACACTTACTAATGATGCTCTCAAAAACTTGCTCTTCCGCTCAGATAACATAAGACAAAACAATTATATTTTGTGGATTCTTTTTTTTTTTTTTTTTTTTTTTTTTTTTTAAAGCTCAATTAGAATTATTGATCCTAAATTATATATATAAAAAAAGATATTTTTAGTCATTGCGTACTTTTTTTACACCATTGGAGAAATGTAGGATTCTCAGCAAATCATATTTTTATCTCGAGTGAAAGTTAAGGCTAATAAAGGTTTTTATACCTTTTTATCTTGGAAATTCAATTTTCTTTTCTTTTCTTTTTTTTTTTCCTTGCTCTTTTATTTTAAGATGATAAAAATCGAAGCTTTAAATAAATCTTACACCAAAATTACACATGTGATAATTACAAAGATTCAAAAATAAATAAAATAACTCGCGAATCACTAAAAATTATTCACTAAATGTCTACAAAGATTTTTCTTGAAAAGGATGAGGAAATAAAGAAAACAATCTTTGAATCAAATTATGTAAGAGCAACCTAGACAATGGAGAAGATATAAATTGAGCCTCATTATCAGGTGAGACGTCAGTTTTATGGCAAATCTATCTTTTGTTTACCTCTGGAAATATTTTTGATCAAAATCTCGCAAAGAGACGCGCAAGCATTTCAAATACGTTAAAACAACCCCGTTCTTTTTGTATTTCTTGTTAACCGACTTCGTTATATCCATTTTTTTATCGCAGTAAACAAAGTAATATTTTTATGGAAAACATAACATTGGTTTAAGGCCTGTTTAATTATTTAAATTAGTATTAATGTCAGCAAAATAACTTCCAAACCGCTAGGTATCGACTTACCAACGTTTGAAAAAAAATTTATAAACGTATTGTCAATTCAAAGAGATTCGAACATTTGAAATACATTATTAATGGACCTAAAATGATTTCAGTAGATTTCTTTAATATTCAACAAATTATCGAATTGACTTATAAACAAACATCGGGTTGACATAACTTATAAAAAAAAAAAAAAAAAAAAAAACTGATCTGGGCCACAAAATGCGTCAGTCTGCGAAAATAATTATGAAACTCAAGGTAGAGACGCAGCAATACATTTCAATTTCGACCGATCGAAGAGGCTTACTCAACACATTGATTATCAATTATATCAGGTTTCGACCCTACTACTTTCTGCACATCAGAAAGATCTTTTACCCACCACACTACCATCATTCGTGATAGTTCGAATAAAGCAGAAAAATTTCTTATTTCATGGTATTTTTTATGCTATTAACACAACTATGGGGAATTTCACATTTAATTGTTAAAAAACAACGCACATCCAGAATAAGTCTGAAACATTTTTTTTTCAGAATAAATCTGTGTGAAACTTTAGATTAAAAAACATTAATCATATATCTATCGTTAACCAAACTTTTAGATAGATAATATGTTATCTGCCATTAATTTGATTTGTTTATTACAGAATGAAAGACTGCGAAAATGCACACAAAAATAATTATTCAAGGCGATGGTAATTTAATTCCACTCTTTTAGTTTTTGCTTTAAGTTAATGTCTTGCTTTGAAATATTTTTACGACACCCTTTCATTGCTTAAAATTTAGAAAAAAAAAAAAAAAAAAAAAAAGTACCTGTTGGATAAATGGAGGCAAGTAATCGGTGCGGGTGAAGAATGTTCTGGAGTAATGCCTTAGTTTCCACTTGGCCTTGTAAAAGGGCAACCAGATCTTCTTCTCTTGGATCTCCCCTGGTACTGTCGCATGTGTTGTCCACTACAAGAAGAGAAACGAGACATTCATATCTTTTATTTTTTTATCACGTTCAAAAATGAATTTCTTAATGATTAATTAAATGAAATTATTCAAAAATGAAGCCAATTATTCTAGACAGTAACAAATTCAAAAACATTTCAATAAATTAATATATAAATGGCTGATAAGTTTTAGATGAATGTAGAATACATTGAAAAAAATTGATAAGGAATGGACAACGGGTAAAAAAACATGATGCTTATTCTATTCTAAAACTGCACAATAAACTGGAGAAAAATCTTATGTTTGAATAGATTACGTATGTTGGTTGTTTTCTCTTAGTATTCAATTATATTATTGAATTTAAGAATTTTATTTCTGTTGGATGTAAAATGAGATACATTTTGAATTTTAAAATTAATAAATCAAAATTATCTATTATTTGGGATTTTTTTTCAGGTTTAAATTAAAACTTAGATAATTGACATTCAAATGTCAGTGAGGTTAACAGTAAAATCTATAATATATTAAATATTTAATATTTATCGGCAGAATCTTAATGGGAAAATATCTTCCAAGTGTGCAAATGCGTTTTAATATATTCACGTCGAGTAAATATATAATTTTCGATATCAAAATAAAAGTAAAAAAAAAATAAACGTACAAATTTTCAAACACCGCAATATTTTATTAGAATATATTTTTTAATATGGATTACAATTAAAAATAATATTTTAATAACAATCTAAAATTTGGAAGTATTTTTTTTCGTTTATACCGGAAAACGTAAATCGAATTTTATCATTTCATTTCGATAACGCAATACAGCGCGAAAAAAAAGTCAGCCAAATGATTCCAAAGAAAATCTATAAACAATTTTTTTGCGCAATCGGAGATAATCCATAAATAAATTCTTAATGTCAAACAATGCTTCGTTTAGACGTCGTTAGATGGCGCTGTCTTAATTATTGAAAGATGCTGGGTATTCAAAAGGGGTGAACGTCCGAGGAGGAATAAAAAGAGAAATCTTCAAGGTTACGGAGCGACGCAATCGATCTTTTCATGTTCTCATGTCTGCGGCCGTTCTCCAGACTTTTTAATGACGTTAAAACAGCTATATCATCATTTCCGATTTTCTAGAAACATTCCTCCTAAGATTTCACATACCTCATTCATCAAGAATCGGAAATTGAATTTTTACCACTATTAACGACACATTTAGAATTGCGACGTATGGCACTAATGATAAAGAAGAATTAGGATATATTATGTTAATTTTTAATCTGTCTCCAATATACCAATATATCAAAATAGAACTATACTTTTCGTGAATATAATATCAATGTATATTTTCTGATCAAATTTTCACAATAAATAAATAAATTTTTCTGTGATTAAGGTAGAAGGCGGAAATTAAAATTCGCGTAGTTCAGGGGAATTATGAGAAATATACATCTTTCCTTACTATCTTGCTTAACGGTGGAATATTCAAATCATAACCGATAATAAATTTTCTAAATTATGAACATATTTTCACCGCTTTTCTTAAAAAATAATTAATTTATAATACATTTTAATTCTTAACCATGTTGGTTTACTTGTCATACAATGTTTACCCCCCCCCCCCCTCAGAAAGGCAAATTATGCCAGGACTTTGAATTCGAAGTGGACTCCGATGTACAAGATTTTTAATTCATGATAAATACTCACGCTTATTGCAGTTAACTTCTATTAAATCTTAAAATATTACTTATAAAGGTTGACATATTTTTATATTACTTAATATTAAAATGTGTCAACCGTTTTTTTTTTTTTTTTTTTGCGCAAATTCTTATGCTTTAACGTGTTAATGTTCTATCAAAATAGTTTCGTTCAACTTGAAACAACTTAGAAATTTATTTCGATTATTTTAGTATTTTATTTTCTGTTTGTATAAAAGGAAAGCTTATATGTTTAAAAAATGTAAGGATAAGACAATTGCCAGTTACTTTGAAATAAATTTTAATGTAAATAATTTTTTTTTTTTCATCCTACACACATTGTTTTTTTCGTATTATAGTAGATTATTGAAAAGGTTTAAAGAAACGTTAAAATAAATTTAGTTAAAATCAAATAAAAATAATCCTTGAGTTTAGTGGGATATGATTTCTGATTAAAAAAAGTTCTCACTTCACAAATATAAAAGTTTTTAAAATCATAAAAAAAAAAATCATTTTATAACTAAATAATTCAATCAGAATATCATTTAATAGAAATAAAATAGGAATACTTATACACAAATAAAATATGATAGTTCATGGCACAAAATTCATTGAAAAAAAGTGTTAACAATGAACAGTTGATCAAAAGCTATTTATAAAAACTTGTCATATAGAAGTTGATTTTATGAAAGATTAACGTCGGTGATCGGTCGTTTAACAGACAGTAGGATTATCCTGATTTTATCTGTCGACATCCATGGAAACCAAATGCGTTATAATTCTTTTAATTTTTTAATAAGAACATTTAAAAATAACTTTTTCAGACGATATTACCGAATAAATTTGTCAGGAATAATCAAAAATTTCAAAAACATGTACCACATGGTTACATAATATTTATCAAAGTTAAGGAACAATGCTCTTTAAAATAGGGGTATTTAAAAAAAAATACCGGAATAAACCGGAAATTTATAAATTAGAGGAAAATCCATACAATGAACAAATACTTTAATTGTCTTAGAAAGAGTTTCAGTTTGTGGCAAATAGTCTTGTCCTTGACTCTAAATTTCAAGTAGTGCTATTTGTTCCACTAGATTTCAAGTGTGAAACAATAACTCAATCACTTATATTCGAGTTCCAAAAAAGAATTTATTTCACTTTGCGTGTAAACATGCACCATCAACACATGAATTTAATCTTTATTTGCTGTAAAATTATAAAGAATTTTAACTTTTGGGAGATCTATTATCTTTTAAAATGAGAGCTCGAAACTCCTATTTTATAAAAGTAATAACGACAATAAACAAGAAATTAAACATATAGGCACAAATACGCAACAAATTATGTTTAACAATGCCATACGTGAAACAGTAATAAAGTTACTACAAAAAATCATAAATATTATCCTAAAGCTTGCATAATACAGTTAGCTAACGCAACCAAGTTGCTTATCAAATGTTAAATAAGGTCAATTTCTAAGGTTCTTCCCAAAGACTTAGCAGCAAGATGAGTTCATCCAACATGGCGGCCTTCAAAGAAATGATGTCATCGTCCCCTAAGCAATATTCAGGACGAAACCCACTTTCACTTCCGTTGCAGGTTGAAATTTGATGGAAAAAAAAAAAAGGAAGAGTACAACAAAGAAAGTGATAAAAAAAAAAAAAAAAAAAAAAAGCAGTTACATTTCCCTAAAGATTTCCAGTTTTCTCAGTGTTATTTTTTTTTTTTTCCGACGGATAAAATTATTTGTTCATTTTATTGACTAAAAATTATGTTCGAGAAACTTGTAAAATGCATGTAAAAAAAAAACGAACTTTAAATGATTAAAGAATAATAATAGATAATGGATCATCTTCAATTTTGGATTTTCATTCATTTTTTTTTCACCTCTATCAAACTTTTTTTTTAAAATAATCTCACGACATAAAATAAATTATATTGCTCTGAAATATAGATAAAAACTATTGTTAAAGAATAAAAAATATAAAATTGCTGAAAGGCAGACATGGGAGAAAAGAAAAAAAACTTATGTAATATAAATGCTCGGATTTAACCAATGATATTTACTTCAGGTTAAATCCTTTGTTTTCAAAACTGATATAAAATCAAAAGCTTTCGAATTTATCTGCGATTATTGGTTATTGGCCTGGTTAAAACAATTTGCAGTACCTTCCAAATGTTATATTAATTTAAACTTAAGACGGAAAACGTTCTTTTTAGTTTAAAATATGTTCTAGATAACAAATCCTGTAATAGAACAAAATTTCATTCATAACTGGTATCTTTAATTAATATCTCGTATCTTAACTGGTATCTTTAATATTGACTTTCGTTTCCTTTCTGTAGAACTATCCCGATGCTTGTACTAAGCTAATAGCTGAACTACAGACTAAGTGACAGAAACACATTCTTAATTGCTAAAACCGTTGTTCAAGCTATTGTAGATGTGAATATTCTGTATTTTTTTAAATTTTAAACAATATATATACATATATATATATATATATATACTGTAGGCCTTGGCCCACATAGGCTGTCATGCCACAGGTTTAGTTTATATATATAATTGCATTGTTTTTGTTATTGTAAACATATTACATTTGTTTACATAAATTTAAAATAATTCGACTATTAATAAAGTTGCTCAGTACAAAAGAGAATGTAATACATTCGCTATCTATATGAATGCGTTAATTTTGCCTATGACATTTATTTTCAAAAAGAAATAGTCTACTAGAAAAAACAGAATATAGTTTATTTTTTTAACTAATTTCCTTTAAAATAACAATTTTATTTTATTTTACGACTCAAGCTTTATTAAGTAACTGAAAAACGTCACTCTCAAAACAAACTTAAAAAAATATTAATACAAAATTATTTATGCAAAGTTTTGAAACATTTATAAGATCTGTAAAATGAATTTTCTAATGACGATTTTTCTTTTCTTAAATATATATAACAGAAAACCAGAAGAAAAAAAAAAAAAAACTATTTTTCCTGAACTAGAGTTTTAAAACCGAAGAAAAAATTTGCGTAAGCCAATGCTTAAAAAAAAAATTTGGTAATCTTAAAAATTTCTTTATAATTCATATTCAAAAATCGCGAAATGAGTGACTACAAATAAAAAAAAATGGTATATAATTTTAAAAAAAATACGCTCTGCAAAACTTGATAAAATTTGGCTATGCATGTAATATCATGCAAAATATGATTTTACAAACTTGCTTTAAAAATACCCACAGAAATGTTCCTTCGCCTTCATTTACGTCTTTCGTATGCAATTTTTTAATTATCTTTCATTTCAATACATATTTATTTCTTCTGAAATTGAAGATAACTTAGAGTTTAAAATTTATATACCTCAAAAGTTCAAAAACTTAGTACAGTAAAAACAAAACAGTCATGTTTTTATATTTTATTTTTTAGAAGTAATAAAAGTAAGTACCTCATTCAGTTTGTACATACGTATTTTTATAGGTTCAACTAAGAGTATTAACATGCTAGTAACAGCTGGTTACTTGCGCAGTAATTTAATGAGCAGATTCTTTTAATTTCAACCTTCAAATGACACCGACGAAAGTGCCGGAAACTTAGCAGTCAGGCGTAATAAAAACAGAATATCCTGTGTCACCAAGTCCCCAGAAAGGGGCCCCACTTTATTTATTTTCAAATGCTGACCTCAATTGCACTGCTCACAAGGTCGCACGATAAATTCATTTTTAATTTTACCCTCTTTTGTAACAGGAAGACCCAATAATCATTATGGGCCGAATGTAGGTCGAATGGGTCTCAAAGTGTTTAGAGGGGCCCTCAGAAGGGAGCACCCACACACTGATATTTATGACGAGTTTCAAAATAATAGAATCCTGAAAGAATGGTTTCGCAAACAGCAAAATTGAAAGAAATCAGTTGTTGCCTCAAGCCATTTCTTCTGCTACCTGATTTTTTAAAAAAAAAAAAAGTAAAAGAAAGATCACAAAATGTCAATGCTAGGCAAGAAATAAACAAACAAGTAAGAACTGAAATTTTGAACAAGGTATGCCGGGTAGGGGAAGTGGAAAATAATGACACCCCTCAGCACCAATACTTATCTGACAACAATAGCGCTTATTTTGATAGGGGGGGGGAGAAGCAGTGCGGTCGGTTATGCGAGAAGCTTCAGATTCACTCTCACTTTCATACCTCACTATCCGGCACCTAGTGACGTCACGTACGGTAGCGGAATAGCGAACCGCACCTGGTGCGGCTATCCAAGTGGTCTTTAACAATTTTGAGACACATTACGAAATACATGTTATTTTTCTCAAATTATAAAAAACATTTTTTACTAATTTATTTGATTTTAATTATTTGTATGCAATATTGCTGAAATTTTATCCAGTATCAGTGGACATGGCATTAATTCTATTTTCATATTATGCATCATATATGTTAGCTTCTTTTACTCCTTTAAATCTTTTGTTCCCTTCCCATTTCTACAACATAATATTAAGAAACCGTAAGAAAACATTGTACTATAAACCTATTATGTCACTGAAATATAAATTATGTAATGAAATTTTTATTAACTTTTATTGGGATATTTAATCTTCAAATATATATGTTTATACACAAACATTTGAAATGCATAACGGGGAATTGTAAATTCGATTTAAGTGAAACTAATACAAAGAATTGTTTAATGTTATTCAATTTTGTTTTCTAATTTTTCATTAAAAAATTAGATTGTACGTAGAACAGTAAACTCCATCTGCATTTAAAATACATTCTCGCGGAAAAATATGCAAATACTTTGCTTCTGAGTGGTTAAAACACAGCACAATTTTATTAATAAAAATTTGATTACTTTTATAACGGTTTTTTAGACATTAACTCTTTTTTTTTTTTTTTTTTTTTTTTGTTAAAACAAAGCAAAAAATGAGTACGATAAAATATGAATGTTAAGGCACATTCTTATTTTCGTAGAGTTTTTTTTATAACTTCGAAAACTATACTTGGGGTAAAAACCTATGTCCATATTTAAACTTTTCTCTTCTGAATCTATTATTGTACATTTCTTTAATGACTAGTAAATACAGAAAAATATTACATCTGTCTTCCCACCCTTATATATAAATAATAAATAAATTATATATAAATACACACTTTACTATAAATAAATAACTACATGCCAAAATTATAAATTTTCACTCTTTGGGTTGGTTCTCTTCCCGCTGTTTCATTTTCCATCCTCGATTTATAGATTCGAATATTTTACATTAATTAATCGTTTATTGCAGATACATTTAAAATCCATTCACATAATTGCACCATCCTTTGTTAACGGAAATTGAGTGACAAATCATCAGAGCTACAACTGTTTTACTAATAATACACATTGGACACTCCTTTCAGACAACCTATAATTTATGAATTATTACGATTATGAACAATTTAGCGACGAGCATGCTTTCAATGGATTCCAATATAGTTTTCAGTTATAATTTACAAACAAAAGGAGAAAAATCTGCTTCTTTATAGTTCTCATTTTTTTAAACAGATGAATAGAAACAAATATCTAAAACTCTTTCGATTAAACATTTTTAATTAAAACTTGTATAAGAACGCAATGTTCTTTCATAGAAAATGAACAGAAATTTATTATTTTGGTACCTAACACGTAATTTAAAAATAGAAATCATTTACATTAAATTTAATTTTATTTGGGAAGATCTATATTTTGAGTGTTGTGCATTTCACGTTAAATTACAACTCTAATGAACTTTCGTTGTTGTTGAGATAGATATTTGATAGATATAGATTGTTTTTGAGATAGATATTTTGACAAATATACATAAAATTTCGTACAGAGATTTCTTCTTGATCTAATGACCTTATCTCTTTCAGAAAAAAATTTCAAACATTGAACGAGCAAAACATAATTTAAAATCCCTTTTAGTAATGAAAAATCTTTTTCAAAATTCAGACTTTTCTAAAATATTTAAATTTGATGTTTGCTGCAAAGAAAATATTATATATAAATAAATAAATAAAAAGGAAATAGATGTACTTTAATGATTCAATATTTTCCTGATTATGCTTCAAGGCCTTTCACTTCACCTCAAAGCTTATTAAAAAATATTAAAAAATTTCAATATTAAGCAAAAATTAATATTAAATTGAACTATTGATCATTTTGCGATCGATCTTTAAAAAAGTGATCGCAATTCTTAGCATTTTAAGAATTGATTCCTTAATACATAAACTATTTTGCTATCAATCATTAAAATTCACTTCCAAGTGAAAACGCTATCGTTTGAAAAATCTCACTATTTTAAACCAGAATTTATAGAAGAACTCTCTTTGGATTCAAATTTTGCTGACGCGAAGTGGATATGCGCATGTCCTTAAAATTCAAATTGAAAAAAATTCAACATAAAAAGACACGATTTCATAATCAAACTGACCAGAATGACTTTATTCGTAAAGAATTCTAACAGCAAGAAACAAAAAGAGTATTAAATTCATTGAGATCTATACCATCACATATCATAAAAGTCTAGATAAATTTTAGAGGAAATAACATTGGTGTATCAGTAATGCGCGTGATATCTAGACAAGATATCAAAAACAGTTGTCAGGTTTTAGAATAAAAGCCCCGGAAGAAATCTGTTATGACAGACGGAACTATTTTCGGTTATTAGATAACACTCAACCAGCGAAAGAAAATGCATACACCCTTTATCTCCACGCTGTTATCAATTATATCCTCCTCTTATCCACTTTTACCTCATATTTAGTCGCAACTCGATGATTTGGCCTTCACACAATTCGTAGAAGTTTTCAAGCTGAAGAAAAAATATTTTTTCCGGTACAGGCAAACTGCCAAAAAACAAAAAAAGCATTTTTTATAGTTAGCTATCTTGCGCTTGCATTTAGAACTCTGTCCAACTCGAATATCAACTACAGTTTTGTTCCGCGCATTTTTCTTCGCTTTAATACACTGAAGAAAATCGGTCTTAGCTGATGATTTAACGCTGCGTAAAAGAAAATAAACACAAATTCTACATTAGTGATTCATTAAAATCCGTTAAATTTTTTTTTCTTTCCATTTACCGAAATTTTCTTTCGAAGTCAGTTAATAAAATGCTGACTAATAATTCAGCACATATTAAATAAAATTGTCGGAGATAGTCAAAATTAGAGTCATTTCCGGTTAGTCAGAAAAACTGTATCCTTCCAGTTGTGTAAACTAACTTGAGTGAAGTGTCATCGGTCGTTAGGTACATTCTATCTTTCAATCGGAAAAAAAGAATGACAGATTTAAGATCCAACCAAGACTAGGGTTGACAAAACATACGCGCGTAAATCGAAATAAGTTTAATCCGACGGTAATTCAAAATTACCAGTTGACGTCTTCATTTCTTTTTAAAAGCACATCCCGCCTCAATAGTTCAAAGTATAGACCTAGAAAGTCTCATCAAAGTACAATAAAAATATTAAAGACGAGGTTGGATATATTCTTCAATGACACATTTTATTGTAATTTGAATTTAATTAAAAATGAAAACAGCACTTCCTATATCAATTTTTTGTTAAAACATTGGTAACTTTTATTTGAAGGCAACATCAGAAAGCTGATAAATAAAAAAAACAATCTCCCCTTATGTAAAACGACAAAATTGATATTATTTTTAAATTTACTATTCTCGTCGTTTACTAAAAATATTAAGTCTTTTATTGATATAAATTGGGTAATAATGTAATTTCTGATTATCACACCGGACACAGTTAATAAGCTTCATATAACATAAAATTCAACCACTTGGAAATCATTAATAATCGTCATATTTCATTTTCAAATGCTTTGTTTAAATATAAATTGCAATTTAAAATGCTATAGTTTTAATTTCTACAGGAGAAGTAATTTGTGGTTCACCAATATGTTTGCTATTTAAACGCTGTAAATACTTTATAAAAGTAAAAATGAACATTAATAAATAAAAAATTATTTATTAGCTTTTTATTGTGTGCTTAAGTTTTTTACAACTAAAACCTGTAACAAAAGAAATATACGCACTTTTACTAATAAAACAACTTTAATCAAACTGATTAATAATTGATTAATTATTAATCAGTTTGATTAAAGTTGATTTAAGTTAGATAAAAAAAAAATCTCACCGTATCAATAATTAATATACAATAGCACACGCACAATCATAAAAACATCAGGGATTTTTTCTAACTAATTGAAAACAAGATTTTGTTATTATAATATTTTTAAAAAGATAATTTTTTTTTCAACCAAAGAACAATTAGCAGTCAATCGATTTTATCTACAGAGAAGCATATGTCAGTTCGCAGTCACTTACGTGCAGATTGAAGTAAATGATAGGACTTCCTGACTAAGGTGGGTATTTCCCGTATTTTTCATCGGTTTCATGTTGCAGCATTATGTTCGCAAATGATTTAGCTATCGTTCGATTTTTTATCTACCAAAATGAATTGCCACTGAATAAATTTTTAATGATAAGAATAACCATCAAAACAAATTCAAGTAATTTAGAAATCTTCCGCATTAAAACATTAGAATATTTACCTATTTGTGCTCTAAAATATTTTTACTTACAAAAACATGTACTATACAGTACTAAAAAATCCAATTTCCTGGTTCATATGAATTATAAAAAAAAAAATAAATAAATAAAAAATAAAAAAAACACACAATCTAAAAATAAAATAAAAATAATAAATCATATTTTCTATAGTTGCATTAAATTATATTTATCATTAAAATTATTGTTTTAAGTGTGGAAACTGTTATATAATAAGCATTATCGATATACAACTGTATTTTTTTTCTATTAAATTATTACTAACTTTTAATATGAAAATGCATTAAAATAGTATGCCGACTCTATTTGTACAGTCGAAATTTAATTAATAACCACTTTTTATCTTCCGACTGATTATAGAGAAATTTTAAATATTATAAACGAAATTTTGTCACTGATAAAAATATTTATAAGCGCTTTATATCTTTTACAAAAAATAAATAACATTAAATGGGAAAAAACGATTTCAAAATGTATCCTGAAATAGAATATTAAAATTTATAAAAAAAATTGTAATTTGCCAAGGTAATTAAAAAAAAAAATAAAAAAAAAAATAATTTGCATAATAGTAATTTTAAAATCATCAGTCACAACAATATGAATTTTTTGAAATTTTTACATAAACATTTCATTCACCTATTAAATTTTAATATTAAATAAATGCACAATTCATTAATACACTAATGAATATATTTTTAATTAACATTTATATACGCAAGTAATCTTTAGGAAACACAGATTTAAATATAAATAACTATTGCTCCAAGAAAGAAAGAAAAAAATAAAACCGCAAAAGCAAAAAATAAATTTCTTAAAAAAAAAAAAAGTCATGTATGTTTCCAAAACCTTCTACTGGGATCACTGGTTATTCGCATCATTAGATAAGTTTGTGTTGCTCTAGTTGGCAACCATATCACAAGAGGAAAAGTAACCGAACAGGTTACTGGGTCGTAGTCTAATTCTTTAAACACACAAGGATGTTCGGTTTCTTATCAACTAGAATGTAAATATAACATTCAGGAAATGTAAAGTATACTTAAAATATAAATAATAAATGAAATATTTTTAATTTGGTATGCGTGTGCTGCTTATGATGTAAACAGATTTAATCATTAACCAAAAATAATTTTTATGTCAGCTATTAAAATAAAAAGGAAAAACAAAAATCTAGTAATATTAATAAATTTATATACAACGAGTTGGTACCATAAAGTTAATTAACACGGATTAGGATGGTGCACAGACATACCATCCTGAAGAATGGCATGAGATTGAAAGACTTCCAAACTTAAAATAAATAAAAAATAATAATGGAACCTTAAACCACGAGAAAAGTTAAAATAAGGAAAAAGAAATCCAGCAAAACCTACATTTCTCCGCACAAGGCGGATGCGGAACTGACGTCATAAAATAACAGTGGAACTACTACAAAAATTGCACAATGAGTGATGCGTCTATATTTCCGAAATCTAAATTACTTGACTCAGCATGTGCGCAAATAAAATCCTTTTAATTAATAATCTGCTAATGTGTATGAAAATTCACCATTTTTAGTAAAAATTTAAATTTTGTATTGGTTGAAATTTAATTTTTTGTTTTAAATATAATAAAGTTGAGCATAAACGCAAATAATGAAAAATATACAATTTTGTTAAAAATGACGAAAATAACTTTTAATTTATTCATACTCATAATATTCTATCAAAATTATGAGAAAAAATTTCTCTAATTAATTTTAGAGCTACAATTTAAATAGCTAGTTTCAATTCATTAATATAACAATCAAATACAAATAAAGTAATATAAATAGATTTTTTTCATTACTATTCAATTTTAGAAAAGTTTAAGAAAAATTTTAAAACTTTATATTTAAATCTAATTCACAAATTCATTTTTACTGAGAAAGCGTATCAGAGTTTTAATTTTTATAAAGCGATGGTTATATTTGTTGCACAAAATTAATTAATGACGGAAAAATCAAACCACTCAAAGTTTTTTAGAAATCGGTAAAATTTATGTATAAAAGTTATCTATGCAGAATCTAATAAAGATATTACTCAAAAATTGCACTTTTTCACACGGCATTATTAGGAAATCATTTATATTTAATATTGATAATAAATAAAATTCTGATGTAATAATCTCTCCTTCTACCTAAGACTAAATTTAATAATAATCGTAAAGAGCATTAAGATTACAAAGAATAATGAATATATGCTTAATAATTATTTACGCATGTAACAGAGAGTTATTAAATAAAAAAAGTTGAAATGAATAATAAATTATCGGTATACTTAAAAGTGTCATAAAGTGAAATTATAAATTAATGAATGAGTTAAATATTATATAGATTAGAATATTTCTCATGTATCAATAAAAATCAAAAATTGGAAAAAAAACTCATTCAGTTAATTAACAAATGGTGTATTTCAAAAAAAAAATTCTATTCTAATAAGATATAAAATTGATTACATACGCGCAAATAACTCGAATTCTGATATTATAAATTGCAGGATTTTATACTTCATAAATCATTCTTTGTAGATTGAAAAAGAAGAAAAATATTTCGATAAAGATATATTTATCTGAAATATATTTATTTTCATAAATTTCATATTGAAAAAAATCTACGGTGTATAAATCCGAATAGCTTTTCTTTGTGCCCAGTAGCGCAGAATAACCACTCATATGACGGTCATCGGGAAAAAATGAGCTTCTCTATCAATAATAATGACGTATTCCTTGTTTATTTCTATCAATTAAGAATTCAACTTCTTTCTCCTTTTACCAAATTACCTTTCAAACAAAAATATTTTCATGTCGAACACTGTAAAATAAAATTTATTTATGACATGTGACCGGGAACACAGAAATATATAGAAGAGAGAAAAAAACCGCAAGCGACCGCGTCGCAGAACCAATCAAAGAGCAGACCGCACGTGTACTCCTGGCCTTGAGCTAGTGAGCCAATGACCTCACGAAGGTTAGACAAAGATGGCGGATACTCTCTCTTTCTACTACGCGGAAAGAATACATGTTTGGTATTAAGACGCATGCGCGCGCATCACACGGAGATAATTTTTTATCATTTGTGCTTCCACAAAACCCGTTGATGCGCGCGCTAAACAAATGACAAAAAAGCTTTTCTACACGCATTGTGATTGTGTATTCGCTATTTTCAAAATCGAAATTTACATCCTACTTTTTTTTTGCTATTCATTTTCAAAGCTTACTCAGATTGTCTCACTTATAGTTTTAATAAAATACATTTTAACTATTATTTTCTGAATAAAGAACAAAAAAATTATGAACAGGAAATATTTTATGTTTTTTTACAAATATTTTTGATGTTTTCTGGAATAATTTTAGCTAATGATGGTTTGTAGATAAATGAAGAAAAAAATCACGTATTCGAAAACACGGTGATAGTAATGCATAACTTAAAAGTTTACTGAAATACATAAAGTGCAATGTGCGTACTTACTCCTTAAACAATTATTAATGAGCATAATTATTCCTTAAAATTTTATATATCTTTTAAATTATTTAAAACTTTTCACTAAAATTCCTATTTTTACATTTGAAGCATAAAAGTTTATTGTTGAAATTTCCACCAGCTATTCTAAAATAACGCAGTTTACTTGCTTCATTATTATTATTTTTTTTTTCATAAAGTAACTACTCATAATTATTTTTAGTTCACTGCTTTTTATAGTCCATACTATTATCACTAATACCATACCATTTATTATCCACAAAACCTGGGGAAATTTTATGACCCTATTAGACATGAAAATGATTGCTGATGATGTTTTTGCGCATTTTAATAACTAATTTATAAATTAAAATTTTTTCCCTTATCTTATGAAAAAGTTAATCAACAGAAACATATTTCAATACCAAAATTATTCTTGAATCAAAATATTTACGGTTTTTTCCAAATTAAGGTGAAAATTGTTTGACGAGTGCGTTTTTAATAAAACAAAGAAAATTTTAAAATATTTCATATCTTTAAGTTCATTAAAATATTTCATATTTTTAAATATTATTTTCTTCAATTTTTCCACAGAGAAAATTATTCTTCCAACAAAAAGCTTCAATTATGGATATTAGAGCGATAAATGGATTCATTTTTTTAAGACTTTAGGAACTTTAGATTTAAAAGTTCTTTTTTCTTTTGGGTTTGTTTGCATCCTGGCGTAATTAATTGGAAGTAGGAGATTGTAAATTTTAAATAAGTAAAATTTTTTCTTTCCTATTTTCCTCAGTAATCACAATAATTGAAATTTTTTTTTCTTTCCTTTCCTATTTCATTATATATCTTTTCCTTACTAAAATATTTTTTTTATATTTCATTAAATATTTTAACAGTAAAAATCGCGTAGCATTTTTCGCAGGCAAATTTAATAACTTGATTTATTACTTAAACATGCGAAAAAGGGTTAAAAAAGTAAATTATTATAAAAATATGATAGTAAAACGATTTAAAATATTTTATACAGTAACGGGTTTAAATATTTAATATTTTAAGTACTTTATATAGTAATAAGTTTAAATATTTTTTGTATGAATACTTTATATAAAACTTTTTTTCCAATGTAAAGTGTACGGAGTTAAAACTGGAAGAGAAAATTTCTTTTCTGTTAAATATCCAAAAGTGAGAAAATCTTTGCTATGTGCTTTTAAAAATTATGGTAAAACAATTTGGTAAATTTAAAATTAATATAAAATTATAAATTACTTTCATGGTTAAACTAACACATCAGTATTTTGAGTAAAACTAGCCTTGAGAATTTTTTGTATTTGAATATATTCCTACGAAAAATGACATTCAACATTTTTTGAATAATAAAAAGAAAAAGTGCTATAGTTTTTAAAATTAAGATTAAAATAGTTAAAAATTAAGATAAAAGTAGTTAAGTCAAAGTTAAAATTTTAATATCTCAAGTCAATATTTTATCAATATAAAAAGTCAATATTGTTCTATAGACTATAAAAAAAAGTTAAAGCGTGTTGAACAATAAATCTTCTTCTTTTGGGTATTGAAATAAAAAAGCTTTGTTAGCAATTACTGACACAAATTATAAGACTGACGCAAAAAAAAAAAAAAAAAAAAAAAACTGTGAGTTCTTTCATGCATTTCTAGATAAATAATTTATAAGTTTATTTTATTATTATGCATATTATTATTATTATTTTTTTTTTTTTTTTTTTTGCTATCTTATACATATTGGAAATTTTATCACTTAAATTGTGGCGATTTTAATTTTAAAAATAGTCTCTCGTGGAATTTTAATTCCAATAAATATAGCGTATCACAAACAAAAAAAGTCAGAAAAGGGGGTTGCCTTATACAATCCCTAACATTTTTCTTCAAAAATGACCTTGAGCTTTACCTATCCCTTTACAGCCTCTCCCTGCAAGCATAAGAGGGAAAGTGAGGGGACTCAGAAAAAGAGTTCTCACTGATATTGTTCATAATAACCATGCACGCTTTTCTTGCTTTTAACACTTTGTGTTGAATAATAAATCAAAATTTTTTATCGTTTGACTTCTCGACTGCTAAACACAAGATTGGAAATACCATTCCGTACTTGATTGTTTGTATTTAACAGTTTTAAACCCTTCACTAAACCTAAAAATTTACTTTCGCAGCTAGCTTTTCAATATTAAGACAATCATACATAATATAGACTTGAAAGAGAAAAAAAATATCAGTCTATGGAATGGTTTCAAACCGGTTATCTAAGAAAACCTCTTTTACGAAACTTTCGACATAAAAACAAATGACCGCGAAGATTAAATAACAAAAAAGGAAATCTATGTTGTATGTAGTAATTTTTCTTTCGCAGTTTTTCTATTCTGTTAAGAGCGCAGAAAAAGTGGGTCACTTGATGATCATGGTATTTGGAACACAAAAAAGGGAAGCATGGGTTACGGAATTGAATAAAAAGGTGCTTCTCTAAATTTGTCGGCTTTTAGAAATACATAACTTAAATGAATTTTAAAATAATGTAAATATGTGTGTGTTTCTCAATATTTACATGAAAACTCAAGGTTAGAAATTAAAATGAAATGTGCTGTTATAAATATATTTAAAATGAAAGTCAATAATACATTAGCTATAATGATTTTTTTTTTTATTAAATGAAGTGTATTTTTTAACTTATAAGATCACAGCAAAAAAAAAATTGAAAAAATTTTAAGAAATTTTTAAAATTTTTTTAAGTATCAAAATCAGTGAAAATTTTCTTTACTGTCGACAATACAGAATTATTTTACAAAAATTCATATTTAATTCAGGATTAACATGCATACATAATAAAAGATTCATTATATTATGATGACATTTACAAAAATTACTTAAATAATGAAGACAACTATAATTAAAATCTAAGCATTTGCCCCAACTATACGTAAAGCTACAAACCAGTTATTTTATAACTATAAAAATATCACTCTATAGCCATAAATTGAAATTTTTTTTGTTTTGTTTTCTGACAAGTATTTAACAGATATCAACTGTTACTTACATCTTTTACTAATATTTAGCATTTATTATAATCTCTGACTTCCATTAAATCATTAGAAAATAATTACTAAGAACTTCCATCTTAATATCGTTATCTCTTCCTTATCAAAATAAAATTGGAAATATGTTTTTAATTTTTAAAATATATCGCATAATTCAATCGCAATCTCTTCATTTATATTTAAAATTATTATATAGATAAATATATACAGAATATTAAAGCTACATATTGTAAACGTGTAAGACCATTTGAACGCAAGTAACGTATTATATCATTTTATGATGAAACCCCTTCAATAAAAAAAGGAATATAATACGTGATATGTGTAATACTACGCTTGAATCTTAAATTACGATAAACGTAAATTTATTTTTCAAAAAGAATTTTTTTTTCAAATGTTAATATTTCGACAAAGATTTTTTTTTAATTAAAAATATAAGTTTTGAGTATCTTCTTTTTCATTCCAGTAACCATGGACAGGGAATAAAATCTTCATGGTTTCAGATGCGTACATATAAACTCATAGAGGAATAATAAATAGTTCTTGGAGCATTTTGTTAGGAAATTTCAGAATTCTTTAATGAATAAATTAATGGTTTTGATCATTTGACTTAACCTTTTGACTTGATAACAGTTGCAAGGGATCGCTAAAATATAGGGCATGCAAGAAATCCTTGGCTTCATTTCGTGGAATGTAAACATCCGTCAAATGTGGTACGCAATCCTAACATGAAATGTTGCTTTCTCAGTCAAACGGTCAGGGTTCGTATCCCAGGGCATGGCATGAATGTAATCTGATCTATTCCTTCTTTCCATGTAAATGTCTCAAAATACAAGCGAAGATAAAAGTCTATAAACATCTTCGACAACGATAGAATGTTTAACATCACTTAGGAATGAAACACTAAAATGTCAATTTCTACTAGATAAGCGTCAGTACAATTTCACAAACATAATATACTTATTTAGAATAAGATAATATGTAATAAGAGAGTTATTCAGCGTCTATACATCGCCTTGTTGATTTATGTCACAAAATTTTGCTTGAATTTTACATTTCGACTGAGAAATATGGAAAATTGAACATCATGAGAAGCATTCAAAACAAACAACACTTTATAGAAAATTATTTTGCCTCCATATAAGAAAAGAGTTAAAATCTTGCAAGTCAACATTATTCAATTACTTTACAAAATAAAGCACATTAAGTGTTTCTTTAGACAACATTATTCAATTACTTTACAAAATAAAGCACATTAAGTGTTTCTTTAGACAACATTATTCAATTACTTTACAAAATAAAGCACATTAAGTGTTTCTTTAGACAACATTATTCAATTACTTTACAAAATAAAGCACATTAAGTGTTTCTTTAGACAACATTATTCAATTACTTTACAAAATAAAGCACATTAAGTGATTCTTTAGACTTGCATGTGTTAAAATACAGAGTATTACACTTGCCATCGCGAATTTTGACATCTAAGCTAATTACAACTGTCACGTAGATTCGATTATTACGGAACACAAATATGGTTAAAATATCCCACCTTAAGCTTAACAAATCAATTACAGGGAGAATACATTTTTGGAAAAATATTCTAATCGGCCCGTGACACGAATGATGAAAAGGGGCGGGTGTAATAAGAACAGAATGGCCATGCGAACTACAATGACGTCACACAAAAAATAGAAAGAAAGAGCGCATAACCTAGAGGAGTAACCCATATTTTCTGACCTAGATAACAGTAACCTAAAAAATAGGTTATCCAATGAATTGACAACAAACATGTGCGTAACTGTTTTAATAATACCGGCAACTGAAAGGATCAGATCTCTGATCCATTAACAAATTGATTCATCTGAACGCGCTATGTTTGGAATTGTCGCCAGCGATAATCGTTAGGAACAACTAGCGAGCAATTATTGCCAGCGATACATCTTGCAGCAAATATTAATTAAAAATTATTATGTAATGATAAAAATAATCTGAAAATCCTCTTTCAAAGGTAATTTAAATTTTCTATATATAACTGGCAAAGAAATTGAGGATATTTACAAATCATATTTTTCACGATTTATGACAACTTTAATAAATTATGATAATAAAAAAGTTTAAAAATCATTAAAACAATAAAAATTAACTTCATTAACATTATAACTTAGCTTATGATATTTTAAGTAAAGAGCCCTCGTTGAGATATATATATTTTACATTCATCAACAACAATCCCAATTTTTATATTATATATATATATATATATATAATATAATATAATATAATATAATATAATATAAAAATTGGGATTGTTGTTGTAAAATTGGGAATAATGAATTTCTTTACCAATGTTATATATATATATATATATATATATAACATTGGTAAAGAAATTCATTATTATATTTAGATAATATATAATACTATCAAAAATCACCGTTCTTGACATTAAACTCGCGAAAAATTAAACTTTTTTTACTAATATCATTTTGTCAATAATTAGATACCAATAGAACGTTTGAGATTATTTATAAACTTCAGATATATAGCATTCTATATTATTTATGATATATAAAAAAATCCACCGAGGGATTATGATTAATTAATTGAAATTAGGAGAAATTTAATCATATCACTTACGGTATCTTTTCATAAGAGCCTTCTTAAAAGTAGTATTTTTTGGCCTATCCGGATCATCCGGCATATCTAAGTCCTCTGGCATGATGTTTTAATTAAGAAAATCCAAAATCAATCACAGTTCAGAAAGTGCAAACAGTTTTCAAGCAATCCACAGAAAAATGTCCGGTTTGGTCATACAGTTTATAACACACACACATTTTTAATATCACATTAATTTAAAAAATAAATAAAATTTAACATTTCTCAAATTTTTTTTTTCACGGAAAAAAAAGGAAATGTTCAGAAAAATGAAGGATGATATCAAGTCCAACAATCAATGAAATAGATAATGTTAGGAATAAATAAAAACGCGAAGAAACAGTCGATAGGCGCGAACTATACAAAATTGACAAGTACTGTGTTTCCGCTGTGAACACGGAGTGTTGGCTGAGAGTGAATGAAAAGCTGGTGCAGAAGTTCGTTGCTTTGGCATTGGTTACCAAGGCAAGTGTAACAATAGGATCACGAAAACAGCGCCCTCTGTCTACGATCCCAAGCGCTCTTCCTTCATATTGAGAACTATCAAACAAAACACGGCTCGCTTCTTTTTCCTCGAAGACAGTTGTTTTATTTTTGTCGTTGTTTCATTTTATCGAATGGAATGTTATCGTTAATACAATCGAATAGTTCCGGAATTATATTTTTATTTTCGAAACGTTGTGACACACAAAAATTATAACGTTCCATCCGCATTTACAGAACATAATTTATCCTGCTAAAAGCATTTTTACGTGGCGTTAATATTTTGTTGTAATAAAACATATAAGAAAAAATATTAAAAACTGGGGAATAATGCAAGATTGAATCTCTTTAATGATTTATATACTTGGTAATAATAATAATAATAATTATATATATATATATATATATATATATATATATATATATATATATATATATATATATATATATATATATATATATATATAATAACCACACACACATGCGCATTGTATTAAAAAGACGGAGTTATTTTAATTTTGTGGAAATTTATTAGTTTTTGATTTTCTTTTTTAAGAGTTATTTATTCAAAAAAATATTATTCAAAAAAATAAACCCATTACTTTACAAAATTAAGATTTCAAGGTATATTCTAATATCTTATCTTGAACAAAATGTAAAATAAATATTCTACATTAGAAATATATTTTTAATAAACGTTAGATTGCTAGGTCTAAGTCTATCTCTACTAGATTGCCCTCTTTGAGCCGAGCTGGCAGCCGAATGGTTAGCGCTCTTGCTTTTGGTTCAACAGTTCGTGGGTTCGAATCCCACATTGGGCATGGATGTTTGTAGTGGTTCGGAATCCACATTTAAGCCGTAGGTCCCGGTCTAATTAGCCCTCGTGTGCAAAAAATGACCGTTGAGCGACAAACAAATTGCCCTCTTTGATGTAAAAGATTTTCGATTCAATATCAGCTGCTTTTGAATTATGATATGGAAATTTGACATCGTGTAATGGGCAGCCGAACTTCACATGCCAGCTATAACGCATTTTGATGTTCACTGCGTAAACTGGCTTTCGGAAATAATTTTCATTGATGGTAGATCGTATACAAGTATCACAAAGGAGAAAACTCGGAATACTCCCAAACACCTACCTGACAGAAGTAGATGCGTAAGATATAAGTGCAATATCCATCTCTCATTATTCAAAAGTGGTTGAAATGTATACACATACTGATACCATAAACATACATGCTGGAACACCCAATCTGTACATCCAATGTGTATCATCAAGTAATATGTAATACATCAAGTATTAATAAGACGTATGGGCTTCAATGACGATAACTCGCAGTCAATAAGATAAACATATACTTTCAGAACAGTTCACTCTGTCGGGTTAGGTGTGATTGGAGTTTTCCTGTTTTCCTTCCTTGCAATACGCCCACTATCTAACAGGCACTATTGCACGATGATGTTAAAAAGTCTTACACGTCCCTTGATTGTTGATCTGCCCACCGAACAGCTGCGCAGAAACTAATCATGGCACACTAGACTCATGCACATAGAATTAGAACCACGCTCTTTGAAGTGAAAGGTCCAACGTTCAATCCTAGCTACTGTTGAACAACGGGTTCCATTTCTGTTGGGGTAGGTATTCAGGAGTTTTCCGCATTGGAATATGTGTTGTAAAACAGGAATAAATATTGTCATCTAGATTCCTCAAGGACTTATGTAAAAATGTATTCGTTTATTTTTATTAAAACTTTTTCGATTGCTATTGTTCAGCATTCCATCCCTTCAGTCGGTTAATAAAACGGAGTATCAAGCATGCTTAGGAGCTAAATGCTGGGGATCATGAACTGCAGTTATACGTATCTCTACGTAGTTATACGATCTCCTACGTTTATAACGTCTAGTTATACGACCTCCAAGACGTATCTCTTATTAGTCACAAAGCTTCGATCTCTATTCTAGCTCTGTAATTGCTCTCCTCTTGCCATAACGTACATCTACAATGGATCCCTTCCCTCGTTGGCTTCCGTGGAAATAAAAAAAAAAGCTGATTCCTTGGCAAAGACCTCAAAATCTAATAACCTGAGATTTTCGGAGATCAGTTCAAAAGTCAAATCTACGATTGTTTCATCGTGGTGTTCTCCCACATCTCATGATTGGTATGGTGGCAGGCAACCAAGAGGTTCTGTCACTTTTAAGGGTAATCGTATGCAGCAGACAGAATCATCAAGACTCATATAAGTGGACACTTGAAATGTTTTAAAATTGATCAAGGAAACAGTATATGTGGCATCACGCATTTTACCCCTGTACAACTGTTTTCCTGCTTAGCACTTGAAAAAGAGAACTCGTTTCGAAGTCATCTTCTTATTTCAGATTTTTTGTTGGTTCATGCTTTCAATGATCTAGTTTAGACTATTAAATAACCAAAAAGGACAAGAAACAACAACATCTAACCGGGACATATGCTTCGCAACCCAGGACCCTCATTCATGAAAACAGTATGGGCACTGTAAGCCCTGGTCCCATATGGGCAGTCGTGCCACTAAGTTTAGTTTTTAGATTGTTATTATTATTCAAAACTCATGCCATTTTTTTTCTAAGCAAACGAATTTAATTTGAGCTTTGTTTCTTGGGGTGTAAATTGTCCAAGGAATATTTTAATAACTTATTCCTTTTTTTTTAATTTACGACATTATTCTGCAACACAATAGCCAAATATATTGGAATATGAATGTGATCATAAATAAAGTTCTTACCAATAATTTTTAAAACACATTATTTATAAAATAATATAAATTATGACGCATTAATAAAATAATACTTTTTAATGCTAAATGCTACACATGATTTCAAAAAGTCGAAGAATGTTTTATAATGTGAATACTGGAAAAAATTAAATGTATAGCTTCAAAAATAAATTTTTAATCGTTTGATATACAAAATTTCTTCATTCTCTTCTTGTGTTTCTTCTTCTTGTGTTTAGTAAAATCTGATAAGATGACACAAAGTAGCATCTTATCAGATTTTACTAAACACAAAAACATATTTAACTTTCACGTGGAAAATTGGCTTTTAATGGGTAATTAGTTATCGAGGAATGTCAGAAGTGGTCATTGAACGCAGATATATTTCTTGCAAGAGTTCATTCAACAACAATAAAAAAATGTTTCACAAGTCAGTAAATTTGATTTCGAAACTCTTGAAAAACACCTAGAAAATACCGAAGGGAGTAAGAAGATCCTTATAGAAAAGCTTTGATAAATTAATAACTTTTCAAAGCAATTTCACAAAGACAAGTCAAACAAGCTCAGTACGCAATCACTAAAGCTTTAGGCATTTAGAAAGTAGGGGCCCATGTTTCTGATAATTTTACAAAATATAAGCGTCGTTTTTGTGTTTAGGAATCCCCTTCGGGGCAGGGGCCCCAGACCTGGGTCTAGAATGCTTTCACGAAAATCCGTCTCCACCCTTACAAGTCAAACGATAGAATTTTTTTTATTCAGAAACATTCGAATTCTGTTATTTATAGAAGTTAATCAATGCCTCTTGGCAGATTTTAGGTATCACGTTGAATGAGTTTCTGATAAAGAACTTTTTTTCCAATTAAGGAGCATTTGACGATTCTCATTAAAGATGGATGCGGTTGCAGTGAAGAGGGAATTTCTCAACATAAAGTCATTCACCTGAAGATGTATTCAATTATTTTTGAAGTTATGAAATGCGAATTGCCTTACAGTAAGTTCTGAATGCAGATTGATTAATTTAAAAATATCTTTTTATTTCTTTCATCGCATTTCCAAGCAAAAAATGATGCATTAAAAATAAAATGTAATTTAATATAAAAATTTCATGAAAAATTATGCATTAATGATTAACACATAAGCAGCAATTATATGGCATTAATTATTATTTAAATAATTTTTAACTTTTCAAAGAAATTCGTCTCTGTTACTAATATTATTATTAATTATTAAAGAATTTATTTGTAATGAACAGTATAAAATTTATCTGATAAATGTAGCATTTTCTGGTGCTTCTATATCCCGTATGTCAGTCATCTTTTCATATTACGAGAAAATATCAAATTTTTTAAGCGAACTGTTATTGTCAATTTAGAAAATACCGAATTAAGAAGTCAAAACATCTGAGAAATTGATATAATGACACATTCAAATGATTAATTGTGTAGCATGTCGATTAAAAATCGAAGTTTTGAGGTGATTAATCGCGTGCGACTGCACAGATTCAAATTAGTAATTTACATCATCAATTAATAAATAGGCATGAAATTTGGCGTATATACAACATTAAGAACAAACTCTCCTTCCCCAACTGTAAAATACACTTTTAAATAAACGCAAGAAAAAGAAATATTGAATCTCAATTTTAATTTGAAAAAAAACAAACTATAATTCAAAAATAGTTGAAAAATTTAAATAACTCATTCACAACAATTTTCAAAAAGTGGCATGATATAAAATTACCAATACTTTAAAAAAAAAACAATTTATACTTTAATTGTTTTGTTGATGAATCGGACAAGCACTTAAAAATAAAAATGTCCCAGATCAATCCCCTGGTTTCAAATGTTAAAGAAGACTGTCAAGTAAAGCCTCCCTCTCAAACAAATTCCAATCAGAAGTCCCACAAAAGCATGGTGTTATTTAACTTTCGCTTAAAACAGTGTGCTAAAGTAACAAACAAAAAGAAAACACCATTTATTAAACGTACGGAGAGCTATAATACGTATATTTAGATAAAGTGTATCATTTATCTCTCTTACCATAAAATGTCTATTTTTGTGAAGTAGAATATTTTAAAAATTCAAAAGCAAAGAAATTTGCTACTTTTGAGGTTCCAACATTTTCTGCAATTGAATGAAGCCCAACCAAGGTGATCAAAATAAAAAAAAAACGGTAGACCGCCCACAAACACTTAAAAGCAATAATCATTTTCAAATTTGAAATAATCACAGTATTCAGATGGCTCTTCTTTACATTTAAAATTTTTATAATGTGTTCTTAAATAAATTTAAAGAGATTTATGCTTCCATTTTTTGCAGAATAAATCATGTTATTCAGAATACGCCCATAAGACTTCGATTTTATCAGAAATTTATAAGCATTTTTTTTTTTAAATAATGAAGAATCAAATATTGATCGTTTAAAGCAGATAAATTGCTTTTGTTAGACATACAAACAGATAGTGATGAAGAGCTATATTAATTAGAGAAAATAGGCGCTACTCTCCAGTGCGAAAAGCAACGGATTCAAAACCCAACTAAGATTACCAAAACATACTGTAGGACTTCCGTTGGGGAGATGTGATAAAGATGATCAGAAAAAAATGAAAATTTATATGTTGATTTCATCATTTAACCTTGGCTCAAAATTTAAGCGATTCACTGGGTTTATCATCTTCAAATCAGCAGGATAATCACAATCGGAACACATTGAAATATAGGGATAACTTCATTGTGCTTACTTAAGATAAAAAATTCAATAAGTTGCCAATGAATATTGTAGTTATTGTTTTAATTCCTGGTATAATAGTTTATTCACGAATGAAATCAGATAAATAAATCACTGCATTTACATTTACATACCATGTGATGAGGTTTTAAAACTGTTTTTAATTGTTTTATTAGGATTTCACTCAAAACAGCTGCTATATCTATATTATTTAGGCATATAGTCTAAATAATGTTGTATTGCTGCTACAAATACATATACAAGCAAATACAAAAAGACAATTTGACTGCATACCACACCGACGCCATTATTCTAATGCTAACTACAAATGAAGTGATTTCTCCTTCTTCTTCTTATTTTTTGCTGATATCAGGAGCAATGAATGGGATCGAGGGAAAAATCATGATTATAGAAAATATTTTTATTAGGAATCAATTTTGACGGTGATATTACATCGTCTAGATTTCAAAATATAGTGTCTTAAGTTTTAAATCTTGTAATTTTACTCATTGTGGAAGGAGGAGTTCTATTTTTTAAAATCCTTTACTACTAAACATTAACAAAAAAAAAAATCTGCAAAATATATTGAACATCTAAAAACTGAAATCATAAAAATACTAAAAAATAACTTTCCTTCAACGTTTATCAATTATTAGCAATATTCTCAAAAAAAAAAAGAAAAAGAAAAAAAAAGAAAAAAAAATTTGCTAAATGCAGAAAATTAAAATTCCTGAAAATAAATGCGATTTATTTGCAAGAAAATCAATAGTGATGTCAAGATTATCATCTAGAGAGAGACGATTCATCATCAATTATCTATGACCCATTCAAAATTTGATTATATTTTTTGATATTTTCAAGCATACACACATTTCATAACAGAGAAAATGTTTCTACCTCGTAGGTAGTAACATTTTCTCTGTGCTTGTCAGTTTCAGTCACTTAATTTAGCTAAACACTGTTGAACATTTCAACACAACGAACTTAGCGATCTTATCTTACTGCTTACAACGTTTTACACATGCCGAACAAATGTTAGCTTCAAATACATACATCTACGCCAGATAAGACCCCTACCACCCACTGAGAAACTTGAATGGTCTTTTGGGGAAGGGGCGATTTGAAGTGAATTAGCATGAAAATGAATTCTAACTCGAAACTCAGTTCTAGATTAGCTTTTATTTAATATCTGCAGATGCGATTTTTGCCTACTTAAAATTTCATGTAAATTCATGATTTTACGACATTTGTCAATTCGTAATTGAAATAACCAAGGGTCTCAAAATTATTTGTGAATGCGCTATTTGAATAAGGAGCTTTAATATATTAGAATGAAATACGCAGCAGTTACTCTTTTTAGTAATTCCTCACACATACACCCACAACATGCACATGCTGCAAACATAATATTAACATCAACTTTATTTGCTCAAGTTAAAATTTAAATCAATAAAAAAAACATATTTATGGATTTTATTTTTTTGTAACATGTGAAGATTAACCATTATGCAGCAACTTATTAAGATGCGCAGAGTTTACATATAGTTTAAGAAATAATTAGTTAATAAAATTTGTCAATTATCAATTCATTATGGAATAATGAATATGACTAGTAATTATAATAATATATATGAAACCATTAATTAGCAGTAATTATTTCCTTTTAAACTCTTCTTAAAATAAAAAATCAAACTATGTTTTTAAACTGAAATGTTTCATACATTTATTATTAGAGATTGTAGTTAGATATAATAATCTTAATTACAGGTATTGAATATGAATTTAGATAGTAAATTGAATAATCATACATAGTAAAAAAAACTACATTCATCAAATACCCATTCAAAAGAATTAAATTACAAAATTTATAATGTGTGTTTAACTACCGAGAAGTTCAATTTAAAGTTACAACTCACAAAAAAATTCTCAAAAATTATTCTTTCAAGCAAATTCTTTCAATGATTTATTTATTTTTTTAATGAAAACCACTTATTAATAAAAGAAATTTACTTTAAAAACCAAATTATATTTAGAGCTGAAAATTATAACTACTCGATTTATCATACATTTATTTAAAGATGAGTTACTTTTTAATTAGGATTTCTTTGGCTATATAATCTTGAATATGTATAGAACTACAAGATTTCCTCTTATTTAATTCTTTCGTACAAAGAATTTTCATTCTTATATGTCTTAAAAATTAGCATGACGAAATCTGGAAAAAGACATCATGTATTTCCCAAAACCATGTGAATATCACAAGTCTCTGATGATTTATCCATTAACTGGCTTTCAGAAGACTTAGAGCAAGTAGGTGAAAGTTTGTTGATAAAAGTTTTCACAATTGTTACTGTCCTATTCTCTTTTGTGTCAATCTATTACAGAGATCTCATTTCAGAAACGTATTCATTTCAAATGATAAAAAGCTTTCAAAATGCATAAAGATAAGCTGTCGCTATGAAGAAGAATCATTTGGTATCATCCTTTCTTCTCACGAACCTAATTATTTTTTGTTCTTGGGACACAAGACGAGTCCATGAGAAAAATTCACGAAAACTGATCTTTTACAGTTTATTGAATCAAAGATAATATCTTTAAAAATAGTGAAAAATAGTTGTGTATTTTATGGATTAAATGTAGTTACGGTAAAATATTCTCCTAAGTAAGACTTAGTATAAAATAAATAAAAATAAAAATTAAAAAAAATATGGTACCCAATGAAGACTTGAAATTCAAAAGAAGTACGTAATCCGATATTAAGAAGTGGATAAACAGAAACTTAACTGATATCTGAAATAAAATTGTGTTTATATTGAAGTTAATAAGTTGATTTTTTTTTTCTACTTGTGTGCATATTGAAGTAAATACCATTCTTAAAAAACCTTAACAGAAAAAAAATTTTAAAAACATTCAGATTAGTATATATCATAATATTTAATAAATGTCATTATTTCTACTTCTATAAGTAATTTTTTACCAAATATTCATTATTTAATGTAAAAGAAAATTATTCAAATTGATTTTTGACTTTTCTATAAATATTTCTTTACACATAAATCTCAATTATATATATATATATATATATATATATATATATATATATATATATATATATATATATATATATATATATATATATATATATATATATATATATATATATATATAATATATATATATATATATATATATATATATATATATATATATATATATGTTGAATTTTCCCTATAATTTAGTAATAATTCTCAAATTTTATTTTAATTCATGCATTTGTTCATTCGTATTTTGGCAAAGAAAAAAGTACTGTGTGTGTGTACAGAAATCAATACTTAATTTATCATTCAAGCATTTCTCTTACTTGTGAATGTTTTCGAATATAAAAAAAAGAAGAATCAATAACCTTTTATTCGTTTCTTTGTTATAACATTTGGGATACTTCCTATTAATTAATTATAGCAAATGAAAACGTAAAAACCCGCATTTCTAAGTTGATATACGAGTTCCGAAAGTTAGAATTAATAGGTTTTATATACAAACTTACAGAAAACACCAAGTTATAAGGAATTCTCTAAAAAAAAAAACAAGTGAAGAGGTTTCAGATAGATTAATGCAATAAATTCTATAATTTTCGAATAATTTAAGTGGTAAAAACATTTATAAATAAGTTAAACTTTTAATACAAAGCAATGAATATTTACTAAGTTTGTAAAATCGGTGTAATACGTTGAAATGTTTAAATCTTTCACATAATCCTGTATAGTTACCATTCATAATCCCAAATGTTTGTAATGAAAATTATTTATTTCATTATAGATTGTTATTAAAAATTAATTTAATTACCATTCATTGATAGCTTATTATTAATATTATTAAGAGGCAAAAATAATGCATTTCAAAAATGCCTGTACTAATACAACATATTGTTTTTATTTTTTAAAATGTGAATAAAATTTATACTGTATGTGAGTATAAAATTTACTATAAATAATTTAATTTAAAACATTGTATGTGATAACTCTTTTTTATAACTTTTGCGTAGTTAAAAACAACACCCTTTTTCTAACATAGACTATCGTAAGGGACAATCGGAATGATGTTTTGGCTATCCCATTTTATCACTTAAAATGAAATTGTGTGTGCTTTCGTATTTGCTATAAATTATTTTGTAATTACTATAATATTTTAGATTTTTGTAGTTTCTTTGCATTGCAATGAAAGTCAAAAATTGCAAATGCAAGTTGCGAGGTAACACTTGACGTAATTTTGCACAATTATAATGGTATATCCAACTTCTTCTTATTATATATTATAACAATAATTCCATCACTGTAGATCTTGCAATATTTTTTATTTTGCTTTGTATTTTCTGTATCAAGCTATTTAGCAAAGAAAGTTTTTTCCCCCTTGATACATACTCATAACTTACAACAATATTGCTGGAGAAATTTTTCATCTTTTGAACCAAGAAATCAATAATCAAGCCCAAGGTTCTCACCTTTGTTATAGTAAGTTGAATGTAGAAGGACACATGATATTTCAGTTTCAAAAAATACTAAAACTTCAATTTACACTTAATGAATATATGAAATATTTATCTAGAATTATTCCAATATTAATAAATACTTCGGTTACTTTAACCAGTGTATTAATCTTAAATTTAGATACAAAACGGGTGATTAAAAAATATGGCAACTAGGTTTACGTTTATGTTTGCTTTTTTTACACAAAGAATTGCAGATATGAGCTCTTTGTCAACTCATATAGCAAGAATGTAAGTATATACCTCATGACATAAAAGTTTTTCTGTGCTACTTTCTCCAAAAATGATTTTACAATAATAAAATGTATAAAGAACCTGAAAGGTAAAATTTCCAACCAATCCGGAAAATGTACTCACAAAAACAAAACGAATTATTTTCAATTATTTAAGAGTAACATGCTTTAATTTTTTAATCTTTCACTTAAGTTTTAAAATTTTAATATTTCTCTGGATATATTTTACTAAATACAAAATGATACAACTATAGAGAAAGATTTGTTAAATAAATAAAATGTATGTCATGAGAAAACCTCATGAGATTTCTATACATTTGTGAGCATTAATTCATAACTGATACATTTGTATGCGTCAAACTTAATTTATCGATGAATTTGCCTAATAATTATATAAATAATTCCGAAGTCCAGTTCGTTCAGTAATCATACAGATCCAAACATTTTTCGAATCCACGTTTCCTGCAAAGAGTCATATATTATCCAGGTCCGTTGATCTTTTCATGTTCCAAAAAGAGTATCCCTAGGTAAATCCCTTTCCTTCTTTTACAATGTTGACGCCGTTGGGCGTGTTAGTTCCATTGAGCCTACTTTCTCGCCCCCTTTCTTTGAAAGCGCTGCCAGTTATTGAAGAAATCCAAAAACTGAGACGAATTGGTTGCATTGTTACAGTGTTTGACACATGTATAATAAATGATAGAGAAACATGTGGAGGATCAAACAAAGTGGATTGACCTGTATAATAAAAGATAATCAGCGAAAAGAATAATAACATTTTAAGATGTATTTCGCTTTGCTTCCAACGACTTCTACAAAAGCTATACAAAATGCATTTTAATGGAATTGAATTCAATACAAAATTATAAATCTTCAACCTGCTTAAGACCTGATTATCACACGGGTAACAGTGAAAGGCCTAAAAATGAGGTTTGAATTCTAAAATTTTAATAACTTTTTATTAAGATTTTCAAATATATATATATATAAACTCTGGGGCACGACAGCCCATGTGAACCAAGGCCTACAGTGCCCATCTCTGTTTTCTTGACCGAGAGGCCCTGGAGTGCGAAACATATGTCCTAATTAGGTGATCAGCTTAACGCGAGACTCCCAAAGTTTAGTTCCCAAGCATACTTGGGGTACTCAGTTTATTGACTGATAGGATGAAAGGTTGAGTCGACCTTGCTCAGCCCGAGGATCAAACCTCAGACCTGTGCCTTGGGAGCGTGAAACGCTACAACTAAGCCACTGTTCTGTGTGTGTGTATATATATATATATATATGTTTTGATAGACAGAAAAATATATATTGATATAGGATTGGCGGTTGTGGAATCAATTCTTCTCTTTTGCTAAGGATTTCTTGCAAACTTAATTAAGATCTGAATTTCTCTATGAGATCATTTGATCTTTCGAAATTGTGAAAAATTATACGACAAAAATTAAACAGCAAAATATCTAACTCAGCATAAACCAAATTACATAACTCTCTATTCCTATATATAGTTTGATATAATAAAATCCTACCTATTATAGTGTTCTCAGAAAGAGGTTAATTTTGCGTAATTCGAAGCCATTTATTATTGGTCAAAAAGGGATGTGAATTAACTTGTCGCGAATATGCTGAAATACCAAACTTTCATTACAAAAACATAAATTATTCTATGTTAGCAAAAATGTTACTTTACACTCTTTTAGCCACGTGCATCCTAAATGTATGCATTAAAGAAATAATTAAACATTTATGATTGCTTAAATTTTCGAATATAAACAGTCAAATTAATATTATTTACTTAATCACTCAATTATATAAAGAGATTGATTAATCATGAAGTGAAAATGATAAATTAAATTAAACATAAATAATGAAGTGACATTATAGCCTTTTCAGTATTTAATTTACAACATACACACACAGAGAATCGAAGATTTAAGATACCTTAAAAGTAAATTCAACTAATTCTTACATGAAAACCAGTATAAGTACCTAATTTGTGCGATCCATTCACTAAGAACTGCTATTAAATTTAAAACATAAATTATTTTTTAAATATGAAAAAATAAATTGCTAGTTAATCTTCCTATAATTTTTGGCAACTGGCCCGATTACACTTGCAGTTTAAAAAAATCATGCAAGAAAGAGAGCTGAATCCTTTCGAAGTAACATCAACTGGAAAGTTGCAATCTATAAACTAGAGAGACCGAGTTCTCATCTAAATTCTAAAAGAGTACCGGAATGTGTCCTATCGTGACGGCATGGTTGACAGAGCAGATTTGGCTCGCTGATAGCTCCATTTTGCCCGAATGAAACTACTTTCAGTTCGAATCGGTGGAAGACTTCGTAATTGGTGCAGTTAAGTAGTTTGTGGACAGGTGTAAAAGCTCGATAAAGCTTGTGATTATTGTTCACATCCCGGAAACTTATTTAAACACAAAAAAACAACAAAAAACAACGTTTTCAGACCTACATAAAAGTACTATATCTCAATATATAGTATATCTCTTTCCAAATTAGGCAGAGGATTCACAGCTTACGAAAACTGGAATATGCTAATCAAGCACAGAATTTTTACATCATTCTTAACAAGCTACACATTTAAGATTCGTAACATATATTTTATCTTAATAAAAAAGTTAATGATATCTTAATCAAGCTAAAACATATAAGAATATTTAGGCTACTAATACGAATATTATACATTGTGCGTAATGTAAGTAATTCGTAAAAACAAAAAGAATGATATTTAAAATGCATATATGTTCCACTTAATCAGTAATTACAAAAGTGATCATGTGGTATGCCACTCAAAAATTTATTAAAGTTATTAATTTAATAATGATATCTTAAGCAAGCTAAAATATATAAGAATATTTAGGCTACTAATACGAATATTATACATTGTGCGTAATGTAAGTAATTCGTAAAAACAAAAAGAATGATATTTAAAATGCATATATGTTCCACTTAATCAGTAATTACAAAAGTGATCATGTGGTATGCCATTAAAAAATTTATTAAAGTTATTAATTTAATAATGATATCTTAAGCAAGCTAAAATATATAAGAATATTTAGGTTACTAATGCGAATATTATACATTGTACTTTATGTAAGCAATTCGTAAAAACAAAAAGAATGATATTTAAAATGCAGATATGTTCCATTTAATCAGTAATTACAAAAGTGATCATGTGGTATACCACTCAAAAGTTTATTAAAGTTATTAATCTAATCATGATATCTTAAGCAAGCTAAAATATATAAGAATATTTAGGTTACTAATACGAATATTATACATTGTACGTAATGTAAGCAATTCGTAAAAACAAAAAGAATGATATTTAAAATGCATACATGTTCCATTTAATCAGTAATTACAAAAGTGATCATGTGGTATACCACTCAAAAATTTATTAAAGTTATTAATCTAATAATGATATCTTAAGCAAGCTAAAACATATAAGAATATTTACGTTACTAATACGAATATTATACATTGTACGTTATGTAAGCAATTCGTAAAAACAAAAAGAATGATATTTAAAATGCATACATGTTCCATTTAATCAGTAATTACAAAAGTGATCATGTGGTATGCCACTCAAAAATTTATTAAAGTTATTAATTTAATAATGATATCTTAAGCAAGCTAAAATATATAAGAATATTTAGGTTACTAATGCGAATATTATACATTGTACTTTATGTAAGCAATTCGTAAAAACAAAAAGAATGATATTTAAAATGCAGATATGTTCCATTTAATCAGTAATTACAAAAGTGATCATGTGGTATGCCACTCAAAAATTTATTAAAGTTATTAATTTAATAATGATATCTTAAGCAAGCTAAAATATATAAGAATATTTAGGTTACTAATGCGAATATTATACATTGTACGTTATGTAAGCAATTCGTAAAAACAAAAAGAATGATATTTAAAATGCATACATGTTCCATTTAATCAGTAATTACAAAAGTGATCATGTGGTATGCCACTCAAAAATTTATTAAAGTTATTAATTTAATAATGATATCTTAAGCAAGCTAAAATATATAAGAATATTTAGGTTACTAATGCGAATATTATACATTGTACGTTATGTAAGCAATTCGTAAAAACAAAAAGAATGATATTTAAAATGCATACATGTTCCATTTAATCAGTAATTACAAAAGTGATCATGTGGTATACCACTCAAAAGTTTATTAAAGTTATTAATCTAATCATGATATCTTAAGCAAGCTAAAATATATAAGAATATTTAGGTTACTAATACGAATATTATACATTGTACTTTATGTAAGCAATTCGTAAAAACAAAAAGAATGATATTTAAAATGCAGATATGTTCCATTTAATCAGTAATTACAAAAGTGATCATGTGGTATGCCACTCAAAAATTTATTAAAGTTATTAATCTAATCATGATATCTTAAGCAAGCTAAAATATATAAGAATATTTAGGTTACTAATACGAATATTATACATTGTACTTTATGTAAGCAATTCGTAAAAACAAAAAGAATGATATTTAAAATGCATACATGTTCCATTTAATCAGTAATTACAAAAGTGATCATGTGGTATACCACTCAAAAGTTTATTAAAGTTATTAATCTAATCATGATATCTTAAGCAAGCTAAAATATATAAGAATATTTAGGTTACTAATACGAATATTATACATTGTACTTTATGTAAGCAATTCGTAAAAACAAAAAGAATGATATTTAAAATGCATACATGTTCCATTTAATCAGTAATTACAAAAGTGATCATGTGGTATACCACTCAAAAATTCATTAAAGTTAATAATCTTTTTTTTAAAAAAAAAAAAAAAATCATATCATATGAATATTTTGCAAATTTTGAAAATCTCTAAGTCCAATTTAAATATAAATTATAAAATTTTAGAGATAAAAAAAAAACTTATAATAAACTGATCTAAAAATTTTCGTAATATGTATAAAATATGCATTTAGTTATGAAAACTAAGTTCAATTTCTGTGAATGTTACTATTCCTAATATAATTGTTGCAAGAATTGAAAAATAAAGATGAAATTCAAATAAATAATTGCGCGTGAAATTAAATGCAAGTAGGAAAGAGTTTTACCAAATTATAAAATTCTTCACAGATGCTTTGGAGCACCTTTGCATGTAAACTAACTATAATGATTTCGATTAGATTTGAAAGAAAAGTTGTGTTATAATTGCTAAATTAGTGCCTTGAAAAAGTGCCGCTATCTACGCATAGATATATGAACGTCATTTCACAATCTTTCTATGTATCTACCGCTATTTTAAATATTTGTTGAGATAAATTAACGCCTAAAAGTGCTGAAAGCGCATAAAGGCTTCTAAAATTTTTTTTTATTTTTATAAAAACTGATTTTTTTGCATTATCAAGTAAATAATTATTATAAATAAAATTTCGGTTATTGGGACGATTTTGTTTTATTTGTAATCACTCTTGTATCAAGAAAGGCTTTTTTTTTTTTTTTTTTTTTTTGAAGGAACAACATAAGAACAATTTTGCTGATTATCTAAAGAGGTGTCATTTGTAAAAGGAGGACAAGGTTTTCGAAGTGTTGTTGCGCAACACAGAAGTGCAATATAAACAGAGAGAGAATCCATCCTTGCACATAAAAATATTTTACATCAGGATTTTAAGTTTCCTTTATATTATTTAATTAAATATTTACTAAAATAAAAGAAAGCATATTCGCTTGCAATATTTTATATATATTTAAGCACAGTTTTTAATGGAACCGTCATGAAAAAAGTAAACAATTTGAAGAAAAAATCAGTCTGGTTAAAATCTCACGATTAATAATAATTTTTCTTAAATATTTCATAATATGTTTTTATTTTGGATGAACATTTGTAATATATAATTATACTTGGAAAAACCAATATTAATACTGTCAATTATTAAAATTTGATGGATGTAGTTATGTTAATAATAATATGTAATTATGTTTATACACAAAATTAATATCTTTATTAACACATTTTTGGTAAAATTTACTTAATATTATTAAGGTTTTTCTAATTTTGTGATTTTCATAATTTTCTCTAATTTTCAGTTTTTCTAATTTTATGCACCAAATTATAACGTTAGGTGTCTCGCTTTTAAATATCAAAGTCTTAAAAATTGTATGTGGCCAAAAATGTTTTTATTCTTAATTTAGATAACTTTGTTTACGCTTCTTCAAACTGCTTAATTAAAATAGAATTCACTTTCAAAAGCATCTTATAACATTTTATAATCTGAAAGAAATTATTTCAGAGCAAGTGTAATTAAATAAAATGCATGAAAAAGTTGAAAAAAATATTTTCCTAGATAATTTTACGTGATCGAACGTTTATCAGAGTTAAACCTTTAATTTGACTACCATCTTGTTTGCTACATTGACAACGGAAGGATTTCTAATTTTTTTCAATGGAGATACTACTTCATTTTTCAATGACAATTTTCGAATGTCCGCTTTGCATTGAATGCATACATCCTCTTGTGGGTTCGAATGTAAAATGCACATGCGACATTCGTAATGACCCCATCTCGTTTGAAGGACGTCCATAAACAAGGAGGAAACAAAGGAATGGTGACGCCATAACGGCTCTTGAACTTATCAGATTTGCATTGTTGGAGAAAGGTGCAGTGGCCCACCTCGAACAGACAACTACTTTAAGAGCTCTGGAGGAACAGTCAGAAATGAAATTTTCATTTCGAATACAACCTGAGAGGCATTTATGATAAAACTTACTTATAAATGAAAATGGTAACTATTTGCTCGACTATCAAATGTAAAAATGTAACTTTAAGTTCCATTTTGACAGGCTTTGAATTTAAAATTTAGTATTTTAATATTCTTATTTATATTCAAGTAGTGCCATAGGTTTCCTTAGGTTGATTCAAATCTGCTTTAATACAATTTTATCAGTCCATAAATAGCTGTTATACCATTTTTTTAAATTTAAATTCGCTACAGATTGAATTGTATACCATTATTTATGAACAAGTTTGCAAAATAATTTTAAGAAATCCCCAACAGAAATAATTTCATTGCAAATGCTTGTCTTTAAAAATAATTATTTATATATATATATATATATATATATATATATATATATATATATATATATATATATATATATATATATGCTGTTATCTTTTATACTCACAAAAATTACATTGAAAAAGATGCTCTGTGTGATAAAAAATATTGAATATCCTAAGTCTGAGATTCGATACAAGCACTCAAATAAAAAAAATATCTGGTACTACTAAATGCATTTTTTATATTGAAAAAAATAAAGCTTTTCAGATAGGTGGTAAGAAGAAGTTATGTATATTATTGAGTGCTGAAATTGCATAATTGTTTCCAATGCACAGAAATATACAACTATATTGATTAAAATCAAAATAGTTGTATATTTCTGTGCATTTTGAAACAATTATTAATATTATAATATTCAGAATTCTTCGTCTTTTTCAACGGCCAGACAAGCCAGAATAGGCTCTGACTTTCTTCAGAACCAAATTCCAGGTTCTTCTGTCCTTGGCCATGGACATCCAGTTAGTTATTTTTAAAATTCTTAAGTCCGTTTCCAAAGAGTCGAGTCACCTAATTTAGTTAGTTCCGGTATAGAGTTAGTTCTTCGTCTATATTTATACATTTAATGACACCAAAAATACTTCTCAAAATTTTTCTTTCAAAAACAGAAATGAAATTGCTGGCTATCGTCAGCAAACGCAAAAATCTGGACAAAATTTTTAAAGACTGTTCCAGGAGTATTAATGTTGGAGTCTCTTATGATATTTTCGAGGGCAAAGTTTAAAAGCAAACAGGTCAGTGCATCACCCTGTCTGAGCCCATTTGATACAACAAAAGGCTTTGAGAGACTAATCTGAATTTTAACCCTAAGCTTTTCTCAATAATAGTAATGGTGACCAAGTTTATAAGTTTTTCAGATATTGCAAATTCTTTCACAGCTACAATTAAATATTTTCTGTTTACTGAGTCGTAAGCAGTCTTAAAATCAACAAAAAATGGTGTCATGTTATGCCATATTCATTAGTTTTTTTATAATTCAGAATTAAACTGTAAAAATAATTTTTGATACCTACTGTGAATTATATATATATATATATATATATATATATATATATATATATATATATATATTATAATAATATAATTTTCATTAGTTTGATTTATGGGAATTTAAGGATTGTTTTTCTCAAACAATGTGCCGATTAAATTTTACAAAATTATCCTCTAAATATCATGGTAAATATAAAAAAATAGGTCAGCAAAGCACTTGACACTGTGCACATTAAATGTATTAATATTAATTTTATTATAATAATGTATGGGGGAAAATCTTGCTTTTCAATATATATTATATAAACTAATGCTTTCTGTATAAAGAAATACTATATAAGAATTTCATACATCAGTTTGTTAGAGTAATGATTATTACATAAATTTCATATATATAATGAGTATTAACATTATAAACATTGCCTAAGTACATAAAAGTAATTACATACATTTTAATTCAAATCATAAGTAATTTTTTTTAATTAATTTCAAATGCACTGTTATCAAAATATTGAAATTGAACTTAGTTTTTATTATAAGTTAGTCAGTACCCTATTACCATCATGTTAAGACTGTTAAATATTCGTTCTAAATATTGTTCTTTATTGGTACTAAGAGCAATATTTTTCTATAAGTGGGATAATGGGGGAAGAAACAACCTCGAATGCTAGGAAACTATAATATATATATAATTTCAAGTATTGAACTCTATTTTGTGTAGTAGCTGTGAATCGGTTTGTTAGCAAAATATATAAATGTATATTTCTCACAAGCAGGTTATCTGAGTGTAAGTCTAATGAAAGCATGTGCATTGATTACAAGTGGATTGTCTGATAAACATATATATATTTATGAGTACAGCATCTTTTCAAACATGTTTAAATGACTTTAAATCCATTATAAGTAGAATAGCATTTATAGTGTGTTTCCCCCAAAATATTTTATTATCCTTAAATCTGAAAATTATATCCAATAAATGACATTAATTATAGTATGTAAGTCCCACATAAGTAATTGTTTTATCAACGTCATCTGAAGATTGTAATGACACTGATTTCATGCAAATCGGACTCCATAAAAACATTAAGATCATTTGAAAATATTCTTTGATGACTGCATCTAAGATTTCATCAAGTGTAATTATAATGTGACTAGAATGCTAAATATATTAATGCGAAATCACTTTATGAAGCATGTCTAAATGTTAGACGTATAACTATCCTTTACATGCAAAAGTATTGATGGCATACAATGTAATATCTATCCTCAATAGCTATATTGTTATTTTTATAATTTTTTTATACATATAACAGTTATATATATTAATATATATGCACACACACCCATGAAAAAAATTTTTTGGCAGACAAAATTACATTTTACTTTAACATAGTTTATTTGATTTTTTTACAATTCCCTTTGTTTTGTATGCAGTATATCCTCATGATTCAAACATTAGAAACGCGGAAAAATTCTTAGGAATGGAAAAATAAAATGACTCAAATATAATGAGTCATAACTTTGATTGTGACAGCCAGAATGTTCATTTAATCACATGTAACATGCGTTCGAGTAGATTGAATGCTAACGATATAACAGAGCATTAAAATCATGAAAAATAAACTGAGTTTATTTCCTCATTATGTATTCTTCAAGGAATTTATTACGAAAAAATATTTTGAAATTATTATTACTGTATCGGAAAAGGTATCTTAATGAAGAAACAATTTTTCGTAGTGTAGAAAATAAAATATTTGGATAAAATTCAAAATGAAGTGTGATTTTAATTAAAATATAATGGCGTGACAATCTGGGATCCAAATGTTCGATCTAAAAGTTGCTTAAAATAGTGTTTTAAGTGAATCTTAAATGATAAAGATCTAATAACAGAATTAAGGGAGAGGGTTTTCTTTTCTGTTTTCATGACATTTTACAAACAAATGAATTTGTAGAATTTCAAGTCAACCGCTGAAACAGTAACTTAGATGAAACTGATGAAGGAAACAGAGCCGTAACTTAAATGAAGGCGAATCAAACTGCGGAGAGACTCATTGGAAATGTAACCTTGTGTTCTTATAAAACATATCGATTGTCCGGAAATTTTCTGACTTTAAAGATTTTTTCGAAAAGTGTAATATAATAGTGCGAACACGAACAGCCTAGAGAAATACAATACACTGGTCATCAGTGGTGGACTATTTAATTTCAGCAACAAAGGAAGTTCAATGATTATTCTCTTTCTAAGGACAGATTAAATGTTTGAATTGAGATATCTATGAATTAGAGCAGCATGGCAAATGACTTCAAATGAAGTGTTTCCGTTTGGTTCACTGCTAACCTAAACGGAATCCTTTCCTTCTTTAATGGGCTATTCAATTTTTCACAAAACGTTAAAGGCTCTTCAAAAAGCTTTAAATTGGGGGCTGATATTTTATCTTATATGTAGTTTAAATTACATATGACCTATGGCATTTTAATTTCGGAACAGAGGGATAGAGCAAATGTTAACCAGTGAGTACTATTGAATACGTCCCTCGTTTTTATACCGGTTGATTAGTGAAGATTCTAAAATGCCGTACCAAGTTAAATCTTCGGTATAATATCAACAAAAATAAATGAAGTTATATATGTAGCTACCGATTTTTACTAACATTTTATAAAAATAATAAGTACTGTAACATTTTTCTTCGACATCATTTTTGTAGTAGATTCTTGTTGAGTGTGGTGTGTAAATTCATCATAGATCACCAACGGGTTTCACAGGATAAACATTTATTAACAACACATGAAACAAAACCACGAAGAAACATAGACATGAGAGTAAAGGAATATATTGCTTTCCATCTATTTTATCATCTTTCTCTCTCGAATCTAGATCGCAGCCCCACCGTGCGGCCAAAATTAAAGGTTCTTATCAGAAATTTCTCACTAATCCCGTCAAGTATCGTTACATTATTACGAAATTGGGTAATGGTAAGGCATTTCTAATATAAATAAAGATATAATGGTCAACATTAATTGAATGAAACTCAACTATTCCTTGTCTAAACCACTAATTGTACTATAGGGGACCATATAAAATTTGTAACGTGAATTACTGACAAAAAATGTAATTTTAATATACCAAATTTAAAAACATATTTTCCTGTTATTTTTTTTTATTTCACTCAATCACATCTTTCATTTTGAGATTTTTAACAATTAAGTTTAAAGCATGTCATACGGAACGGTGAAACGTTCTTTAGGGTATTTTCTTCGTGAACTGATATGCTGATTGGCTGAGCGTATATCAATTAAATATTTTCTTATCCAAAAAAAGGCCCGTGATGTCTAGGTTTTATGCCAATTTTTGATAAAAATCATCTGAACTCAATGCTCACTACTAGATAGATGAATGTTTATAGTTATGTTCTTCAGTTCTTGGATTTAATTCTTGATTTTGATGTGGATTTTTTTGTACCTCGGAATCCATTCAAAATTTTAAGTCTCGGTTTAATTAGCCCTTGTGTGCAAAAGTGACTCTGGAACGATAAATAAACCACTATATCTAAATTTAAATCCTTTTGTATTGTAAACTATTAATTTACAACATCTGAAGGCGCAATATTTATTCCTTCCCCTTGTTCCTGAAGAAAGAATAACATCCGATGAAAACATGACATCAAAATGTTAGTAATCTATAAAATTATTTATTACGCTGCATTTTTTATAACATAAAGAATGGATATTTCTTTCCAGGGAAAAGACAAATTATTTAGAAAAAATTTTACTACAAAGCAATTATAATTATGTGTAAATATAAGTAAAATATATAAATTAAAACTGAAACATTATTAATTAAATGATGTTCATTTAACTTTTTTAAATGTTTATTTTAATAAAGAATTATCAAATCCACCAAATAAAAATAAAATTTTTATTTTTTAAATAGTTCCCTCAATGAAAACAGCTATTAAATTATTGTTTTGTTTTTTTTAAGTTTTTAAAAAGTAATTTTTTTTAATACTTACGAAGCTTCACAATATTAGTTAAAATTTCTAAGAGAGAAAATGAAGGAAAATTGAAATGCCATCTCAACCACGATCAGCGATTTTTAAGCTTGAACAATTTTAAATATAAATTGTGCAAGTTCAAAAATTAATAATCTTGAACAATATTTATAGTTAAAAATTCAAAGTCATTCCTAACTTTATTATATTTCCAAAGATTGCATGAAATATTTATAGAGTTATTATATTTGACAGTGCTTTGTTAAATATCATTATTGTTTAATAATTAAATTTTTATTTTTCAAGTAATAATTACAGAATTTTTAAATTAGAAATATAATATTAAAAATTATATTAAATTAAAAATGAATTACATATTATGATTTAGATGTTTGATTTTATTACAAATAGAATCAAAGTATCGTGTACACTCAAAAAAAGATTAAATTATTTACAGGATACATTCTTTATATATTGGTAGGTTTTCATTTATCGTCTGATTAATTAGTGAATTAAAAAATTTTGCATGAATATTTTTGGCAGAGCAGTTTATGTATCTTAATCAAGAACAATTTAAAGACATTTAGAAGCTATTCACACACAAATTACATAGATACATGTGTTTCTCTCTTATACACTTTTTTTAATTCCTCTAAATCACGATAAATGTCTCATTTATAGAAACACTTCCCGTCATTTTAACTGAAGTAAACCGAAAAGGATGTCAGATGTATGAGTGCCAAAACAATTTCTGTGACGTCAATAACCAATCAGTGCTTCCGTTTCCTCGAAACAAAAACTGAAGGATTGTAGTCTCTGTGGGATACGGCTCTTAAACATTTATCTTTCTAAAAATCATGCTCTTTAATTTGCTTAGCGTACAGGAAACAGATTTAAATAATGAATTTCTCTAATGATAGCAATAACTGTTACTTTGGTACAAATATTTATTATAATTTACTCAATTATCACAAAAAGATGTAAAAAACGATGGCAAAAAATTCCTCATTCTAATGTGTTTTAGAATATTTAATATTTTTTTCTCTGAAACTAATTTCTTCGCTTAAATTATTTTTTACTTTGACTGAGATTTTCTTCGAAATTGATGGAAGAAAGTGTTTTCGATTTTATTAATATTTTAATATAATAATTTTTCACATATTAAAATATTCATTAAATTTTCTTCGTTATAACGACATTTTAATGGCGAAATTAAATCATTACTTTTCATCGATGAAATAAAGTCGATAAAATACAAGCAAAATTTATTTGATGTTAAGCAAATTTAACCGATAAAAGTGTGTTTTTCGTGATGAAATAAGATTTTATGAAATCTATTTAAAATTATAAATGGGAGGCTACAGAATTTGTCAAATTACGGTGTTTAGATAAAAGGATATATAAGCAATTTTAATTATTTCACAAGTATGGGTAAACTTTTGTTTCATTAATATCGTTGGCATTATACAAATTTTAATTTTTTAGAAGTTAAAACAAAAGATATCATAAAATTTTTAATTCATTAATCAATGAGTAAATTTAATAAATTTATTTTTGGGATCTTATTTTATTATTTTTTCTTTTATCTCTCTTTCTCTCGTCCTCTTTAAATTATAAAATGAATATAATTTTAAAATTTAGGAAATAAAATAATTATACACAATTCTTTTATCACTTTAAAGATAACATTATTATGCATATTCGAAGAGAGCAATTTAGACATAATTGTAGTATCATGTGAAATGCATACATTCTAATTTACATAATTTAAACTCAAATTTTTAAATATTTTAATTCAGAATTAATTAGCATTAAATATTCTACTTGAAGAGAGAAACTATGAATGGCGTATTTATAGAACAACATATTTCAATGATAAATAGCATGGTTTGCAAAATTAATAATCTTTGAGCTTTATATATTTTCAATAAGCGACAATGAATCACAATTTAATTAGGAGGTTCACATCCGAGAAATGTCAATAACCACTTCGTTATGCCGCTTAAACTCTGGCGTGCTGTTTCGCTAATGATAATATTTAATTTGCCATTTTAAAACAGTTATACACTAAATATATCACACCCACGTATGGGAATGAACTCGCTGAATCTCCCAGTAGAATAAATAAAATAAATTAAATAATCAACAATTACTAGACGTTACGAGACATAAATTGCCGCTTTTATGTCTCGTAATAAGATAACGTTTGAAGGGGAAAGTTTCCATTACATTTCCAAATCTTCGTTGATATAATCCTGATTGGATAAAATAGGTGGTAATGTGTTCAGAAGAAGATTGGGGACGAAATTCAATGTTCCAAGACATAGCAGTCAGTGGAAGACCCGAAGATCATCAGTATCTATGCCTGAATGCCCTTAATGCCACGTTATCGCCACACACTGATTCCACTCTCATGGTGCTGCATACTGAAAAGAGAAAGATCTCAACACATTACGCGATGTAATTCGTTCACCCATGTGCGTCGACCTTGGAGTCATATATGGCTGCATTGCAAAGTCGATGGTGGCAGAATTAAGGGGCCCAAAAAGGGTCTCCGTGATGATATCTAACAGTACGTGAGGACATTGGCTGATGAGCAAAACACGTCAACTGTAGATAAAAATAATGTTCGAAAGTAGTTGCACGATACTCTTCATTGCAAAGAACGTGAGATAAACAGTAGTAGCATAGTAAAAAATGAGAAATATCCCATGGAGAAGCTGTTTCATTTTTTTTAAAAAAAAAAAAACATTTAAACAAATCGTATTTAATAACAGCTAATGTAGTTGCATATTCTAACTTCCCTCAACTGGTTTTAATAACTTAAGAATCAGACTTAATTTTTAGTAACATCACAAACTTTAATTTTCAGTGTATAGCGAGTTTAAAATGTCAAATGCATAGTTGCCAACTCTACTGATTTTATCGGGAAACTTCTGACTTTTCATTATTTCTCCCGATTTCCAGATTATGTAAGAAAATCTACTGATTTTTGGCAATTTCTGAGAATAACTTGAAAACAGCCGAAATTTTGTGTTTTTATGTAATTTTTTATAAGTTTAATATTTATAAATGGCACTAGCGTGGTAAAAGTTGCCCCATAAAATAAGTATTGGGACATAAACGCTGATATTTATTTTTTCACGTGTAGTATATTCTTTTTTATTTTTCATAGATCCTTTATGAGGTTGAGGAAAATTTTATTAAAATATTAAGATTAACACAAAATATGTTTCTAATAAATCATTCTCAAAATGTATAATCTAAAGAATAAGAATGTCTTTTTGCAATATTACGGTTTTTCACATTTTGTTTTAAACGAAAATGGAGCTAACAGTGTCTCCTGATTTTTGCCCTCAAAATCAGTAGAATCTACTAATTCCCCCCCCCCCACCGAGATTGGTAAGTATGCAAATGTAATCATTTTAAAGATGTAGAAAATGTATCAATATGGCGTTTATGTGGACCTCATCATGATAAATTATTAAAACAATGTTAGTTAGTATTATTGTGTCTAAATTTCCATTGGACTTTTCCGATACACGGGATTTTACCCAAGTTCAGAAATGTTTAACTATCAACAAAAGTAAATTCGTTAATTATATGATAAATAAATGTTTTATTATCTCATAAATGATATACATACGTTTATATACAAAAATATTGGTTTTATGAATACTTTATCTATCGATATTTGAAAGTTCTCTTCCCTTTAGATTTATTTTTTAAAAATTATTTAAATGCATGTGGTGAAATATTACAAAAACTAATAAATTCATGAAATTTTTGATTAATATTATATAATTCCAATACCTGGAGATGTTTCCTCATTGGGCCCTTTTCCTCACGAATCTCATTCGATGCCAACGAATATATGTTTATGTACATTAGCATGCATATAGATTGATTAATGATATTTTATGTTTTCAGTTTAAAGAAATGCTGAAGACATTTGTATATATGTATACAACGTTATAAAAATATGAACTTTCGATAGTCTTACCGTTTTTTAATTCATGTGATAAGATAAACTTTGTATAAATAAAAGAATGTAACATTTTGTTTTCATCACATTTGTTTTTCAACGGGAAAATAATTTTTTTGTTAAGTATTATGTTTGTTAATAGAAAACCAAAATCGGAAATAATTTATATTGGAAACACCGAATCCTTCCAATAGAAAAGTGGATATTTCTCAGAGGCAGAAAATTCCTACAAATAAAACAAGTAATAAAAGTAAATCAACATTCCACTTGCCCAAAGGTGCCCCAAGTTGTTAAGGTAAACCTGTATCGAACAGATTTCGAACTCAGCGCGTATCCTTTGGAATCAATAAAAAGTCAAGAATGCCCTCAGCAACTTTTTTCGCTAGAGCAAGAATGTAGCAATAAACAACCACGCTTCCTCTTACAACATCACAGAGTTCTTTGCCTTCTTACGTATCTTATTAAAAATAGCATTCTCCTACTATTTTTGTAAGCAATTATTCAATGTTTAGTATCGGACATATAAGTGTTTGCCCTGATTTTGCAAAATGCATTTTGATGTTTTATCAATAGCTAAACTTGTCACAGCCTTTAGATATATGAGAAGTTGACTGTAGAAAACAAATCGCTTGGAGCACGCAAAAATTACCCATATCAAGGAAACATAGACTTCAGCTCAATTACATATGAACACCCAAAAAGGAAAACGCTTTTTCCTCAGTCAAACTAAACTGTTTTGAACTTTTATCGACAAATTCTTTTTGATATCTTTCTTTACAATTTGTTGGCTGGAAAATGCTGTAATTCCAAGAAGATGAGCAAAATAACGTTTTGCAAATCTCTTTGGAATTATGAAGTGTTTATGTGAGAAAGTGAAAATGTCTTTTTATACTCTCATCAAAAATAGATATTTGATGGCATTCCTTCAAAACAGAACTAATAACTCCTGGTACATCAAAAGGCAAATAGAATAACAAATCGAGTTTTTTTCTTAAAAACCTCATTGGCTACGAGTGAGCAAAAAAGACTATTCCAGTCACATTTTAAAAATAATATTTTTGAATTTCTAGTCAATCATCTGTGTATGAGAAGTTTTTTTTTAATCAGTTTAAAATGAAAGTAATTTCGTAAAAGTCTTAAGCAACATTAGTTAAAATGCTTTCTGTCCCGAATTCTTATTTTTAAATGTAAAAACATAATATGTTCGAGTACAGCTTCATTGTGAATAATAAAAGCCTACTATCAATTAAAAATTCGATTTAAATATTTGGTAATGTTTGGTAGCTAAAAATTACTCGGAGCAGAATTCACATTATATTAATTATACACCCACACTACAAGATTGCCTAAAAATGTTCATAATAAAATATAGTTTGGTAAAGCATTTTAATTATATTATAATAAAATAGTTTTCCACTCTTCAAAAAATTTAATGTTTAAAATTCCATAATGACACTAGTTAAATAAAATATTTCTATTTCAAGAAACATTAAACGTCTTGAAAGCTTTTTAATGAATTTACTGAAAATTTACATTAATAATATTCATTTTTAATTACATGAATAAAATATCCTCTGTAGACACATAGAGAAAAGAAAATGTTCGGTATATTTCTATAAAGTCACTAAATCATATATATATCAAGGCATTGTTAGTGTGGTCAACTTGTCTAGTGGTCAGCGTGCCTGACTACGGGTAGGGAGGTCTAGGGTTCGAATCCCGGTTCAGGCATGGATGTAGTTTCTCTCTGTCCTGTCTTTGTCTTTTCATTGTGTGTGAATGGTTGCCAACCCTATAAACGGGTCTCTATGGGATGTGTGTGTACTGAATGAGTCGGACTCCACACCAAATACGATCCAGGTGGAAAAGTGGAACAGCCCACCCCAATTTGCCAGCCTAGCTGGCACACAACAACATTGTTAGTAAAATTATTGCTTTAATAAAATGTTTCAAATGCATTAAATGTTTTAATATAAATTTTTTTTTAAAAAAAGATATATTAATTCCATTAAGGTTAGTATTAAATCATGTATTCATTCAACGAAAATAAAAACTGTAAATTTATTAAATTTTAGAATTTGAAATGTATTTAAAAATAAGCCTTTTATAACATTATAAACTAAAATGAAATAAATTCATAATAATTATGAGGTAAAAATAGAATTAACTCGTGATAATTATAAACTAAAAAGAGAATTTTTTTATTGTTACAAATACCTAATTCTTGCTTTTAAATTCTTTACAAAATTTCTTTAATTTAATCAAAATAATTCTTCTAGAATTCTCAAGATAATTCACTTATTATTAAATTTCGTTAATAACTCATTTTTAAAAAAATTAACTGCTTAAGAGCATTTTATTTTTTATTAATTGATTAATTTTTTACTTAATAACTTTTAACTAATTATTTAATAAAAAATTAAAATATATTTCAAAGTAAATAATTTTAATATCAAATTTTGGTAACATCGATATTTTATTTTACCACATAAGAATGGAAGGTAAAGCTGATTCAATGCATGTGCTCAGATTAATAATTATACAAGTTAGAGGTAACAGTTCAACAGTTAAGTTTAACTTTAGAATTTTCCCACATTTTGTAAACTTATTCTTTTTTGAAGTTAACGTGTCAGTAAGAGAGGGCCCTTAAATCCAGGGACCTCAAAGCGTTTCTGAAACAGGGGCCCCTTTCCTGGTGAGATAAAAAAGAAACTTTTTTGCTTAAGGTTCTTCCTCTGAGGTTGGTACCCTAAACTTAGGCCTAATTTGCTTTAACAGAAATTTACTCCTTTGAATCAGTCGTTCGTTGTATTTTAGCAAATTTTGCTAGAAGCGTGAAACACATATACGTGTGAATGATGTATAAATTTCAATAAAAAAAAGCACATTAAAATTCGATAAAAAAATGTACATCAAATTATAATCAGTTTTAAGGAAAACTACATTATTTAAACTTTAACAAAAACGTAATTGTTTAAAACTTGTTTCTTTAATTATTTTTAATACCCAATTACCAATATAATTTGCTAACATAGAATATATATATTTCCGAAAGTTTAAAAATGAGTTCTTTAATTAAAGTATAAATAATATAAATGCATTTTTAGTAACATTTTTTTTTCAGTTTCCTTACATATTAAATTTTATATATGAAATATTGATTATGTATTAAGTAATGAACTCTTAAGTTTTTTTTTTTTTTTTTTTTATTTTTTTGAATAATTATTTTTATTTACTCTATTAATAGTTTAAAAAACTTTAATAACAGCAGTAAATTTGCTCCGAAAAAGTTATATTAAAACAAAGAAAATTTTCACATGAATTTGTTGAAAAAATTTTTAACTTTAAAATTTGATTTAAGAATTCAATAACATTATAGATATCAAGAGTTAAAAAAAAAAAAAAATGAGATCTTCAAAGCTTGTACACAAAATTTGAAAAGAGTCGCTTTTTAAAATGTTTTGGTTTCATGAGTAATACATAAAGTCTTAAATCGAATAGTAACCAATCAGTATGTGTGTGTGTGATGTGTGTGTGTGAACTAAGTTTTTCTTTATTAAAATCAAGATATTTGTAAAAGACAAAGTGATATAATAGCAGACTTAAGAAATTAACAACAATAAAACGTTTCTGAAGCGATCACCTTTCGCTACAAGATAAAACGGTCATCTAAGAAGTGATTTCTTGATAGACATTTTATATACAAGTATTTTAAAAAATGTACCAGAAAAGGTACATGAACAGAAATTAAATTATCCATTAAAAATGAAAACACAGTAAAACAGAAAGGGTAGTTTTTCTTCTTATGCCAATTTTAGTTACTTCGTTAACATATTCAGGAAATATATTTTCCCAGTCACTTTAAATTACTCTTCCCTAGTGATTTTTCAATCTTTATTTTTTTGTAAAATATGTTTTATTTATTCATTTGAATATGTTATATCCATTTTTTTCCTCAAATGAACTCAAAATAATGCGCATGTCTTCAAAACAGTGTAATAACTGTGCATTCTTCTTCAAACTATAGCAATAAGACTTTCTTTGCATATGTACAGGAAAAATAACCTTATTATTTAATTCATATATAATAAGATATATCTTTCCAATCTTATTTATTTATTTATTTTTTTTTTAAAAAAACTCTAATTGGCTTCAACGAAACTCAATGTTAGAAGCATTTTATGTCAAAGCTGGAAAATTTATTTCCCTTTAAATTGATCTGAAAGAATTCTCAAGTAATGACAGCGAAACAAAAGAAAACGCTGCATTAATTAGATAGCCCCTGTAGAGGAATTCATTCCAAGCTTTCTGCGATTGAAAGTGAAATGAAATTTCTCCTCGGTCTTAGTCGCGCTGCCGAAGCCCTTTCGAACAATGAAGAATTCGCTTAATGAGAGGTCACGCCAAGAGGGAGGTAGTTTTCACTCTCCTGCAAAACTGCAAGTTCAAGGTAAGTCAGGACCGACGGAGACAGCTCATTGGACGCTTCCGTTGACTGCCCTTGAACCTCTGGGAGAGGGAGGTAGAAGGTATCAAAGAGGATTGTGATTTCTTCACGTACATAGAGGCGCTGCAGCGGTAGTTAAGAGTTAGGGGCTTTCAATGTAGTGAAATAAATCATCCCGCCGAACTGTTCCTTAAAGTGTTTTGGAAAAAAAGAGACAGGTACCTTTCGAATTTCGCAAGGTCTTGAGTTTAAACTCAGAATTATAGGGTTTTCGAAGCGTTTGATTCCATGAAAATAAGCAGATAAACATTGAGAAAGGAAATTCAAGCATTTTGTTTTGATTTTTATAATATTTAACTGTAATGCACATAAATATTATGTAAAAATAAATTATTTCTATTTACATGTATAAAAAGTAGGATATCTACTATGAAAATGGTACAGCAATAATTATTGGATTCATCAAAATTGAAATTTTCCAACAAAATTGAATCTAGCCTTTTAAGTTGTGTCCTTAATTATCGGTAATGGCAATTAAGTATATATATTTCGATAATTCTTTATATATAATGATGAAGCATTAACGATAATCTTTACTGCTTATTTAACCTGGCATTTAATACGATAATTAAAAAAAATTTAAAGTTATCATTTCTTACAAAAATGATCGAAAATCAAGTAAAAAATAAAGCTTGATGTAACCACATCATCAGTATTATAACCTCACAATATATTTAATAAAAAATCTGGTATGTGTGTGTGAAATATATAATTTATATATTGCACAACATTCTAATAATTTGTTTTTTTTCACTCTCTTCTAATAAGAAAGAGTAGTTAATTTAAAAATGCAGTATATAAACAAGATTTCCATAATAATATTTTACGTAACTATCAAGATATATCCTAAACGCATTTTATTATTGGTATTATAAGCAATCTGTTCCGTGTTTTATTTACCCATTTCAAATTTTTTTCCCTAGAATACATGATGTTAGTTCTCTCCAAAAATATCTTAAAACAGAAAAATACGAGAAATGGCTACATTCACAATCTGTAACTGGATAAAAATGCCATGTGATCTTCATTGTATCTGTTTGCTTTGAAAGAAAGTTTTCTTTCATACTGTAATCCTCTTTTGTAACCCCTTTTCCCAATGAGAAGATTATTGATATACAATTCAAAAGGTGCTTGTATAAAATAAAGTACACTTGCTATTAATCTTATAACAAGATAGAGCTTTGATTCTATTATTGATTATATACTAGCTCTCATAAGAAAGTTTTTCCGTCCTACCTTATTGAGTGGAAACTTGTGTGCACAGCTATCTAAAAACTCTTAAAATAGTTCTATCTCTCAACGAGATAAAAGTTACCTTACCTTTTAAATTGGTTTCTTTTCGGAATGCGAATTTCTTGAATAGTTGTGAATCTTCAAGAATGCATACAGGAAAGAAAAAGAGCAGAAAGAATTTTTTTTTTCTTTTTACTTTCTTGAGCGAAAAAAGAGAGTGAGTGATTTTTTTTTTTTTTAAATCTAAAATAATAATAATGAAAAAAATCTGTCAAGTATTTACAAATTCGAAGAATTTCTTATACGGCTTTCAGAATTCATTTTCGGTAATACCTAGAGTATAAAATTAGTAAATACGAAAAAAAAGTAAGTTAAGTATTGATTTTTTTTTCCAACCGGAGCGAGAAAATTCTTAATGTCACTTCTTATTTCTATTTTTTTTTAAAAAGTTTTTTGTTTAAATTTTGTTTTTCTTAAAGCTTTTTAAATATGGAATGACTTTAACATCTGATTTGTTATTTTTGTAGTTTTTGTTTTCGTTTTTTGCGAATGCTTTCGTTACTTTATCAGTTTTTTAGATTAGAAAATGGAATTTGGTAAAAAAAAAAAAAAAAAAACCTAAATTGTCATTTAATAAATGCTATCCTTTTCAAACTCCGTATTTTAGTTTTTCGAAAATTAATAATATATTTCTACTGCTTTGGTGTTTGGCGGGTGTGGATAAGTATCTCCATCTAAGAAAATGTCTTTCTAGGAGCTAAAGCTATATATGGTAACAGCTTTGTAATAATTTTCAAATGTTAGGGGTTATCCTTTATGAAGTGTTATGACATAGCACAAAGTTTTTATATATATATATATAAATATATATTGGCATTATTTTAATATATAATGTCAAATATTACTCTTTTGTTGAAATATATATATATATATATATATATATATATATATATATATATATATATATATATATATATATATATATATATATATTAAGTGGATGTTGGTAAAGCCAATTACTTTTTGAGATAAATAAAGTGCTTAATGCTGAGTTGATTTTGCTTTTCCATAATATCGCAATTATCTATCTGCTAATAATTATTAGAAATTTGAAGAAAATAATTACACGTGTTTAATGTGCAGTATGTTTTTTTTTTTTTTTTTTTTTTTTAATTTTTGAATTCAAATATATGTTTAATTGTACCCTGATAAACAAATTTTAAAATTATTCATTAAATTAAATAAACTGCTTTTCAGTATAACATGACAGACATTTTGCTTACATGAAAATTAACTTTATTTGTTTTTGAAGTAATGAAATAGTTTATTAAATATACTCATATCATTTGAATCTACTTTTTTTATACAAAAAGATACATATTTTTATGTATCTTTGAATCGTAATCTAATAACTATAAATTTCACGTTTCCAAAATTAAATTATAAATATTTAGAAGCACTATGCACAGATAAAACCGATCACACACAAGAGAAAATAAAGACTGAGACAAAAAGGATTCTCTCTCGTAATTGTATAATACAAACAAAAAAGGATTCTGTACATAACTCTATTTTATTGCCATAATTATTTATACTAAGCAAGTATAACACACTAGAAGGAAAAAATATTCAGGTAAAAACTCCACGTGTTTCTTGAACCCCCCAAATACTTTCCAAGGTAAAGTTCTTGGATAGAATTCTGTCACTGTTTAACAATAGGAGATAGATTGCGCACTTTTTATTCGTATTCAACAACGATCGATTCTAAGGAGTTTTCCGGGTTTCTTTTCTTCAAATTGTGCCCACAACCTCTCCTAGCAGGCTCCAGTGATGGACATTTTATAGCTTTACAGCAATAATGTACCAGTGGAAGGTACCATGTGGACTAGACGCCACAATGCTTTTGGCGTTAGAGTCAGTGAGTTTGATTTTTTTCACTGCTAAACAACAAGACTGTTTGTTTGTTTACTGAAGATTTCTCGGTTGGGCCAGTTGAATACAGATATTCTTTTGTGAAAACATTCCTTCCTGAGAATACACACAATGATTATAATTGTTTAGTAATCACAGAATATTGATGATAACATATGATGATCACAAAATAGCAATGGTATTATGATAATGATCACAAGTTAACGTATTTTTTTAAGTTGATCAAGCTGTTATAAAATTCAGCAAGTAAGCAATATATAAAATCGTTAATATCTTAATAATGAATAATTTAAAATACTTCACATCACCTGTAATACTTATTACAATTAAACTTGGAAAATGATATTTGAGAGTAAACATTTAGTTAAATAAATGAACTCGATGTCAAACTAAGCGCTTTACCCATTTAAAAAAACAGAAACATTCTACTTAAAAAAGGAAATATTTCCATTGAAGAAAGTAAACAAATTTTGGGTACGAAATATTAAATATCCTTCAGTGTTAAAATCGTTTAAAGATATAAGAACCCACCTAAAAGCTATGCAGCTAGTATTTAAATACATTTCATTAATTTACATATTTGGAAATAGACCTTGAATTTTTATTTATTATCAGTTTCATCAAATGCATACATAAAAAAATGAAAAAAGGTCCATTTGAACGAATGAATGGAACAATGTTCTTTATTAGCGTATGAATAGAATCAAATTTCAGTCAATTACTGAGCGAATACTTTTTCAGCCTCAATTAGTCACTTTTCATGTGACTATGTAACAAGATTGAGAATCGTTTGCAAGTAGCTCTTACAAAATATTACAAGGAAGAAAAAGAAAAGCTGCAATAATAACATATTTAATTGCTATTTTCGAATTAAAAAACTGAAATATGTAGCTGAAAAAGAATTAAGTATACAAAGAATTTTAACTCTTTCTTATATAATTATGGAAGCAATAGTAAAGTAATAAGAACATTCTTTAACAAATGCCATAATTTTTTGTTCAGATGTCTAACACTTTTTCAATTGCAAAATATTTTTTCGAGCAAGCCACAGAAAAATGTTATTCTTAAGTTCCTACAGAAATATAATTTTCTAGTTAAACTTTTTCAAAGTAATTAACATTATTATTAGTTTTTTGTATTTTAGATTGCCTTAATAATATCTTGGTAAATTATTCTATTTTCAACTAACGAAAATGCATTCAAAAGGATGATTCCTACATAAAAATAAAAATTAATTATATTAGTTAAAAAAAGTATTTAATTGATATTCGAACGATTTTTGTTTAATACATCTTCATCAAAAATTAATTTATTCAAGACTAAGAGAGAATAAATAATGCATTAAAAAAGGCACATCTTAAGTGACAGTTGTTAAAAATAAAATGCAATATATATATGATCTATGACAAATTAACATTCTGTTGTTGACAAAAGAAGTAAATTTATTCTTGAAACACTATGAGTTTTTGCTTTTTTCAAAACTAAGTATATTTGATTTAGCATTTTTAAGCAAAAGTTATAGTTAATTTAGCATTTTTAAGCAAAAGTTATAGTTAATTTAGCATTTTTAAGCAAAAGTTATAGTTAATTTAGAATTTTTAAGCACACTTAAACTCAAAGTAATTTAAATTTCTTTTTGGAAAATGTGAGGTATTTTGTAAAATCAACAGTTCTACCTATTTTTTTTTTTTTTTCGGTGTCTGAATTAATACTTTTGTAACTTAAAATATTTAAAGTCCCCAATTAAAGCAATTAGTGAAATATTTCACACACAGTTTTTGCAAATAATTTAAATTCGGACAGACAGGAAAAGGTTTCGATCATGAAAAGTGTTAAAAGTTTCATAAGATAAAACAGAATAATCTAGCTTAATCCGTTTGCTATAAATTACAATCAAATAAAGGGAATTAAATTAGTTCTTTTTCCAATAAGAGAGGGAAATACATTAGCCCTTTGTGTCTCTTCGCTCCATCTCTTGACACATCATTCCCAGTTTAATAGGAAGGCGCAATGGTGTAAACGTAAGAAAAAGAATAATCTTCCGTTCTTTTGCGGATATATGTCACGTGCCAGCAACAAAACTATGTCATCACCATAGCGACTCACCTCGAAATAAGTTAATTTGATTCGCTGCTTTTCGATTCTCATAGAAAAGAATTCATTCAACCAACCTAACTATTTTAAAACAAAAGGAAGTGCCATGAATTCATTTACCATGAAAAGTGTTCTAAATGACTCCTTACTTTTACTGTTTTAAAAAAATAAATTAAAAGGATTAATTTTCTTAGTAAAAATTTGCAACAACTTGGAAGCTATTACTAAGCATTTTTTAATGTACGTACTTTCCGATTTTTAAAGCTAAATGTCTTTCATATACAAAATTAGTTATATTTAATATAAACAGAAATATGTATATGAATGTTATGATTATGTTTAGATTAAAAAATATCTTATTTATAAAGTAACTTCTGAAAATTATATTGATTAAGAAATTCATTGTGCAAAAATAATTTTTGTGATAAATTTATAAACAACTTTCTTACAACAAATACCGATTGCTTTTATGATGCTGTTTAATTAAATCTAAAATGTGTGTTTTTTTGTACTTAGTCTTTATTATGATTGAATTCATTCGAATCTGAAAAAAAAAAAAAAAAAAAAAAAAAAAACTAAATACCATAACCCCACAATTTATACACAACATATATTTATATAGATACATTTAAAATATTAAAAAATACTCATAACTCGTCGTTTAGTTCCAATTTAAAAAATGCATTCATTTTCTAAACATATTTTAATTCAATTCTAAATGAAACATATTTATGATATAATTGTTTATTTTTTTCCTGATTTACAGAAGAAACTTTCGAAACCAGGTTTCGCTTATACCTTTAAGAAAGTTAACAATTCGAATATTTTCGAATTCTTTATTCGAAATTTTTCCTTTTTTTTTTTCATTCAAATCCCAACTTAAAAAAATTTCCCATTAAAATTTAATGTTAATGGAGACAAGTTTAAGTTTTATTCGAACTTTATAGGGCTCTTTAAGTACTGTGCAACTTAATACTTTTCCTTACACCTCCAAGTACCAGATACTTTCAATATGATATCTAATAGAATTTAAAGAAATTATCTAGCAGCCGATGATATTGCTTTACTTTTGGTGAATTTAGACTATTATGTCAAATTTATCTACACTTATTCTACCTACAAGTGAAATAAGAGAAGTGTATAACTCAAGAAAATAAATCACATAATATAAAAATATCATGGGTATTGTATCTTTTTTTTTTTTACCTGAAAGTAAAACATCAGTCAGTCAATATAACCAACGGATTTTAATTTTTAAATGAAAATATTAACAGTAAAATCCTTTCTTTCATACTAGTTTACAGTAATATTTTTTTTTTAAAAAAAACTATTTATTCTTAAGTCAGTTTTTATTTCTTTACTTTTTGTCATTAGTTTTGAAATGCAATTTATTTAATTTTAATTTATAATATCAACGCGTACTACAATGCATTTGAAGAAAAATTATCACTTTAAATACATTATAATACGCATTAATAATCCTTAAAAATACATTATCCTCTCTTTTTCAAGGCTGTATTTTTTTCGAAGGGATTCCAAAAATACAAGATGTTTCGCTTTTGACTAAACTTAAGTTTCGTTCCATTTTGATGTTAAACGATAAGAGGCGTAATGAAGGAGATTAGAATAGAGCTACTTGAATAGCAAATTAGCTTTGAGTTAATTTTTTTTTAAAAAAAAAAAGAAGAAAAACGTATATTGTATTCCTTTTATATGGGATTCATTTAAAAAAAAAATCAAACATTAATTTTGCGCATTTACTATTCTTTTTCAATAGTGATAACATTGCTAAATTTTGTATATTTATAGGATGAACTCCTTGTAGTGGTGCACTAAAACCTTAAGAATATATTTCTTATTATCTTACTGTTAAAAAAGTTCATGAAATAGATTCTATACTGTGCAGTGTCAAAAATTAATCAAGAGAACATATACCAAAAGAGCATATCCTATTGACTAATTAAAGTTTGTAATTATCCCATTGGCTATTAAAGTTGCGAATTACAAGCCCATATAACAAATGATTTGAAGAATCAACGATTACATACTATAACCAACGCATTATCATTTTAGGGAATAATTATTCGAGAATTTCCAAGGTTTAAAAGTATAATGATTGAAAATATAAAAACATTCAAGTGCTTCTTTTGTTTTCAAATACCTTTGGATGTTTTTTTGCAAAGCTTTACACATATTGGAAAGAGGTTTATTAGCTGATAAATGATATGCTGCATCATATATCAAATTCATATAAATTAGAAAACTTATTTTATTTTATTTTATTATCTGTTTGCTTAATATAGACGGCTATTTTTATAGGAGTATAAGATTAAAAAATTGAGGTTACTAGCCTTTTTCATAAAATTTTAAATTAGAATTGAGTTGAATAAATAAATTTAGTTTTAAAACTCACTTTTGTGGAATTTTTGACGAGTAGATATTAGAACGCATAAAGTAAAGAAAATAATGATTACAAACAAATAAATGAAAAATAAACGAAAACCTTATCAAAGCTTAAGCTAAAGAAGAAATAAATCAACTAAAAAGCATTTAAAACGGATTCATCTGTTACAATGTTTAGCAAACATTTTCTTATTGAAATAAAAATTGGCAGTCTTAAAAATTACGCTATTTTTATAGGAGTATAAGATTAAAAATTGAGGTTACTAATCTTTTTCATGAAATTTTAAATTAGAATTGAGTTGAATAAATAAATTTAATTTTAAAGCTCAGTTTTGTGGAATTTTGACGAGTGGATACTAGAGCGCATAAAGTAAAGAAAATAATGATTACAAACAAATAAATGAAAAGTAAACCAAAACTTTATTAAAGCTCCAGCTAAAGAAGAAATAAATCAGCTAAAAAGCATTTAAAACGGATTCATCTGTTACAATGTTTAGCAAACATTTTCTCATTGAAATAAAAATTGACAATCTTAAAATTGAGGTTATTTTGCAATGTAATTCTTAAAATATAATTATATCCGCAATCTTCCTATTGGGTAAGCAATTTAAGTATTTTTTAAACTTATATTACTTATCAACTGTTTTAAAATTAAACGTAACTAAATTTTTAAACCATAAAATGTTATAATTTTCGAATGGACACAAATAGTTATCTTAAAAGCTCTGTTGAAATAGGAAGGCCAAATATAAACTACATGTGCATTTACGAATTACAGTGACTTTTGCTAAGTTTAATAATAATAAAAAAAGAAAATGTAGTTTAATGCTGCATAATCAGTCAAAAAGTATGGAATATTTGCAGCTTATCATCTCTATTTTTCGGCTGAATCTTATTTATGGTTATTAATTTCATTTATTTCCTGCCTTTTAAGCAATCTTAATTAATATAACATCAATATTTTAGCAAAATATGAAATATTGAAATCGTACTTTTAGTATCAACTTTTCACGCATTTTGTAGAATGATTTTTGAAGTTCATGAACAAGTAGGATTACAAGTAGGTGATGATGCTCTATTGTCTCTATTCTGTATCTCTTAATATTAGTACATATGCTTATATGTTAATTCTTTTTAATTTTCATATCATTCTCCACTGATTTTTTAAACGTTAAATTTCACATTAGTTTTCTAATCGAATGTATGACTTTTTCAAATTTATCATTACTTTCTTCTCAAAATTTATGATTTTTCTGATAATATCAGTTGAGTAATTAATAATTTCAAACCTTAGCACAGCTTAAAACATTTTTTTTACTGTAGGGTATTATTCGTAAGTAATTTGTAATATTAAATTCAGTCATTTGAAATATTAAGTTCTGCCTCCTGATGTCTTTTTCAAAAAGTTCGTTTAAATCGATAACTTTTACGGTTTATCAGGAAAAAGTAAGCTTTTAAAACCTCGTTAGCGTTGCAGTATTGTATATGAAGTTGATAAAATAAAAAGTGGCAAATAAGTGAACGTTCGTGACAATTCATTCTGAAGAGGCATAATTAGGCCAAAAGTTAACCACGGAAGTAGGGCAAGTTGTAGAAGTGTTTCCAAATGTCAAGGATAGTCAGGGCGGATCCCGGGAGAAAGCTAAAAATGCGTTGGCCTCTTTTAATTACATTTCATTTATTAGACTGGATAAATAATATCAATTACATCATATGCTTCGAAGAGAATTTTTCCATTTTTATAAACTATTCACTCAATTGTGCACATTCATGCTAAGATTAACATTCATGAAGAAAAGGAAGCGATGCCAAAGCAAGCTAGTTTCATTGATAATTAAAATAATGATATACAGATAAGGAAGAATAGCATTATTCTCATTGGAATGTATTGCTGATGATAAATAATTAAAGAATTGATTTTCCGAAGTGGGAAAATATTATTGTGTTGAAGAGATAACAATAGTGTTTCTGAATGTAAAATAAATATTGAAATTATATATATGTGTGGGGGGTGGGTGGTTGTGTAAGGGAGAGAATAATGACATATTTAATATTTCCAATTATATATTAGTTATATAATTTAGTATCATTTAGTAACTATGATTATATTCAGAATGAATATTTCAAATTAAAATTTTATCAGACATTTTCATATATTTTCAAATTATTATTTTTTTTTCGGTACAATATATCATATACAATTTATCTTTTCTATTTAAGCTGACATATTAATTCATAAGAAGACTAAATTCCTGTTATTATATTTTTCGCAAAACTACTTTTTATTAATGCAGTTCATTACTCCTTTTTTTCAGTGTCATAATTACTCTATTTATAATTACATTATAATCCTTATGTAATTACACTTTGATAAATCATTTTTTGTAGTCATTAACTTGTTTACCATTATTTATAAAATATTAAAAAATACTTGAAAACACACACACACACACACACACACACACACATATATATATATATATATATATATATATATATATATATATATATATATATATATATATATATATATATATATATATATATATATATATATATATATATATATATATATATATATATATATATATATATATATATATTATATATATATATTATATATATATATATATATATATATATATATATATATATATATATATATATATATATATATATATATATATATATTATATTATATATATATATATATATATATATATATATATATATATATATATATATATATATATATATATATATATATATATATATATATATATATATATATATATTTCTTTTAAGAAATTTTAAATCTTAATACAAATAATTGATATACCTTTATGTAAGCAAAAGCAATTTTTCTTAGATAGCAAAATCAAAAGAATCTTGATGTTTGGTTAAGCATAAAGATTATTTTTATGAACCACTGACGATTCTAAGAAAATTCCTTCTCGACATTTTAAATGATTAAAGTACTTCCAGAATTTTAATATAAAAGTTAATCAAAATTGTTATGCATTTCCTAGAAATACTTCTAACGATATTTGAAATGTTATTCTTCTAAAATAATTATAATGCGACGTGTAACCTTACCCTTTGATAGAGCAACTTTTGTTATCGAATTGAAAAAATCAACTTCTGCCTTTATTTAGATTGTATCGAATAAAGTTGTTTAAGTTAAACAAGAAACATTTGTGCTATTAAATTATATGTTTGTTTATAAAGATTTTACTTTGTAATGTATTACATATCAAAGGGTTAAATTATAATTATCTGAATATTGGCTTTTCTACACCATAAAAAATTTTGCAGGAGCACAACATAATTATCAGGAAAAAAAAGCGTAGCAATATTTTGTAAAAAAATTCTCTTTTTTTCTTAAAGTACAAATAAATATGTTACTATTAGAATAATGTACAAGCGAAAGTGACGAAACTAATTTAAACTAAAGTCACAACTGCATTTTTTAAACTAGCTCGTTCGTAAAAATAACATTTGTAAAACTTATTTTACAGCCAGAAAACGATAATTTTGTTTGTTTTGGAACTTGTATTTAACCTTGTTACTCTCAATTACAAAATGTCATTCAATAATTTAATTCGGGTAATTTTGCTTCTCAATAATTAATGTGATTTGAATTAAAATCATGAATGTGGCCTGTAGTTGATATGTTGCGCTGTGGATCGACGCCAAATGTGACCACTATTCGACACATATCTCTTCAACTCGTCCTTCATGTTGGCACAATTTCCGTCGATATCATAATTGATTTGGCAAATTCTACGCAGAAGATTTGTAAATGTGATACTTTCCATCTCCGACAGCGACAAATGGAATAAGTTATCAATTCAGCACTCATTTTGTAGAATGCAGTTTTAAAGTAAGAAATACATTGCTGATAAAAATCGTTTTCAGTTTTTAAATTCAAACTCTTCCATGAATAAGAACTTCTCTTTCTGAATATTAATAAATATTTCAAAATAGTCACTAAACTTTTCAGAAGCTAAATTTGTAAAATTATGAGGAATTTCACTTGAATTTTTTACATGTTGTTACATCTTCTTTTTCTTCTTCTTTCTTTTCTTTTTTTTTTTTTTGTCAATGAAAGCTTTTTAATGATAAAACAATAAATCTCTTAATATTTTGATAAAAATGATTGGTACTTCTCTTTTGCTAACTACGTTAATGGAATATATTTGTCGCATTTATTTATGAACATGTCACACACACATTAAAAAAAAACTAGTATTCAAACACTGCCCACTGAATAATGTTCCTTTTTCCAAGCATTGCAACATTTACATCACGAAATATTTTTCCAATATTTTATGACTTGTATCATACATATTTTGTCCTATTTCTTATTTATATTGGAGAAATTGTGCTTAGGATGTTACAATAAAAATTACACGTAAAGATGGAAAAACAGATAATTAATATGTTTTATTCAAATCCACGTATCCAATAATCAATTTCTTTTTTGGGTGCATAGACCTATTTTCGTTAAATAATCTCAAAAACATATGACAAATCGATTATTTTGCTGCAAAAACGCGAAAGATATCTGCATATATATTAAGATTAGTTGATGTAAAGCAATTGTATGAATTTTTTTTCCGCTTTCACGTGAATTTTTGTCAACAAACGTTTGTAGGCAGATTCGGCACTCATATTTTCGAAATTTTGAAAAGATTAAATTTTAAAAACCCAAATCTGAGTATTATTCAGTTCAAATAAAAATTAATCAAGTAATATTTTTAGATTCATAATTATATAGAGAATTATTTTGTGAACATCCATCACAAGTTTCTTTTAAAAAGGTTTTTAATATTTTTAATTAGAGATAGAAAAATTTAAACTTGTGAATTATAAAAAAAAAACACATTAAAAAAAGATTCGAAATTCATGATTTGAATGTTAGATGTATTTTTAACTATCAACTTTTAAATCAAAGTTTTAGGAAAGTTTTAACATAAAATTTAAAAAAGAACAATTTCATATTAGAATCTAACATTGTTTATTTCAAACAAATTTTTTAGTGAAACTTGCAGTAAATGTATATAAAGTGTAAGGCTAATATTTTAATTTAATCCATAATCACTAGTTATAGAATACTATACTCTAATAGAGTTACAGAAATAGAGTTATAGAATACTAAGCTCTAATACAGTTACAGAACACTAAGCTCTAATAGAGTTACAGAATACTAAGCTCAAATAGAGTTATCGAATACTCTTCTAAGCTAATATAGTTTTATAGTATAATGTCGTGAATGCCCACAGGCAATTATAAAATTTATTTATATTGCCAAACTATGAGAAAAATACGTTACAGACTGAAAATTCACTAAAAATCTCAAAACTTCATGAAAAGTGTTCGTATATTATTTAATTATTATTAACAAATTCAGATGAATAATGCTTTCATCATTGTTTTGTTTTTCCAATTAAATTAAAAACATTTATTCAATAAAATATAAATGACTTGTAAACATAAGTTCATTCCGAATTTCATATTTATTTTTTATCAATCTAGGTAGTATACACTTTTGAAACAATATTCAATTTGGAGAGATTTTGAATTCAAGAAACTATAGGATTCGTTTCTCATTTAGTTACAAATTACACAAGAGACTATCCTACAAAAATAATCCTTTCACATTGAAAATAAAAAGTGTAAAAATAAAAAAAATTAAAAGGATTTTCATTTTAAGAATTAATATACAACTTAATGGATCTTTTAATTTACAATTTCAAAATTTCAAAAGTTGAGAAAATGTATCTATTAAAAAAAATCCCTTTTTTAATTAGTTATTATGTCATTCAAATCTAAAGCTCATCGTAAGTTACAATGAGAAATGGTGACTGCTGTACGTTAAAGTAATAGAGCAGATATTCTCAGTATAAATTGTATTTAATTTGCTTATAATTCATTTGAAGTTCAATGTTACGCGTAAACATTTCGATGCGATAATCTCGAAGAAAAACTGTATCAAGTTTGTTGTAATCTAAGTGCTGTTCCGATTCTTCCCGGATGACCTACTTTTAAAGAAGAGCAAGGAGTCCTTTCTAAAATTGTAGGCGTTTTTTTTATTTTAGTTTCGAGATAATTTCAAACACGCTTGCAATTTTTCTTTTTGAAATTTTTAGTGAGGATAAAAGAGATGCAACCACAACAAAATGATGTTTGTTGAGCTAAAATGTTATCTTTGGTAAATAAAGCATGGCCTATATTTGAAAACTTTCCTTTCTTAACCTTGACCGTTTTCAGTGATTAGGCGGAAAAAAATTCAGAACGCAGTTGGTAAAAGCGTCACTATGAAAAATTGGTTACAAGGGTATTTTGATAGGCATATTTTTCATAAGAGAGCCTAAATAGTTACTTAAGTTTGTTGGAAAGTAAGATGTTTTCAATGCGATGCCTTATTTGTCATGTTAAGCAAATTATAATGCTTATTCAAATTATGATGTTAACAAATAATCCATAACCAACTCTTGTTATCAAAAACTTAAAGGTTATCCACAGATTACTTAATAGTTATCCTCAGTCATTTACCAATGTTATTTACTTTTGAATTACTAGGAAAAATATGTTTTTACTACAAAAAAATAATACATGCGTTATAATAAACCAATAAACAATTTGAAACATTTTTTAACTATTCACTCAGTTTCTATTTAACGCGTGAGATCATATAATCTAAAGTTACTTAATTTTAACTTGTAAATGTTGAGAAAAAACAATTCTTAAGTCCGTTGCTTCATTTATTTCTCACTTCATATGAAGCTGTAATATAAAATAGTTTTCACTCTAAATTTAAAAAAATCAAAATTATAAAAAAGCAACTTTACATTTTCAGCAATTTATTAATTTTTATGTGTATAATAAATTACCAATATAAACTTTGTGCTGCAAAAAATAAGTAAAATAAATAAATAGAAACGCATAAAATTCAATTTATTCCAAAAGACAATCCAGTTATTGTAAGAATGGGTTTTTTTTTAAAAAAAAAAATGGAATTAGGATCTTTAAAATTATATAGCACCACGTAATATCATTGATAAATTAAATTTCTACTTTTTAGTTTGAAATGCTTAGCTACATATCCATCCTTCTAAATCAATTTTATTTAGCAAAGTAGGAATCAGCATGAAGGAATTTAGATGATTAAAGGAATCTCTAGAATCATTAAACTTTTTATTTTGAGTACCTCATCACTATTTTATTCCAACCAATAAGAGTCGTTCGAGCTGGGTTTCTAATGTTTATTCAAAAATATATGACATCAATTCAAAACATGTCTTCATGTTAGCTCATTGCAAACAGAGTTGTAGTATAAATATTCAACAGGAAGCTATTTGAGGCAAGAATATCTAACTTTCATAGGTTATATATTTCAGGTATGCAAATATCGCGTCTATTTTAACCCTCGCAACAAGTCATCTTCCAATTTATCTCAGCTTTCACGAAATCCTCAACGGTTTCACAGCTTGAAATGAACTCCGGTTAATGGTCCCTCAATTAAGGGGGAAAAAAAAAGAGAGAGAGAGAGAAAAACATGTTTTCTCACTCCCATACATGATCACTCTGCCAACTAGATGTTGTTTACATCTCAACCCAGATATTCCGGTGGAATGGAATGGAACGCTTGGCAACCATGTTTTTGATTCCAATAGGTTAGATGAAATTGGAAATCAATGCACTTGATGAAAGTGTCCTTTTTTGCTATGTACAGTGGAAATTGAAAGCTATTTGTTTTGCTTTTTTTTTACCTACACTTGTATAATGAAAGCTATTTGTTTTGCTATTTTTTACCTACACTTGTATAATGAAAGTTATTTGTTTTGCTTTTTTTTTTATACTCAAAATTGTATTATGCTGGAAGCTCGAATGGAATCAATCGAAAACATTTAAGAAAGAATGAAGTTCCGATTACAAGAAAGATTTTTTAAAAGATAAGATCCCAAATATGTATCTCAGAGTACGTTAAATTAAGAACAAAAATTAATTCTTTAAGATGTTGTGCAGTCTTTCGTCTCGAAATTTCAAAAAAACTATCTTTCTAAGAAAACATACATGAAATACACAGTATTTTTAATTTCATAATGCAACACAGCTATACTCTTTTTTTTTTATCAAAAAACAATTTATAATTAATTTACAAAAAGTATACACTCTTTACGAGAAAGATGTCATTTTCATTTTGGCAAGTTTCTAAGCGAAAATAATATGGATAAGAGAAACTGAAATATTTTTATAAAATCCAAATGTGTAAATCAGGAGAATAAAAATAAAAAAAAAGTTATTGCTTTGGCTTGAGAATATACATATGTATATAGTTTAATTCAAACATAAAATAATTATGCAAGAAAAATTGAACTAAGCATCTAATTTTTAAGATTTATATTTCACAAATCATAATTTTATTTTATAATTTTAACCCTTAAAATTAATCTATTAATTATTTATTTTCAGTGGTAATTCTCTCTTATTCTTTCCAACAAAATATTTTAAAGAGTTAATTTTTACTCTCCAAAATTTTTACGAGAGAAATTAAGAGAATTGTGTGCTTATAAAATAAAAATTCCACGGCAAAAACTATGTTGGAATGAAAATAATTTTAATAAAATAACAAGAATTTTAAGAATATAAATTTTGAGAAATAAAAATATAAATTCAGCAATTCAGATTTTGAAACAACAATAAATGCATAATATTTATTGTTACTTCAATAATTCCAATAACAATCGATATATTTCAAAAGCATATTAACATATATCTTTAGTTTTCAAACTCCGTGATTTTTGACTCCATTGACCACAGAAATTTATATTGCTAAAGACAAAATAGCATATTTTTTTTAAAAAAAATGTCTTCATTAGTAAATGAATAGTGTTCTCTATATTATGAATAGCATTTCGTTTTTTTAAATTTCTGTTAGTATATATTAAAATAAGTATAGCATGAAAGTAAAAAGATAATTAAGTATAAACATATGTTACTTATTGCGCTTTGTTTCCACTTCTCTCACTCATTTTCTCACTGCTTTCGAACATATTTCCATTTTTTTTACTCAGTGGAATATTTTTGGAATAATTAAGCGTTACTACGACATTATGGGTTGGATACACGTGCACATAAATCAGCTGCTATTATTAATTTTTATATGTAACTTCATAGCAATCCGATAAAGGTAAACTTTAGTTTCATAATATAGAAATAAAAGTTTATAATTTATATAAAACTTAGTAATAAAATAAGGATAAACTTATTTTAAATAATAAAAGTTTTGAGAAATGAGTTTCATTCAAATGAATTTATGTTAATGAAAAATAATATTTTGCTTCAGCTTTCCCAAAATTCCCTTTCCCCCTGAACGTTTTTTTAAATATGTATACATAAATAGATATCGGAAACCCTAACAATCGAAAGATGCTAAGGCATTTAAATAACTGCCTTGTATTACCTGCGAAAAGTAACTTTCATGGTTAGTGGAAATATGCCCGAGTAAAAAGGATAAAACCTGAAAAATCCTAATCGCCCAACTCAACAGATACACATACTAAAAATAGAAACGCAACCGTTTTTCTTCCGTTCTTAAGCAGTGACTGGAATCGAACCCAGATACCATTCCCCCCCCCCCAAAAAAAAAGCGCGCATATAATGATTTAGAAATTATTTTTACGCCTCAGGCGTCTGATGTCTGATTTCCTAGTTTGTCTCTAATTATGTAAATGAAATTTTGCATAATTTATGATTTCCATCTCATAGTATATAATTAATTTTGATCTAGGACTGCAAAATGTACAAAATAATTATTTATTTTGTACATTTTGTAGTCCTAGATGAAAATTATATCATCTTATACTGATCCAATTATAAATGATCATTAATTGGATCAGTATAAGATGATATAACCAAAAGAATATGGGAATTGTTATCAGAAGCATTTTTTTTTACTCATGCTTAAAATCGCCCATAGCAATAATTTTGAAAAATAAAAGGAATCCATTAATATTCGAAATTATCGGAACTTTGGAACGTAAATGCTATAAAACTTTCTGATAATCAATATTATCGGAACATCAATAACATAGGAGTTTTCGAATGCAGATAATATTGAACTGGTGCATGCGAACAGAAATGAAAGCTTTTCTCTGACATGATATATAAGAACCGAAACCGATCTATGTCTTTTCACAAAAATGTCACACAACATCAAAAATCATTTGTCATTCGTTTGAATAGCCATGAAAAATGAGAGAAAGTAAACAAAATGATACAAGCGAGGTGAAAAAAAAAAAAAAAAAAAACGATTATTTATTTCATTGATTAAGCTTCTTGTGATATGAAAGAGAACGAACGATTTTTTTTCAAATGCAAACGAAAATATATAGTTAAAGTGAATAGTAAAAAGCGCTTTATTTCTCGCTTTCTCTCTTGACCTCAATAAAATTATCGATCAGGGTGCATCCGCTCTAATTTCGCACTTCCTGAAGAGCGATGACTAAGAGTGGAGTAAAAAAAAAAAGGATAAAAAATAAATTGGTCTGGGGTAGGTATCCTGATAAAAAGTAGTATAGAATTATCTATCAATAAAGATTAACTTTCGATCTTTCCCCCCCCCCCCCAGAAATCAATACGAGTGATCCTTTGTGCATTGCAAAAGACATGCTTAAACAAATAACAATAATTATTAAACTTCATAGAAATATTTTGAAATATTTTCCTTTGAGTTAAATTAATGCAAATTTATATGATAGACATAATTGCTTACTGCTCATATCAGATTATGATTGAACCAATAAGAAATTAATAAAAAAAATCGTTCAGATTTTGCGAATGATTCATGACCATCTCCAATCAGATTGGTTCTACTTTATTTATAGTGATATAATATGTAGGAAATACAAATTGTACAAAGCTATCATATATATATATATATATATATATATATATATATATATATATATATATATATATATATATATATATATATATATATATATATATATATATATATATATATATATATATATATATATATAAGACTTTTCGATATATTCGACGTGCATTGTTTTCGAAACGGACATTTTAAGAGATGCGTGAATGTTCATATTTTGATAAAATGAATGTTCATGCCTTCGTAAAGAGAAATCGGGAAAATTCGAGGCATTTTTATGACAAATGTAAAGGAAACAAAATATAAATCCACTCTACACGAATGGATTTATTAAGAAATTCGTGAATGTTCACGCGTTGGTAAATAGAAAATTAGAAATTCTTCGTAGCATCCTTTATGTCAGATGTAAGGGGAACCAAACAAACCCTCGTTCTACCAAAAATCCGTGGTGAAGTTAGAGATCGAATTCTTAACCACAATCACTCTAAACAGATCAGTTTCAATCACTATCAACGGTAATTTTTTGAACCCTACTTTGTTCGATGAAAATTAAGTTCTATAAATAGCTCATAAGTGTGTACGTTCAAAATAAAAGATAACTTAGGTAGATGTCAAACAGCTTATCATAAATTAAATCATTTTTAATATCACTTTATTGATATTTAATAGGGTAACCATAACAGAAATATATTGGAATATATATTCATTGAAATATTATAGATAGCGTTCTTTTTCTTTGACTCTATGGCCGAGTTATATGTATAGCAGTGTAGAATTACCCTTATTTATTAATTGGCTATTCACATGAACTAGGATTCTTCACTTTTCAGTTTAAAAAAACTTAATTAAAGAGAGAGTTTCATTTTAATTTATTCATTTCTACTTCAAGTTTAAAATCAAGCAATATCTGGAGGTACTAGACAGAAATTCTCTAACTTAAGTACTAAAATATATATCGGAAATTAACTACCTTATTAATCTTCAAACTCATGTGAATAGCCAACTAATAAATAAGGGTAATTCTACACTGCTATACATATAACTCGGCCATAGAGTCAAAGAAAAAGAACGCTATCTATAATATTTCAATGAATATATATTCCAATATATTTCTGTTATGATTACCCTATTAAATATCAATAAAGTGATATTAAAGATGATTTAATTTATGATAAGCTGTTTGACATCTACCTAATTTTTGTAAGCATCTAATTTTTAAATGATATTATTTCGAAAAAATTAAGAACACAGAGTTTTTTTGTAACAAAGAAAGAAATCCTGATGCGTAAAAATAATCATTGTTATATAAGAGCTTGTAATCGATTAACGGATTGGCACTTTTACAGCTTCTGGTCAAGAAGCAAAACATATGTCATCGATAGATTAGATAAAACCTTTTTCTGATAACCATCGCAGAATATTTTGCTTTTAGTGTCAGGGACACATGTATCATCCTTCAGATTTGCTTTTGATAAAACTAGGATTCTGGAGGGTAAATAAATAGGCTTTAAGTTAATTAAACATAATCATCAGAAATATTGGATATAGGGAATTATTTTAGGACTATGTTATTTAACTTAAATGTTACAATAAGCCAATAACCAATAACACGAGTTATTTATGTTGTTGAAATCTATTTTATAGTAACATTTTAGAACATTTAGAACGTAACAGAATTACAATAAAAAAAAGGGAATTTCTTTCCCATTTTAATACATTCTGATTTACATTAATGAAATATAATTTATGTTATTTGTGTAAATTATTTTCCTCTAATCCTTATAACCACATATTTTATATAATGCATTCTATTATACACCAAGTTGTAATTTTCATAAATAATGTGCCATTCATTTTACAGCTAAGTACCTTTAGTTTACTTGAATGCTTCTTTGGCTATAATGCTGATTAATTGAAGGATGCTATGCATCACCATGCAAAATGTCAAAATCCTATAATATTAGATTTCATGAAAAAGCCGAGATCAAAGTTGCAATTAAAGAAATAAAATAGTGAACAACTTTTAAAACTTATAATTTATGTGTGGTATATATTCCGGCTAGTGGTTGATGGATCTATTTTCAGCATTGTGAAAGCGTATCTGCTAAGGTTTATTCTTGTGGTTTTACAGATTTGTTCTCTACTGACGCGTAAATGTATCTAATTAATTACCTTTGAAAAATACTGAATATATAATGAGCTCTTTAAGTTTAATATAAAAGTCAACATTCAGTTTTGCAAAAACTGATCAAAATTGCAGATATAACCTTAATTTTTTCCTTTTAAAAGAAATTTTAGTTAGAACATGAACAGGAAAAAAAATTTCAATAAAAACAATTTTGGAATATATTCACTAGTAAAATATTTTGTGGGGAATTTTTTTGTTTGGTACATCCTTTAATAAAGCTAGTGCAACCACAATATCTGTTTGTTGATTCAAAAAGTGAAACTTTTTGTGATGATGAATGAGGCTTGTCACCGGAAACATTGGTTTCACAGGCGTAGTCAACCATAATTGGCTTCCTAGGTGGCGCCGGATGGGATGCCTACTTCCGCAAAAAATGGCATTGTTTCTTTAGTTAATTTTGCTATATTCTAAATGTCCAAATGCAAATTAAGTTGCTTTGTGTTTCGATTAGTTTTGTTACAAATAAAAATCTCAATATTGAATTTTAATCTTTAAACTAAAGTGATTAAAGCGTAGAAAACGTAATTCAAGTTTAAAAGTAAATTACCAAATCATTTAACAAAAAAAAGTTTTTTTTTTATATATAAATGTTTTTTATTATAATTTGACTGTAGTATGTGGTAATAACGTTTGAGAAAATTTAACTTTATTATGTAACTATATTCTTAGAGCTCAAACATTACGAAATATTTCTTTGTATTAATAAAAATTTACTAATTTTAAAAAATTTAGCAATTATATTACAATTTTTTATTTTTGTAAATAATTTATAAGGATTAATTAAAGTGTATGTAAAACTATGAGAATAAAGCCTTAAGAATTAAGATTTAAATTTTTATATCAAAATTAATTATATATTTGTCAGAAACTATCAATTTCTAGTTCAATAAGCTTCAAAATATCGAATTTTTGGTCAAAATTTCATTAAATGAAACATTAAAGATTCAAATTTCACAGTACTGTCTTACGAATTATAAATATGTTAAAATATTCTCGCTAAATAAATTTAATTTATGAAACTCACATTGAGAGTTTTTCCAATTTCAATTTACGCAAATTTTTTATACTAGATTGTTTTCGATAACTAGATTAGTTTCTCTATAGTATCAACTTCATATAAATTGGACAAACTTATTTCTAATAATAACACAGAATTTAGCGAGTGAAACTTATTTTGCTATTGGTATTACAAAACGATTAAAGAGTAATTTTATTTTACTGTGGAACAAGCAAAATATTTATTTCCAATGAAGCAAAAAACTATTGAACTTGAATTTAAAGTTTAACTTCAAATATTTTGTTTAAAACGTGGTAGAGTAGTTTTGAAGATCATTTTTTCCTTAGAATTATTGACGTGGGCTTTTTGGTTTTATCTTCCTATTGTACACATGTAGTCACTGGAAAAAATTACGAGTTTAGTCACTGGAAAAGCAAAAAAATACAAAAGTAAAAATCCATTCTATTGAAATTTTAGCATTCACTTAAATCTGTAAGTAAAAGACTGCTATTTGCACATTTTAGTTCACTTTCGAAGCACTAGTTATCCGAGAATATTAGTTTTCAAGCAAGCGATAGGTTTCTAAATTATTTTAGTTAACAAATTTTTTAAAATTTGTAAAAAAATATGTCCACCTGAAGAAATGATAATGATAGCATACATAATATTTATAGACTATATATTATGCATGCTACTAATTAAATTATAAATACAGAGATACCAATAGTATTATAAAAAAAAATCGTAAACATGCTTCCCAAATTATGCTATATAAACATAGATTTCGTAAATCGGATTATAAAAATTATTAAACTTTATATTCTCATATTCTATTTAAAAATCCACTAGAAAAATTAAATCCTACTCTAAATCGGAATCCTACTTTTATTCGGAATTCCTTTATTTGAAAAATAATATAAAATGAAATGATATTTCTTATTTTATAGCAAATGGCATTATAAGTTTATTTTATTTTAATGATTTGGTGTCTGCATTTATTATGCATTGGGTTCTAGATAGCGCAGCGTCAATCAACATTTAAAGCGACATAGCGCTTATAAGATAATCTGATGAAAGAATTGTTTCATCAGATTATCACTAATAAAACGAATATATTCGTTTCATATGTAAGCATATTATGTATATAAGCGAATATATTCGTTTTATCTACTTATAGATGTGTAGATATAGTTTTTACTTTCTTATTCGAGCTATAGTTTTGAAATTATCGTTCTCGTTACTTTTCAGAAGAAATTGCTCTTTTGACGATTGAGAAGCTTTTTCGTAAACACGTGTGCCGGAAAGCCAGGAGAGTCATCCTGCCTTCGCAGCTGGCCACGTGTATACGAGTTGTTATTTTTTCGCATGAACTTCATTCGACGCTACTTGAGTTAACTAAAATATCTTAGCTCGCTTAAATGCTGGAAGATTAGATAATGTGTCATTTTTTAAGTAATTAAAAGTCCACTAGTTGTGTTTACTTGTTATCCGAAGTAAAAGCGAAACGATCAATTTTATCACACAATTCTATCCATAGAAATTAATATGAACAAATTATATCAATAAACAAAACAAAATGCTTCCATAGTTTATGAAAATAATGCTGAGAATGCATTTTTTGCTTAAACTTCGAAAGAAAAAAAGTGGAAAGGGGAAGAATATTATTTTTGAGAACTTTCTCTCTTAAATGGTACGGAGCGAATAAGAAAATAATTCAATGAATAATTATGATGAATTATTACTTTGAAACAATATCTAACTTCATCTTGAAATAATAAATTTTTATTTAAAAATTGCAGTAAAAGAAATTTCTTTGGATATTTTTAAAATAGAGATACTCAATTGTATATTACTATTTATTGTAAAATTCTATTGACTGCTGAATTATCATCCTAATTTTAAGTTTGAAAAAAAAAAAATTAATAAATTTCTTTTTTTTTTAATTTTTAAAAGTTCTGGTAAGCGTTGAATCCTTCACATGCATCATAATTTATAAAAAGTACGATTATCACATCAGTAATTTTTATAAATTATGACATGTGTTAAAAAGTCAGTTTTCTTTGAAGTAGATCAGAAAATAGGGTTCACCTTGACCATATGGTGAAATAACTTCAAAATGATATATAAGAAGTTCGGAGAAACGAAAAGGTGAAAAAGGTGTGGCACAAGAAACAAGAAACTTATTTCCACTTTGTGTTTGCATATGTATATAGTGACAAAGGGTGTTTTCCTACTTTCACTCTTTTCGGCCATTCAATTTACGGTCTAAACTGTGTCTTTTGGAAATGTATAAATTGTGTATTTCCCAGAATACTTAAATTAACTCTGTGATTCTAGCAACTATACAAGATAAAGTGTTCTAATGATAGAATATTAAAAAATAAATAAATAAATAACAGGATTTTTTTATATACTATTCATTTAAGCAAGTATTTTTCTTAATCTGCAATATTTTATAGAATATTCACTTCTTTTTTGCTCGTTGTTCGCTATTAGTTTCTGTTCTAAGAACACATGAAAAGATACTATGGAGACAATCCTAAGTTTTAGTGTATCTTTTCCAATCAAAACACATATACGAGTGCTCGGAAATATCGGAAAAATTGGTAAACGAGTGCTCGGAAATATTGGTAAATATTGGTAAGTATGTATTCTTACTTATATCTTCAAAAATTATTTAGTTCTTTTGAAAGAAAATTTTAGACTTTTCAAGAAAATCATTTCCATGAGATTTTTCTATAGGAATAATAATTTGAAATATATATATATTTTTTTAAATCTAATTTTATCCAATTCATTCAGTGAACGATCGACCTCCCATGGCTTCCTATATAAATATTTTTCTCAGAATGCAATCTAATCTAAAACGCCGCGTGAGTTCCTTGATATATATTGTGACAAAACATCTTCTGCGAACACGGAACTGATGGGGGATTTAGTGAGTTCGAATGCAAGCGTCAGGTGTTTCTGTTGGAATCAATAGCAGCTTTCAGTTTTATTCCATACGGTACGGCATCGAATGTTTTTTTGAGCAAAAGAAAGAAAGATTGTTCTGGCGAAAGAAAAGCGCTGCAATTTTTCAGTTTTTATTATCATTATATTTAAATCATGATAACACAAACTATTTTCCATACGATTATTAATTGCATAAAATGATAAGAAAAAAACCATAACAAATTAATTTACAAACATATATAATATATTTATTTTCTTTGTACAAAGGCATTTAACGTTGTTTTTCCGTTTGAAATATCGTCTCAATAAGAAAGAGACGACTCACAAATAAAGAACCTTTTAAATTCGAATGAAGAACGATAAATTTTCTGATTTATTTTTTAGAGAAAAAATGCTGTAGAAAAATATTTTAACTCCACAATTACTTATTCTAAAATAAAATGATTAATAGGAAACATTATAATCTGCAATATATTATGGCCAGTGAACGCGCGGCTTTAGCCTGTATCGCGGTTTTCAAGTAGAAATCTATTGTCCATTTTTGTGGAAAATTTGATTTGAATTTTTTAATTCCACTATTACTTATTCTAAAATAAAACGATTTATAAATAATATTATCAGTAATATATTACGGCCAGTGAATGGCTTTAGCCAGTATCGCGGTTTTCCAATTGAAATCTATTGTCTATTTTTGTGGAAAATTTGATTACTTAATGCATTGGCCAATCATTTTTTCCATAATCTTCCTCTTTATTACAAATTGGTTTCTAATATAAATTAATAGGAATGTTAAGACATAAAAAAAATAATGGAGAATTTTTAAAGTTTTATCGTTTTCTCTCATAAAAAATTCTAATTATGGAAAACATTCTTTAAAAAAATCTTATATATATTTCGTTTTTATAAATGAATTTCATTAAATTCAGGAATTTCTCCTCTGAATTCCAGTCCATTTTTCTATGTATTTTCTTAAAAGTATTCAATTTCGATAAAAACTCTTATTTATTTCAAGTCCAGTTAATATATGAAAAAATACCTTGTCTCTCCTCTCAATGCAAATTCTTCAATTAGTCGAAATCCAAGAACTCTTGATTTCCTAGCAGAGCTTAGCTACCGTTTCGGTATTTGTGAACAGTTGTCATAAAAGATTGCCCAATTATAAAATAAAATGCGTTAGGAACATAAAAATAATTAGTTTTAAAAAATCTTTTTTTAAAGGTATACGAATTTGTTCCTCAAATAGCATCCACGAATATTTTCAGTTCAATTGTAAATCAAAAAGCAGTTAAAAAATATAAACAGGGCGAAATCGAAGGAATTGGGCACTTCTTAAAAGGATGCACGATTTTTCAATCGTGGTATAAAAGTACTCTAATGAGGTGCTTGTTAAAAAGTGAGCTTCATCTTAATCCCCCTAATTGGCTATTTCTATTAAATCTGCTTATACAGGGTGCCAAGAAATAGAAGTATTTTTAAATGCACATAATCCAAAAACTTGATAGAACATTTAAGCTCTTCTAATTATATGCTTTACATAAGAGTGAGAAATAGAATTACGAAATTGTTTATCGGTTTCATTTTATTCAAATTTTTGAGCATGAGATTTTATAGGACTCACGTGTGTGTTGTAATTAAAGTGTTGTTTATTAATTGAAAGAGCACTCGATTAAAATATTCATTTCGATTAATAAACATATTTCAAGACCGGTAGTTCCTGTAATATTCAAAACTTATTTTAGGAGGCATGGCTTGAGGTTGGAAGTAGATAAAATTATTCGAATAATGATTATTATTCCAGTGATCAACATGTGAGCTTGTATAAACATTTCTTTCTTTCCATACTGTAAAAAAAAATTGAGATTGCATCGACATTTTTTTTTATTTAAAAATTAATTTTACAGAGTAAAGCAAGTTATATTTATATTAAAAATTTCTAGGTGCTATAAACCGAGCAAATTCTGTATGAAGTATATGAAATATTTATTTCTGATGATGGAAATTTTATTGTCTTATTTTGATTTAAGTTATGTTAGCATTATCTTTCTCTTGGAAATTTTTCCCAAGGCTCCTTATAATTCATATAAATATAAAACACAAACTTAGTTCTTGAGATCATTATATTGTGTCACAATGTCGTCAGGACCATAATTTGATTTCACAGCCTTTGAACAAAGTACAAGATCTGAAAGTCCTTCCAGGACAGAGTATCCTCTTGGTTCATGAACCAGTCGATAGATTTATTCACAAAACTACTAAATGGAGCTGTCATTAACTTACTCTAGAAGTATTAAGAAAAAAATTATTTAATTAACTTTTTAGCTAGATTAGATTCCCTGAAAATTCTTGTATGATAGTAAAATGACAAAAATGCACTGCAAATGTTCAATTTGTTGAATGTTTGAATTATTGACACCACAAAAATATCCGCTTTGAGGAAGGTTAATATCCGATAAGCAATGCCTTAAAAAAAAGTCAGATGAAAAATTAAACAAAGAAATAAAATTTTCGCAAGGGGTCATCTATTTTTAAGAAAAGAACAAGATTATTGCATTTCGAAAGAAATGATATGGGTGAAAAAAAAAACTGGTAAGAATGTGATGAAAATGTCAACTTTATTTTTGCTCGAAACGTGACCTTTGGTATGTGACGCAAGAGAAATATCTTCCATTTTGTTCGAACATTTCACGTGTTGTAAGACGAATGGAGTTGTTGGGAAAGAATAATCTGTTATAGAATGTATCACCGTCACGACGCAGGTGAAACATGACAAAATATTGCAAGATTTATATAGATATTTATATGAGGTCTTAACAATCGGGAAAAATAAGACATCGTTTGAAATATTCATTAGGACTTATTTAATGGCATCAGCTCCTACGCTTTTACTTAAGTTGAATGACCGTAAATAAATAATAAGCCAAGATGCGCCACGATTTGTGCTGCTCATTCATTTGCATTCGCTATTACGAGATGTTTTGTTTACAGTATTTGAAATATCTGCAGTTTGGAAAGCAATTAGATTCAGGAATTGGGAAATTTATTTTCCTTTCGTCATTTTGGAATAAAAAAATGTCTTCTCATATTTTTCACGGTGTTTTGTAATATTGGTTTTGATATAAAAGTAAGAAACTTCCTAAAATAAGCATTTTCCGAGAAAAAATAAATGTTTATATATGTTATGATAATCCTTGTATTTAACTGTTGAATGCATTTTCTTCAAATACAGGCTGGGAAGCAAATACAATGCTGATATTTTTAACCAATTTAGAATTTTTTTTTTTTATTATTATTTAGTAGGGAATCTTGCTTAAGTTACATTTCAACTGAAATAAATTCTACATTTAATGTAACTTTATCATATATTAACATGCAAATTTAACAAAATTTTCGACATTTTTGTTTTAAACTTGTGTCTGTAATGAAATGAATTAACATTTATAAATTTAGAAGTATCAGGGCTATATTTAAATTATTAGTGGTTATTACAGTAAAAATTCAACTTAGACTCACATATTTAATTTAGTTAACAGCAAACAAATACACAGCTGTGAAAAATTACAGAACGATCTCCTCGAGTGTGTATTCGAGTAGATTATAAATTTATTGGATTATTGATAGCAACTTCATGTTAGAAAACTTGAGGGAATAAAGTACAAATATAAAAGCGATAGAAAGGGAAAATATAAGTAAATTTACCTTCAAACGAATACACAATATTGCTCAAAAAAATCTTACAATGATAATAAAAAAAAAAAAATCGAGAGATTTTTTTAGGCTCACAATTAGCGGCACGTCTCCAACAAAAACTTAAATTTGGTTTGAAGATATTTTACAAATTCAAATGCAAAAGTCTCTAATTATTCTGGGAAAAAAAACTGGAGGTCATATAGAGCTGTTGAATTCCGAATTAAATTAAAATATCATACAATGCAGTCCAATAGTTTGAAAATTTTCGTTTTACATATTTCGAAATATATATATATATTCAACTTAACTGAAATTGTACAAAATACTCAAGTTATTTTGCCCTTCTATTTTTGCTGCCTATATTCTTTACATTTTGTAAAGATATTCTGCAGAAAAAAATATTAATTCTTCCGGTGAATTAGTAGATAATTATTTATGTAACATACTATTAAGTTATCAACCAGTTTTAAAAACCTTGTTATCTTGATTTCTAAGAATAAAACAAAAAATTAAGATACCCAGGTAAAATGTATTAAATGTAGTAAAAGGAAATCGTTTTTTCCGAGACAGAAAGTGCTTTAAGATAAAGAGGTTCGAGTTATCAAGGTTCAAATGTATCTATTCCCCACATTTTAAATGCACATAAATTTTTCCACTCGTTATGCAATCATATAATCAGTGCTCACATACAGATAAAGATAAATAGAAACTGTTACAAATTGAAAAATGCTTTACAGATTACACGGACTTAAAAATGTTTGATTTTTTTTTTTTTTTTTTTTTTTTTTTTTTAGCAAGAGTGAAAAAAAATTAGATTTCCTCCCTTCAACTGGAGGAAAAGTGAATTTTTTTTTTTTATTTATTTTTTTTTATGTTAATATTTGGGTTTTCCAAAGAACATATTGATTTCTAAAATTTAATTTCTCACTTAGTGAAATAAAACAAAATATGACATTTAGAGTCGATCTTTTTTCAATAAGAAATTTCAAAATTGATTTTCGTTTTAAATTAAATTTCTTGCATTTTATTTAAGCAATGTTGCATGAATATTTTTAGGAAATATAGTGTGTTCTTGATGTTTTTTTGTTTCCACTTCAGTTCTGTTACTTTACACACAATAATTATTGTTCAAAATGGATCTTATTTTACACACAATAATTTTATTTGTTATTATTTACTCACAAAGAAATGAATCATACTAAGAAAACTTATTATGAAAGCATGATAAACAATCTACAGAATTCTTCGAATAGGAAAATAAGTATGAAAGTGAAAAATCATTATTGTGCTATAAAAACTGCTCTTATTTTTGACAGAAATGAAAAATGATTTTTTTTTCTAAATATATCTGTTTTTCCTCGCTCTTGCTAATATTTAACATCTTTGGAAATAAACTTAATATATTTTATATCCACGAAGCAAAAATACTTCGAGAAGGACTAGGCTGAAATAATGGAATTACATTACACCCAATGAATTTGGAAAGAGACTGCACTAGCAAAAACAAAATCTCATTTGATGATAAAAGCAATTCCTTTCAGAGAGAGGAGTCATGCAATTTATGATTGTCGAGGGAACTGTGTATCATTGGTGTGTTAGGTGGCAATCTTGTACAACATAGGTTTACAACTTGTAGCAAGTGTGTATGAATTAATTCCTAACAGGGAAGATGGTCGAAACAGGATTAGCGGCTCATTCTTGAACAAAAAGAGATGGATGGTTTTACTTTTTCCAGGTGAGTGTCGTTCAGAGTGGAAGCTCGGTTGCCCATACTCTCTGTCCATGACATATTGATTACAGACTATTGTCCATGAGATCATTTCTCAAAAGGCAAGAAGTGGTCATCAGCAAAAGCTTTTGCTGATCCTGTCAAAGAACGATGAGGTATATTTGAATGAAACTATGAATAATATTCTGATGGAAACTCAAATGGCGCAGAGGAAAAGCCCACACATAAAGCCATTTATAGCTAAAAAAGAATTCTAAAGTCGCGAAAAATTAAGCTCATTTATAAGGTAATTTTCTATCACACATCTTCGTTACTAAGAATCTTTTTACTATACTTTATATGCAAATTCTACATTTACATTGCACTAGATTTGAAATAACGGTATTTAAAATATGAAAGATCATAACGTTAGGAAATAACGAACATTAAAAAGAAAAAATAAATATTTGTGAAAACATACGAAGATAATTATCAGGTACAATAAAAAAAATGCCCACATTACCCATCATTTCCGAAACGAAAATTATTATACGTCACAATAAGTTAAAATGAGTAGTTTTTATCACCATGGCTGTATTTGGCCTTGGTTGGTAATTCATTCTCTTCTTAAAAGTTTTTGCGCCCCAATAACTCACCTAAAAAATTTCCCAATTTTCTTAGAGTTTCTTAGTTTATCAAAAAATGAAAAATACTGTTAAATCAAAATAGTAAAAAAGAAAAACATGAGATTAACACGACTATATTTGAAATTAAGATATGTACCTTTATAACCTTATTGATATTTAATAACATAAGTTTAAGTTTATTTGCTTGTTGTTGGTGATAATTAAGATTAAAATCTTAAAAATAATAAAGGAAATGTTGAGAAATGAATATAAAAAAAAATGCAGTGCACTACAGTTTAACTTGATACGAAATTGAATCTCAAGACGCTGACTCTGAAATTTCAATCAGAACATAATGTATAAAAAATTTCACTTACAAATAAATGAATTTCTTCAAATTAAACAAGTGCGTCGTTATCAAGAATTTTAATAATGACTAGACATGTCTTTATTATTATTAGTCTATGTTTTTATTATTATTATTTTTTTTTTCATATTTCAAATATAATTCTAAACATTTTATTGTAAGTTTTCATCTATATTTGGAATTTGATACTTTTAACACATTTTCATAAACTCTACTAATTTATTAGATGTAATATAAGACATTTTAATAAGAAATTTAATTGAGGATAGTATATATTTTTTTATTTATAATTTTTCATTCATAATTTCCCAAAAAACAATCTTTATTCTTCCATTTTTAATAAAAATTGCTTCTGAAAAGAAAAAAGAACTTTTTTTTTAACAACTGAATATTTTGCGTTTGCATCGAATGAAATTTAAAAATGCGATTAAAAATTACGCATGATTTTCCTCCGCGATCCACCATGACATCTCACCTCCACCAAAAGAAATCGCACCTCTTGTTGTCTAACCCTGCCGTTACATAGAAACAATTATGTCAGCCAATGTCAAAAGAGGTTATTCAAAACCCTTTCTCTTCCTTCACCTGCCATTAGTTGAGACTTTCCTCCAAAGAAATGCGTTCAAAAAAACCTTTCTTCCTTAACTTTGAACTTGACATTGAAGCGGCCAGCATTTCCCATCATGCATTAGGTTCCTTTGTGTTGGAATAGGAGGGTTAAGAGCGCGGACGTGTGAGAGATTTTTTTTTTCCTCTGGGCATATCTCCAACTGCACAAGGAAACCGGTATGAAAGCAGGCAATGGCCTAATTCAATGCCATTTTACCAGGTGATCGTGGCGCTCCAATCATTTCGAAGCGAAAGGATTTTGTTTGTGGAAATGTCAACGTTAGGGGACTCACATAATCGGTTACAGTAGTAGGAACTCGATAACCTCCAGGGGGAGAAAATAATAATAAATAGTTCGCAATGTTTTTCAAGTTCTTAGAACTATTTGGCGCTTAAATTAAATTGTTTTTTTCCTTGAATAGATCCATTTTATTTTGTTGGAGAATAGATCTCTATCAAAATTCGAATATACAACAGCACCTTTTGTGAGACAATTAGTATGTTAGTTAAAGTTTAACAATTAAAAGAAAAAGCACATATATACATATTATCTACAAATAATAATATTTAATATGACACATTTTCTTTTAGTAATCATGCATAAAAAGTTTACATAAATCAAACTGATTCGCACAGCACAAGCTAACTTCCTATAATTATTTCGTTTTATTTAATAAAATTGAATTTGCTTTGATATTTAATTTATATATATATATAAATTAAATATTAAAATAATAGACATAAAATTCTATTTTGAGTCCGAATATTCTATTTTGTAAATTTTTTCCAAATAAAAAGTATGAATCTAAGTAAGAATATAGATAATAATTCTGATTCTGTATTTTAAAATATAAATTTTAATAAAATAAAGATATTTTTTGCTAAAAGGGCTTTATACTTCAATATTTTGTGCTTAAATCCACGCAATTAGGAATTCCCAGTTAACATACTCCAATAAATTTTAATAATGCAAAAGGCATTACTGCAATAAGTTACATATAATAATGTTAAAAGAAATATCTTTGCATTCTAATGCACTTAATAATTCATAAGGCATTACTAGAAATAATTCATTTTCTCAAATTTATTTCGATTATTCTTATAAAATTCTATAAATTATTTTTCATTTCTAATTATTTAATGCGAATGCCGAAAATGTGCTTTTCTTTAAAATCAATGATATTAGAAAATTGTATATTGTTTCCTTTCTATAAAAATGTTTTCCCCTACAAAAAAACACCTTCTAATTCCTTTATTTTCTAAGGCTCGAGAATGATTACACTGAAAGGTCCCATTTAATATATTATTTATGTATATTTAATGGGTTATTTGCATATCATTTAATTGCGCTATCATCATAATTACCGAAAATTCCTTGTTTTATTATATAATGCATTTTTTTATTATTATTATGCATAATTAATATATTTTGTAGTTTTAACATTTCATATAGCATTATTTTATTCAAGAAAATAGTACTTGCAATCAAATTAAAAAGATTATTTAATTATCTTGTCCAGATTTATATATATAAACTGAAATTACTTGCTACTTTTTCTCACACATCGTTTAATTAAATATTTGTGAGCACTTATGTCCTTAATAATTCACATGTATTATAAAAAGTTTAGAAATAATAATATTATGGTTAATACGCATTACATATATATTTCACTAAAGAAATTAATTTTGTTCATGATTACAATGAAGTATAACCAAATTTGTTTTAAGAGGAAACTCAAATACTAATAACTTTTAATTATTATTCTAATTTTCTAATTTCATATATATATATATATATATATTAGAAATTAGAGTGTGTGTGTGTGTGTGTGTGTGTAATTTTATCAAAATGAAATATTTACATTACCATTATGTATTCTAATATCTTGAAATCAGCCAATTAAACATTTAGATGGTCACAGTATAAATAATTTGAATTTCAAAAATAAATAAATAATAAAAAAAATGACTCATGCAGGCCAATTTTGAATGTTATTTATTGAGACAATAATAAATATGGAATATAAGAATCTTAATTCACAGAGCTGCCGAATTAATCAAACTTTTTTGTATTAATTTGAAGGCTTACATTAATTCATAAAAAAGTAATTATTTATTACTATAACAATCTTTAAATTAAAAGAAAGATTTAAACAAAGAGGTACCTATTATTTACAACATATTTAACAATTTAAGGTTACTAAGAAAGTTAATAAAACACACTTCTTATAGCTATTTATGAGAATATATGACAAAAAATGATAATGAATGTTAATAAAATGCATTTAAGAAATAATGCAATGTTTTATTTAAATTGAAAAAATACTGAGCTAATTAGAATAAGAAATAGTTGCATGTGTGTAACAAATGATTTATGTTATGGTTATTAGCTAGATTGAGTTCGATAGATATCAAGAAAATGAATCATTTTATTTGTTTTTTAAACATTCTGATATACGTTAAATGATTGTTGTACAGCTATGATTTTGAATGCAGGTCATAATTTATTTTTCAAAATCAAAATACCGATACATAAAAAGTATCACAAGCAAAATAAACAATTACTTATTATTAAATTAGACATTTTCACAATGCTCAGGGCCTAATTCGTTCCACAATATCTTGTAATTTACGTACTATTGTCACATTAGATCTGGACAATGGTTTACTGGCGACGCCTTGGCGAGAAATCCCCAAAGAACATGCGGAATCAGTGTTTAGACTTTACTGAGAGAAACACAATGGTAATCAATATTAATGCCGCTTCTATGGGTTCGGTCCAGGATCACCAGCTGGCAAACGAAAAACTAACCACTATAATGCATGAATAGCGCTTTGTCTCTTGGATAACGAGGGCAGTGTCATGGAGATAAATTATTTAATATATGGTCGAAACAAGGTTTGAAAAAAAAACTTCCCTAAATTAAAAAGCGTAGAATTTTAATTTAGAAAATAATTTTAGCTGAACAAGTATTTATATTTTCCATATCTGCACTATTTGAGTTGAACTGTTTTGCATTTCCAAAGTTATTTATTCTTTGTATTTCTATTCTTTTTTATAAATCAAGCAATCCAAACATAAAATTTGGTGTGTTTGTTTTGAAATGTATCATCTAAAGAGACAAAGATGAAAATAGCTTTAGATACCGATTAGATATCTCTGTTTTCCTATTTCATTCAAATGTTGGTTAAAAACGGCGTTGGAAAAAAGTTAGTTGACCGCGCGATCAAAAAATTAGGTCCAAGGAAAGCGGCTTGCTCCACTTCTGTTGAACTTTTGAAGTTCTACATCAGAAAGTTGTAATTGATTGAGAAAATTTGTTCCCAATGGCAATGTTACAAAAAGTATGATACACATTGGCGGAACGCCTATTAGCTCATGGATAAATTGCCACACAATAAAGATACGTAATGCCAATCTATATTTACTTGAAGGTACTAAATCCAGTCTCACTTCTCTCTTTATCAATCTCGGGTCTCGCGGTTGCTCGATCTCTTTGTAGGTGAACCGCTTGAAACTTAATTACGTTATTAATGAGTTTTTTCTTGTTCATAAATGTTTTGGGTCATTTAAGTTTTTCTCTCTTTTTTTGGCACAAGAAACTTTATATCAAATCGTAGCTCGTAATTTGGGATATCAACTGGAAACAAATACAGGTTAACATTGAACTTCAAAATAATCCTGGTTCGAACAGTTATTTTTATCCCTGTCCACACGCGTAAGAAAATATGTTCGTACAATATGTGCATGTCCTTTCTCTTTCTATATATCTCGACATGTAGTAGTATTTTTCATTTCTAAAATATCGTTTGCATATAAGCGAAGAAAATGAGCTGTATAATCAGGTCATTTAAGTAAGTTTACTTAACATATTTTAAAGAATTGTGCTAATAATTTTATGCTCGCTAACTCTATATGATTACCTTTCTAATTTTGAGTATTTTCCATTCAGTGGATATTTTCCTCTCTGTTTAAGAATGAAATAGTTGAGCTTTTCTGTGTTGTAATGTTGCAGTTATTATTTTTATATCCTAAGTCACTTGAGAAATTTTTCTTAGCTATACTTTTCTACAGGAAGTGATTTTTTTTATGAATTACAATTACCTGTAACAAAAAGAAATTTTCATAAAATTTGTTTTTTTATAACAGATATAACTATTCTGATGCTGGAACTTATAAAATATCCACATGCTCACTATTTTTATAATTTGTGAATAAAAAGATAGTAAAATTAAACATGCAGAAGTAAATAGAGGCGCACGCGCATTTAAACTTTATTCAGTCTTTCATATTCTTTCTACATTTCAATCTACTAGTTTTTTCTTCTTTTTTAATTGTTAAAACTTTTTGATTTGCGAATTATCTTTCGACATTATTACCAAATGAAAAAATAATTCGGCCGAAACATTTGTTTCCATAGGCTTGATGAAGGCAAAATCAAGATTCTGAGAGACGATATAATAACTTTTTTTGTCACTAATGTTGATCATTCAAATATAATCAAATGAACTTAGATCAATAAGATATTTTAATACCATTAAAAGTATGAAATTCTTATAATAAAGGCTTTATTTCTTAAGTGTAATTAAGGTTAGGCTTTATTTTCTCTTAAATGTTAATTAATAAAGGAATATATATATAGCTTTAATTCTATACACACAATGAACAGCAAATAATGCACAAACAACGATTTCATTACGTGCAAGTGTTATTATTTCTGACTCGCTCAGGCATACATTTTTCGTTAAAAATGCTTACAAATACTCGCTTTAATGGATATATAAACAGAACCCAGTGGCACGACAGCCCACATAGGTTGCACAGCACATAGGTCAAACAGATAGGGGCACTGTAGGTCCAGGCCTACAGTGCCCCTATCTGTTTTCATGATCGAGAGTCCTGGGGTGCGAAGCATATGTCCCAGTTAGGTGGTCAGCCTAACTTAAAACCCCCAGTGTTTAGTTCCCAATCATACATGGAACTCAATTTAATCAACCCATTGAAGAGCTGAGCCGAGCTTGCCCACACTGAGGATCGAACCTCGGAAATGGTAGTGAGAACGCGATTAAGGGATATATTTTATACTTAATTTTTCTAAATCCTCAGTATCTTACCTATTAATTATGCAATTTTCTTATATATATATATATATATTATATATATATATATATATATATGTTACCACCTACTGATCAGAGGGATAATTAATTCAACAATTTTTTAAGATTTTTCACCATTCCTCATTCCTTAAATTTATAGAGCCATTTTTGAGTAGACATATTTCTTAACTAATATAATTATATTATTTCTTGCTTAGTTTTGGTGAATGGTACTTATAGAACAAAAATGAGGAAGAAACATGAAATTAAATCACGTGTTCTATATCTTATTATAGAAAGTCATCTAAAAGCACACAAAGGGATCACACTATTTCATTTCCATTGCCCGTTTATTACACTGATGTATTTTCAAACGCAATGAAATATTTTTTATCAACAATTACATTCATAAATGTAAAGCAATTATTAAATAAATAATTACAGGAAAATATCCCAAATTCATCAATATACATAAATTATAATTTTCTGCTCGTATTAATTTAAGGAATTAAAATTTTCAATTAATTTTTATTAAGTTGTTTTTTTGCAATTGAAATTCTTAAAATTCAATAACAGTAATAAATATTATATCATTTTATATCATTTATTTTTTTACTATCGTAAGCGGTACATAATTTTAAATTTAAAACTTCTTGAAAAATGTTTATATATCAGAGGCAATAAACTCCTAAAATTTTGATGTTTTGTTAAAAATAATTATCTTTTTACCAAAAAAAGCAGGATTTTTCTTCGCTAAATTATGTGACAATGATTATTTCAAGAAGTAGAAAAGTCATTCAATGCTATAAATAAAATTAAATATCTGATGGAAAAAAATGTTCGTTGTTTAGAAAATTATATTTTATTATAGATATTTCTTATAAACGTAAATTTTACACAATATGCCATTAGCCACTATATTCAATGTTTAACTCTTCCTGGCAACGCATTTAGCTTTATGATAAGCAAAATTCATTAATGCTGAAATTGTAATTCTGAAATTTATTAATGCACTTTTGTAATTCCGTACAGATCTTAATGTGCAAAGAAATAAATATATGTGTATTTTACTATCGTAAGCGGAAAATTTAATTATTAAGAAGTTGTGCTTAGATGTTTCCTCAAGAGTTCTTCATATTTTATATTTTAGAAAATACAATAAGGCTATTTTAATTCTGAATTCAATGACTTCAGTCAAACTTCCAATACTGGAATTTCAATTCATACACTTTTTAAAGAGAACAATATTTGGCCCATCCTTTTCTTTCCTATGAATATTTAGCTTGAGGTAATTGAGAAAAGATATTATCCAGTTTCTTTGAGCAAAATTCCCAGCTCCAAACCAGGTGTACTCAGGGGTTTCAATTCTTTGAGAACAATTAATGACATCTGGACATAGCGTCACAAGCGTTCACCACTCCCACAAAACATTATCTATTCTAGACAGCTCATATTGTATTGGATACCAACATTATTCAGCCGAGCTAGAAGATGGATTGTTAACATTGTGTCCTTCTCTTTAACAATCCATAAGCTTGATTCCCATGTCAGGTTGGAATCTTTGTCAATCAGAATCCATTTGAAATAGAAGGTTGAGATCGAATCAATTCTCGTAAGCAAAAAGTGACCGTACAATGAAAGCAATCCAAACTCATCTTTGACGGAAAAACGAATTGGATGTTGCATTTGTCAAGACAGTTTCTTGCCTCGAATATGTGGCAAGGAAATGTGGAACATTTACGAATAATTAAGAGTTAACCAGGGATGATTTTTTTTTCTAAAATAAGTTTGAATACTTTGAGCTGATCATTTATCAATAATGGAAAAACAGAATACCATTAGAAATATACTTATAATGTTTCTCGGAGATATCGGAAGGCTTTTTACTAATGTTACATTTATATATATATATTTAGATATGCTTCATAGAACTTCCTGTAAAAGCTATTGTTACCAATATCGAAAACTCACATCATAAAAATTGATTTTATGTTATCAACTCAAACACAAGATTTAGGTTTATTTTATGACATTTTTAACAATGTAAAATGTAATAAGTAATAAAATATACCATTTTCAGAATCCCAAAAAATTTCTTTGTTACCCAATTTAGCTATTATCTTTTGGTAAAGGAGAAATCAAATTAAAAATGGTTCCTTCACAAAGGAACAAATCATTAATATGTTTAATAATTTTAATTAATTATTAAAGATGTTATTAATTTGTTACTTTGCAAAGGAACTATTTTTATTTGGATTCACTCTTATCATTAGAAGTAATTGTTCACTCTTATCTTATTGTTCACTCTAATTTATTTAATAATTTTTTTATTATCTATATATATATAGATAATAAAAAAAATAATAAATGTGTTAACCCTACCAAAAAACTAAATAATATAATTTGAACTATTTATTGAATAGATTGACATGAGATATCCGCGAGACCTTCCCTAAATGTTATTATCCACACGCCGAACTGTGGTACAGTTTCCTTTATATTACCTCACTTCCTCTCTTCGATTAAATGTCACTTTTAATACATTGTATATATATTTGGAGACGAGATACATGGAAAAGTATTGGAGCCCTATGTTATCACCCAGATCGATACGTGAATATAATGTACTTTTTGTGTTTGTAATCGAATACTGTATTTCTGATTGAATCAGATGAAAATTATGTTTGGAGTTCAGTTTTAATTGCTAAATCAAACTTAGGATTTTATTTATTAAAGAACCGCATTTTTGTTTTCAATTCGAGATTTTTTTAAATTCTTGACAGTAAAAATAAATAGACAATTTCGGATGAGGAGAAAAAAAAATTGATTCCTTTATTTAAAATATCTCTTACAATTTATTCTTGAATAAGAAAGAATATAGTTTTAAAATGAACCCAAAATTTTTATTTCAATTCTTGAATTTTAAAAGTGAATTAAAGATTTTACATTATTAAGTAGCAAAGTGAGAGATATTTATTTACAAAATATTAAAAGAAACATGAATTTATTCTTCGATAGTAGAAGAAATAGAAATATTTTATATACAATGGAAAATTGTGGAAGAAAACGATAACAATTCACACCAAGAGTTAAAATTTAATTCTTAGAGCATATTTTTGTAACGTAATTAACATCACACACATATATATGTACATTTAGTATTTAACATGCTTATTTTTTACTTTATAAATAAGCACACATGTAATTCTTCTTTTCCCTATAGATGGGATTCGAAATGTGTAAACTACCTAAATGTGGAAAATGTAACTTTAATCTTCATTAAAAGATAATTTTTTATTATTATGATCGTTGTTGAATATAGAGAAACATAATTTTTAAATATGCAGTTTTTTACTTAGTCAAAAAATAAGTTACGGCTTATGAAGATAACAGATATTAAATTAGCATTTCATTTGACTGAACTAAAACATATTGGTTTTATTTTAATTTTTTTTTTCTCAGCAAGACACATTAACAATTCGTTGAAATATACTGTAGTGAAATGCATACTGATTTCTGATAAAAGATTTTTGTTTATAAAAATGATAAGTAAAAAAAATTGATTCTTTGAAAAAATTATTCAAAAGCAAAAATTTAATTTGCATCTTCAATATGTATACTGTAATTTAATCGATAGCACTATTATATAATAACACAGAATAAATATTGAGAAAAATACAATTAAAAAAAAAAAAAAAAAAAAAAAAAACACTCCCTGTGCAAAAGTTTTAGCGTAACATATTTTATCAATTATTTTCTCTTTTCCAAAAATTCCTAATTAACTGCGAAAAAAACATGTTTACCAAGTGAAAGTATTATTTGTGCTTTCAAATGTTTGCCATTAAAATCCGTTGGATAACAAACGGTTTTTAAATTTTTCCATTCAAAAGCTTAATTTTAAAATAAGCGAATAAATGCTAACACGCTTTTCGACGATAATTTGTATAGAAGTAAGCTCAATAATCGATTCTTTCATCCTTACTTAGTAGCAAATTTTTTTTCATTTAAAGAGACAATTTTGACCTTGTATTTTTTTCGCACATTGTGGGATTTACTTCATTTTATAAGCTTTACTTTTAATGAGAATAAAAAAAAAAAAAAAAAAAGTGCCCAAGGACTTTCCAGAGTAGAATTATTTGCCTAAGAACACCAATTATGTAAATAAAGCATAAGCATGCGAGAAGAAAATGCTGTCATAATAAGGTCAAATGAATTTCGTTCAAAAACTAATAATGTCTTATTTAAATCAGAAAAAAAAAAAAAAAAAAACAAAGTTTTACTATGTCAGAATGAAGCAATGATTTATGTATAGATAAATGAAATATTGTTAATAAAAATTTTCTCTCTAAATTCCTAATTTGATTATCGTGTGTTTTTAACTATTATCAGTATTTATTTTATTTATTATTTCTTCTTTAACAGAAAAATTGTAAAAACAATAGCAGATACTCAAGTAAATATTTTTTTCGAATGTGTAATACGTGCCTTTTTACAAAATACGCCCAAAGTGGTTTTTCACCCCAATTCAATTTTCTGCTATTTGAGCCATGAGATTTAAAACAAATAATTACTAAAAGGAAAAGTTGATGACAAATTTTATAATAGAACGAAAACTATTCCAAAGCTTCTAAAAAAGTAATGCTTACGAAAATTATAATACGGAAAATTGGATTAAAACGAATTAACTTATAGTAATTATTTTTTATATTACGAATGAATCGCTAGATGAAATTTGTTTTAATCCCTTCCAAATAATATATTTTAAATTGAATATATGTTTTATATAATGCTAATGGAAAATAATAATAAAAAAAAAACGATTATATAAAGTATATTGTTAAAAAAATTTCATATAAATCATTTTGAAAGATTTTTTTCACAGCTCTTGGAATTCGACAGGGAAAAACATTTCTCGCGTTACTAAGCAAAGAATTTCATTGAAATAAAATGTCTACCTCATTACCGTGCGGATAACTTCATTAGAATTCCCGCCATTCGAGAAGAAAAGAAAACATGACTTTCCCTCTCCAATAATTCAGTTCTAAAAACAAAAAAGTTGTTACGACAATCGACTCATCGATGGCTACACTTCCTCATAGAATAGAATATTTTCGCATCATTTTCCCCTAAGATGTCATCTTTTTAAATCTTATTATCCTGCGCGCCATTACGGCTTCAAATAGTTAAGAAGGTAAGGTTCCTGTGCACAAATGGCCGAAGCGCGGAAACTCTCTCGCTGTGTCCCTGAAACCGCACAATAGGTAAAACTTTTGAATAACACTTTCCTTTGCATTAACTGTTGCGGACCCCCTATCCGGTGTCTCCCACGGCGAGTTACTGCGAAATCGATCATCAGGTCAACAAACGGGAATACGTAATCTCCTATACCCGTTTATGACCATGAACAACGTTTGGTAACCATAGCAACGGATGTTTACGCCTAAACCAGGGTCAGGGACAGTCATTTTATGTGAAATTGTTCTCTATTTCCTAACCAGAAATATACCCACGTATTCAGTAGGGTTTGCCACAGTAGGTGCATTAACTCTTTCTTTGGCGAGATAATGGCGATTTTTGTGAAAGGGTTTTCATTTTCTGCGCCCTTAAATTAAATTCCTTTTTCTAATGGCTTGATTAGAAATTTAAACCACAGATATATAAATCAATAATTTTTTTCAATTAACCATTCAACCACTTTAACAAGACGCTTAAATTTTCTTCTAATTTGATACCTTTTATAATACAGGCCTCTTTTATATATAGTGTATGAATCTATTTTTATTATCCATTCATAAAATCGTATTAGTTATGTGTTAAGTTAAAGTAGTAAAATGTAATAAATTAAAATATATATTGAAATACATTATAGAAATTATAAAAATATTTTATGAATTATTTTTCATCTTTACTTTAAATATCTTTTTTATTGTTCCACACACACACACACATTCATGTTTCACAATTATTTATTTTAGATTGATATAGTTTACTACTGTAAAGGGATTACGTATTTCAATATAATTAAATTTATTACAGTAATGTTATATATTTAAAATAAAAAAAACACATTTGAATTTTAAAAACATTTAAATTTTAAATCTATAATCAGATAATTTTCCGACATTAGTTTTTGAATACAATTTATTTGAAAAATCTAAGATATCAACAAAAAATATATTTCAGAAATTATCAAATTTATCGCTTTCAGAAATATATATATATATATATATATATATATATATATATATATATATATATATATATATATATATATATAAACATTTACAGTAATATTCGCAAGTATATAAGTATTTCAAATATGATGAAAACCAAAAAATTCCTCTGAAATACATCTGAGTAGCTTTTAAATATTTCGTTATTAATATTTACTATAACAAAGAATTTAAAATATACTTTTGAGTTTGATAAGTAACATATTTTCAAATGTTTCATTTTCATTAATATATGTTCACAAATAATTAATATATAATTTCTATAAAATACATCGATTATTTATCATTTTTTTAAAAAAGAAATACGAGGGTTATTTACACATTTTTTTTTTTAATTCCCGGATTCATTCTTTAAGTATTTTTAAATTCATTCAAAACTGAACGAACTCATTTTTTAAAACAGATTTTATATTTTCTTAAAATAGCTTAGATAAATTTATTCATATCATTTTATTTTTCAGAAAAGTTAAGAATTTTAAGATTATGAGTGGTCAGCCTTTGGCTTGGTATCTAAGAGAATTCATTGGAACATATGCTGGTATTAAAACATTTCAATATATTTTCACTGATAATTAAATATTTTAATCACTAAGTGAAATATTTATTTAGTGATAAATATGGAAATAGCTTCATCCATGCCTTAGACATTTTGCAAGAACTGATTTAAGAGTTACATTACTATTCCTAGGAGAAAATTTAAAGAGAATATAGAATGTTCAAAGGAATTAAATGCTCATGTTTCAATCAAACAAATGGGTATGTGATGGTTTCTTTACAATAATTATTATATTTATTATAAACTGAAGCTAAAAATTTAAATTGAAATGTATGTACTTTTATTTTCTTCCTTGGAACCAAAAAAACTGAAGCTCTATGGTCGAGAAACATTATAAATAATTCTTTTCTAATAGTAATGAAATTCACTGCAAATATAATATTTTTGGAAATTATCATTTATAATTTTTCCTGTGAAAAAACAAAATTAATTTTCCTCTCAAAATTAATTTTTCTATCATCTATGTGATGAACTCTTCGTTAATTAATCCGTTTTAGATCTATTTTTACAGTCCAAAATATTAAATTAAGAACAGAATTTTTTTCGCTTTAATCCGGGTTTCATTATTTTTTGGCTTTATAAGTTGTTTTCTTCTTGATATTTAGCTCATATTTAAAAATGATTGTAAAATAATTCTTTTACAGGATTTTTGAAAATATTTATATTTTATGACTACAGAATTTAATCATAAATTTAAAATCATTCTTTTATAAACGAAATTCCAAATTTTCAAACATTCACTTATTGTCTTCAATTTTGGCAACCTTTTTTTATATATATATATAAGTTTCACATATTTAGAAGTCATCATATAAAGTACTGGAATATTCTCCATGATGCAAATTAAACAAATGGCGAGAATATTAATCCTGTCTATCATGCATTTTTCAGCAAAAAAAACGGTGTACTGTTTTTCCTTGGCGAAATTCCTTTCAAAGAACTGCAACCCTGGGAAACCGGCAGGAAAATAGTGTGCAGTAGTCATGTGAATAGGAACTATGCGGTACAGTGACCCCTTTTATGAAAGCCTTTTTACCCCCACGATACCCTTGAAACACCCCTTACATTTTTTGTGTGTGTTGTGCAGGAACTCTTTTTTTCTACCTTTCTTCCTCCATCCCCAGGCCAATGAGCGCAAAACTTTGTACCTCTGAATTTGCTAGACTGGCAGGGGGAGAGGAAATTTGGTCTACTTTAAAACCAACTCATACTTTCACATGAATATAAATTTTTATCTAAATCTTCCAAGAATACTGAGTGAACACCTAAACTAAATTTCTCTCTCACAGGAGAATAAATTTATCCTCAATTTTTTTTTATCCCTTTATCTATTTTGATGTTGCCATATAGCAACATCAAAGTAAATCAATGTATATATTCTTTTCTACTAATTTTACTCATTGCCCCCAATATGATTGATATTCAGCTATAAATAAAATATAAAACTTTCAATGCTTAGATAACGGTTGTTATACTTTTGTTGTTATATTTTTCCTATCAAGTTTGTTTTAGTACAGTTTCGTGAGGAACATTGCATTCTTCACACTGAATAAATTTTAACATATTTATCACTTTTATCATTATTTGCTGTTATTTAAGTTGGTTAAAGTTTATTACGTTGAAAGTAGTTAACGTCTTCTATATATATATATATATATATATATATATATATATATATATATATATATATATATATATATATATATATATATAGAAGTTTTGTGGGATTAAAGTACATTTACTTTCATTTGTATTCTAGTTAGCATCCATTAAACGGTTTTGCATGCGTGAGATTAAAAATACAAAATAAAAAATTCTAAAAATATAATAGTTTTTCCATAACTAAAATGAAATTCTTATGCAACTTTTATTATTAACATGCTCACGCGATTCCATTTAATATTCTTCACAGTAACAAAACAACGATCTTTTTATAACAATGTTGAAATTATAAAGAACGTGAAATACTTTGCAAACGCACATTTTTTATAGAACATTTTCAGTTATACAAGCATGTTTGCATTGATATTTGTGAATACTTTTTCAGAAATAATGTTGGAAATTTTTATTAAAAAAGTGTTATATTAAAAAAAAAAATCTGTAACAATTTCCCTCTAAGATAACCTATAGTAATATGTTTATATAAAAGTATTTTGAATTAAGAGTCTTATTTAATGTGATTTTAATGACATACTTTATTTAACTTTAATATCTTTTAAAGAAAAGTTAATAAAAAGAAAAAAAAATTTAACTGAAAAATCGCTTGACAAAATTTATGCAAAAAATTAAAGATATTTAAAAATGAATGGCAATATTATTTTTAGTTTCTTTTCAAAATTCATTTATTTTAATAATAATTATGTCAGTACTTCCTATAAAATGTCGATTGAGAAAGAAAAATGATATATGACAGGTTTATTTAAAAGTAAAGATACCTAAAAAATTTTGAATACTATAAATTTGGTGTTTAAAGTTTAAAAAATATACTTTAAAATTCTTATTTGAAACTTTTTGAAAACTAATGTATCTAAACAGGAACCGGATGTGAGTTTAGTTTTGAAAGTTAATAATTTAAATGCACTCACATTTTAACCTGTTACACACACAAACGAATTTAATAAACGCAAAGTTGATCAGACGTAACTGAAATAATTATTCTGAAATTAAAGTTTTAGAAAAATACACTCCTTAAAAAGTAAAGTCTATATTACTTTAAAGAGTTGCGTAAAAATTTATTGTATAATTACATCACAAAATAAGTAGAATATCAAATTATATTTTTAAGGCCTTAGATGTCAATTGATAAATTTATGTTGCACTCCAACTAATTTATAGCATTATATTTATTATTGTAGAGTATTATATATCTTCTATTGTATTTGTGACACGGAACTTACTAAATAATTTTCGGATGAAAATATCTTTTTGCGTTTCTTAATTTTTGTAATTTTAAAAGAGTTAGAATCTCATCCCATAGATCTGAATTTTTTTTTAATCAATCAGAAATATAATCATTTCATTATTTTACCACGTGGATTAATTTTAGATGTACCTCCTGATACAATAACACAAAATTTTTCGAATGTATTTTCTACTAAAATTCTCAGCAACTCTTCACAACGTTTCTGTACCTAGGTATTGTACATTTTTGTTAGTTAATGAAGATTCCTTTGAGTAAGTTCAACGTGTATATTTTATATGGAAACAAGTGCAATTATTTTAGTATAATATGCATTTAATACAGGTATTTATAGTAATAAGTTACAATACATGGTCATAAATAAGACTATATAATATTATGACAGCAAAGTAAGGTCTAGGTCATGGCCTTCATTTCAAATGAATATCCTATAAAAATTACAAATTATGAGTTTTTTTATAGATCCGATTTGATCATCTACAATACCTCGGAGAATCTATATGCGTATCTCATTATTAGAGCATCCATTAAATGTTAATACCTCGTTAGAGCACTTTTAACTTTAAGATAGGTATAATAAATGCAAAGTTATTACAATGTTTAATAATACACTAAATAATTAATAACACAGAAAAATTTATACAAAGTTTGAACAAAAAAACTTTAAAAAAACATAATTTTGTTTATGCACATAAAAATATCATGTTTTCTTTGCAAAATCATTTAGTAGCTTGCTGCTAACTTGAAAAGGAACTTTTAAATACGCAATCAATAATTTGACTGTATAATTTTTGAGTAAAAAAATTCTTTTTTTTTTTTTTTTTTTTTTTTTTTTTTTAAATTTTCTTATTTGCATAGCTTTACTTCACGTATCACTCTATTTTAGAATAATTTGTTATTAAATTTCTATAGCCTAAATAATAATTTTGTAACGCATTCCGGTTTGTCGGGATAATTTTTTGAAAACTAGCCTCAACCCACATTTTTCTCAGAAAAAAAAAGTGACGCACATGTAAGTAGAGATTTAGAGCATTCCTTAATGTGAATATTACTGGATATAAAGATAAGTTTCATCAAAACCAATTTATCACCTAAAAAAATATAGGTGCCGGGAATTACTTTCAAATGGTGACCGTATTATTTCTCTAGGAAGAACTTCTTAACTGTCGTTTAATTTTATTTTTCATTACAATTGAAACGTTCCAGTGAAAAGGGGAACAGGAAGAAATTTTTATAGGCGTTATTTATAATTTCTGCATGGCTGTTTGTATTATACCACACAAAGGGCAAGAAACAAGAAAAAAAAAAAAAAATCCTTGAATCTCTGAAGATGAATCGACATTGAGAATTATTTGGCTTTCCACGCATATGTGATCTATTACCATATCCTTTCAGGAATGAGTTTGGGAGATGTCGCAACAGACCTCATATTTATTCAGTCATTCCTTTTCCTGTATTATCGTCTATATTTGTAATTCCAAGAAACCGTTCTGCTTATCCATACGCAAATTTCACGAGGCATTGCGAATACACAGGAAATCAACATTATTAGTATAACGATTAGTGGCTGATGTAATATGTTAATTATCTGGAATATTATTGTTAAATATTTCTCCCCCACAAATCAACGTGGTTTATTTTTTTATTTCGGAGGTAATTAGTCTTATTTTGAAGACCTTTATCAAGAATATGATAATGAAAAAAATTTCAATTTTTTTTTAAATACATCTTTATTATTGGATTTTACTTGACGAATGATATAATTGCCATTTCTATCAAAGGATATTTTCGTGTCAATTGGTATTTTGAATATTAATCTACATATTTTGAAATTCATTTTTAATTTGTCTCTCATTCTAAGTCTCTTAACGAACTATAATTCTCGTTTTTAAAGTCCACTGGGAAAAGTGAGAGCGTATTTCGCAAGCGTCTACAATGAGGTAGTAAAAAAATTTTCAGTACTTCACTCACGTTGTATTAAGTACTAATAACGTTTTGAATAAAATGATCAATTCTTCTGTTATGTTTAAAGCCTCAATGATGTATTCTCAACTATTCATTTTCCTATATTTCCAGTCATTTAATTCTAATCATTGCTTTGTTTATATAAATATAATTGAGACATTTTGGAAAAATGATATTTCACAATTACTGTTTACTAAATACAGGTAACTATTAAAATAATAGAAATATCTGAGAACGTAAGAATCATTCAAGAATAAGCTTTGCAAGCATTGAAATGTAATCTCAGCAACCAGTGTTTTTATAAAAAAAAAATATGTAAGTAGTATATATTAAAGTATATATTCTGTTCGTATGAGTACATTGTAAAGAACATCTTAGATTTTTGTCAAAAGCGTAAAATGGGAGACCTGACAGCCTTTTGAAGAGGCTAAATTATAGCAGCCCTATTGGTTAAAACAACCGTGACCGAAATTTGTCATTTTAAAGATATTTCTGATAATAAGTTTTCTAAAATTATGCAGAATGCACTAATACAACACATGGCAAAGCAAAATAGTAATCGAAAGGCAAAGCTAAATGAAAGAGACCAAAGAATATCAATGTGTTTTGTAATATCTAAAAAGAAAACAACTGCAGCAAAGTGACCGCACAGTGCAATCAGTATCTGGATTCACCAGTGTCAACAATTATATTTAGGTGGCGCCTTCATTCTTCATACCTTTACAATCTAGGAGCAATTACCAAACAACATGTGACTGTCAAACGTCGTCTCTAGTAGTATCACCGTTACAAATTGGTTGATTGATGAGACGATAGTTCCGTCTTCCATTTATTACGGTCTGAAAGACCGTCAAAGGAATCTCTTTCTCACTTTACCCCATAAAAGGACCGGGACATGCCTGGAAGACACGTGCACAAGCGTATGATCTCCTCCTCCATTGTCTCCTGCCACCCGACAAGGATGCCGATGGATTTGTCGTGGTGTGGTCAGTGGGGTCGTGGTTTTCTGTTAACTCAATCTGAACCCCTGAAAGAAAGAACTTCAGGGAAGAAGTATAGGGAAGTTTCAGTTGACCAGACTCATCCAGGATGTAAAACTTTGTTTCCTGCTGGAGATGGAATTCTTGAGAAAGATTATGTTCCTATTCATGCTGCGGGGCTTATTCTATATATGCTTTGATAAGCATGCGAATGAAGTAAAACACCTAATTTAGCCCTTACAATCCCTTGACTTCAATATAATGGAACCATCTGTTTTAGATCAATCATTCCAGAATCGATATCTTTCACCAGCACAACTTTCGGACCTTTTACAATATCGCTATTAAGCTTTATACAATATTTCCAAACACTAATCAGCACATTTTTTTATTCGATTTCCAAGTAAATGCAAGATGTATAACAGGCCAGAGACGTTCCTACACTATATTAGAAAATAATAAATCAAGGATATTTTCATTATATATATATATATATATATATATATATATATATATATATATATATATATATATATATATATATATATATATATAATTCGACTAGCACTTGTATGCTTTTATCATTTGCATTTGTTTCTGTTCAATGTTCATCTAATGTGCAGTACTAAAAGATGTCTTATATTAATTTTAACAAAACCATATTCATAAATTTCATAAAAAATTATGAGAACCTATATATATTTATTTCTATTTCATCGACAAATATGGTATAAAAAAATCAATATTATATGAGAAATTAATAATATAAACAAAAAGTTAAAAATACAAGATTTATTAAAACATATTATATATTCCAACTATTAAATTAATTTGAAATAAAAACAATCAACTTTGATTTTAACATCTATTTAATCCACATTATTTAATTCGAAGACCATAAGTTGTACATTCGTGAAATACGCATGCTACCAATGAATATATTACTCGAATGCAAACAGACTATTCTATACCATTATATGCATTATTTTTCAGGAAACATCACCGGAAAGTTTTTGATGCAATATATTTCACTAACTATAGTTAATAATAAAAAAAAAATAAAAAACGTTTTAACTGTTAATTCATACATTTTGTAGACTAACATGCATGTTTGTTTGTCGCTCAACGGTCATTTTATGCATACGAGGGGTAATTAGACCGGGGCCTACGGTTTAAAGTGGATTCCGAATCACTACAAACATCCATGCCCAAGGTGGGATTCGAACCTACGCGCTGTTGAGCCGAAGGCAAGAGCGCTAACCTTTCGGCTGCCAGCTCGGCTTAACGTGCATGAATGTCTACTTGAGAAAAAGTATAATTTGCTTACGAAACATTTAATTTATAAAAAAATAAAAAGGAAAATATCTGTTGTTACTTTTCGTACTAAAGTATATATATATATATATATATATATATATATATATATATATATATATATATATATATATATATGATAAATGCTGCTTTTTTAGCACATAAGCCTTCATGATATTTTTTGAAAAATTGTTTTCTGGTGGGAACTGATTTAATGACTCTATGTGTTCTATAGTATAACTCTTTATATTTATAGATCATATATATTTATAGATTTATTTTATAGATCACAGCCAACTCCGTAATAAGCTGTGTGTGTGTGTGTGTGGATCTGATTATATATTTAACTATTAGTACTACTATAAATTTTTGAAATTTTGAGTTATAATAGCACATAATATAAGTTTAGAGAATGTTATTAAATATTTGCCACAGTTTTTCCACTTACAAAAAATCTCACAATAGAGTAACTCCCTCTCTCAAAGACTTAGTTTCTCTCAAATGTGATGAGGATCATTTTAAAAAATAAAATTAAATGATTTTTCAATAAAACTCGAATTAGTCTTTATTTTAAGAAGTAGTTTATGTAATTTATGTATTACGTAACTGTTATTTATGTATTATGTATATGTATTATGTAAAATTAGTCACAATATGTAAATTGATTTCTATATTATTAAAAGCTATATATTTATTTCACTAAATATAAACGATATATTTGATATAAAAACCTGACTTAAAAACAAACATATTTATTACAAAATTTGAATAAAAAATATTTATAGAACACAATAACTAAGTACTAAGGAGCTAATTTTTTTACCGAAAAGAAATTCTTACTGAAGTTATTTTACAATGTATTTCGCTAACAATTAAAAAAAAATGAGTTAAATTAGGTAAATAATTTCATAACAATTATGTTTGACAGGCACAGTTTCATAACAAATATGATTTCTGCAAGCCAAAATCCACAGGAAAACTGAACTTAAAAAAAATATTGTGTTCTTAAAGGTTTGTTACTGAAAGCAAATATTTGTGTTAATTCTACACTTTTAAGTTTATAACTTTATTAAAATAAAATAATCAATTTATTTTATTAAATAAATCTTAGACAAATTTCTCTCCTTAATGGATGTAACTAATAATTGTTAAAACCAAAATTTTACCCATAAACTAATATTAATCAAAAAATTATCCATTACTGTATTTCTCATTTCTCACACATTTTTAATTAATATTTTTAATCCTATATTTATCAAAAAATTTCTTAATTAAAAAAAACAAAATGATTGATACTGTTTTTTTAATTAAGTAAATTCTATAAAGAACAATTTTAGCTAAGCTTTACTTCCTGTATAATTAAACGAATTGAAATTTTCAACCAAACCCCTAAAATAACTTATAATTAAATCAATTTTAATTTTGCGAAGCATTCAAAAAGAATTTTAAAATAAGTTGCGTGAGAGCATTGACCGAATTGAAATTACAAATTCTTTGGATTTTATCAGTTAAATACTATTGTATCTCTCAAATAAGTGTTGTTTCTATACCAGAAAATGTTAATAGTATGCAAATTAATTTTTACAATTATCCTATTTTTCTGAAATTCATTTAAACTTTTGTCATGACCTTAAGTAATTCAATGGATTACAGTAATGAACTAAAATAATTAAAGGAATATCAAAAAATTTTGCCTCTTCAATCATTGATAGAAAAAAAAATTCAGATGTTTTTACAATAGACTTTCTTAAATTAAGAAAAATTGAGATTTGTAAATAGTTTGTGCGAAAATTATTTAAATTTTGCAATGAAGTATCATTTTATGGTGTTTTGAACCTTTCTTTATTTAACTCTAGTTTTTAAGAAAGTTGAAGTGTATTTTTGTTGTTTTTAAAAGCGTTATCATTCATTGTGAGTGTTGATTGAAGCATAAAACCATGCCTTTTCACTATTTTTAGTAGTAAATATTTTCCGGTATATACATTGAATTTTTCCTCACATGTGATTTCTCAAGCAATTTTCAAAAGTAATAATTTTCGTAAGCAATTTTCAAGAGTAATAATCACTAAGAGTAGAAATTTCCAATAGAAGAATGAAAAGGAGAAATTTTCAGAGTGACATATTTTGGCATTCATTAGGTATTATTTGCTTATTAACACTGATATTAAAAATGTGAATCTCAGCATTTAAAAATAATAAACTTTGAGAAAAGAAAAGGTGCAATGTCGCAGATCTATATTCATATGATAATTTATAAAATTATTTATAGAATTCTCGAATTAGGTTACTAATAAATATAACTCTACAATTACCTATTTCTCGATTAAAATCACATATCTAAGAACTAAAATTTAAAACTGATCTTTGTCCGAATATGACTTAATCACAAACAAATGGAAATCACATTTGATGAAATGAATCTAAATAAAAAATATATTAATTTATTTTTCACGAATGTGATATTGAATTATATAAAAAAAGTGAAAGTTCTATGAGAAATATATATTTCTAAATATAATTCTATATAATTTTGATTTATTTGATTATATTTTTACATTCAGAATTTGATCCAAAAATAAATTAAATGGAGTAAAAGCACTTTACATGATAGTTGAATTTTTTTCGACTTAAGTATAATTTTCGCATTTCAATAATTGATATTGTTGATAGTTGTAAATTAACATCTATCAACAATATCAATTATTGAAACGCATTTTTAAGGATATTAAAGAGAATCAATATGAGAAAATAGCTTAATACTAAAATGCTTTGAGATATTATTTAAACAACTTTTGTTCAAGAAATGAACACGCTTCTAATTAAATTTGATGCGAAAATTGAATCGAGGTTTCCTTATAGAATTTTAATGTACGAGGTTAATGGAACTACTCTAATCAAAAATCTTTTTTATTTGCATTATGTTTTTAGTTATGATAAAATAAAAAATGCACATAAAGAATATTTTTTTCTTTTAAATTCCAGGCTGTATTTAAGCGGATGTATAAGCTAGATATATATTAAAAATTATAGATTCTTATGTATAAAATGAATAAAGATGGATAGCGTGTTTTATTCACCAGAAAACAATATGTTCTTAAAAAAGATCAAATACAACAGGCATATAATTATGGAAAATTAAATTTTATGAATCATATGTGTGTGTGTATATTTTGTTATTCTAAGGAAAAAAAAAAGAAATCTACTTATTTCCTGTGCGGCCTGTATATGTCTCGTCGAAGTTGTAAAATGGCTTAAAACTTGCATTCATTTTTGGGTTTGGATACACAATTTATAATTAATCAAGTTATCACAGGAAACTTAATCAGGAAGCATCAAAATACATACCCAGCAAATTTGAATGTTATAAAGTAAATAGAAAATAAATATAAAAGGTTGTCTATAACAGCAAGAAGGCGATGTGATCAAAAAATTGACTATGAAAATTCTAAACTGTTTTCTTTAAGTAAAATCAATCATGTTATCGAAATATGAAGCAGATTCGTATTAGTTTTCAATGACATCAGTGACGACCTATTCTTTGTTAAACGAATTAGAAATTAACAAGTGATTTGAACAATAATGCTCGCATCGGAATTAGACAGTATTTAATGTGTTTATTTTAAAACAGAACTTATATTTAGAATTGTTAAAAACAAATTTATTTCTAAAGTCGTTCATTGTACGCTGATTATCTGGAAAAAAAAACTGGAGACATTTCCCAGACATTTTAAGTAAAAATTTTTAAGACCTCGGAAACACTATTATTTTGCGATTAACTTTTCGTGTTCCAGTTATTCTTGTGCTCAATTCTCCAACGAGCATATTTTTTACAGTTTTAAGGAAACTCAAAGTACTTTTCGAAACGTTCAAATCACCCCGTATAATCTGCATCTCAATAAAGTGAGCGTACAGAATAAAATACTTAAACTAAATAGGGTTCTTTAAAACAGAATTCAGCCCATTTTTTACAATAAAGCTCTCGTCTGCAAAGAAGCGGTTGAATTTTTTTTGCATATATTTACCCCTGACTGACCTCCTTATAGCGCCATCCGAACTGAGATCGCTATAACAAAACAATGACGCCGCTATGAAAAGGAAAATACTTAAGATGGAAATACCTCTCAAGATAGTAGATTAAAATTAATTTAGATCAGTCAATAATGGAGAAATAAAATCCGCAGACAATTAAGGGAAAAAGCGGATTATTAAGGGAAAGAAATTTCCTAAAAAAGCAGACGTCTATTTGTGGGCGAAATTCCGTCTAACGTGGACGCCTGGATTCCGTGGAGCAGGCAGGAGATAGAGTAGCGGATAGCGATGCAGGTCACTAACGGAGCGTGAAGATCATAGCCGAAGTCCTTTCTCATCATCCACAGTTGTATAAACTTTGAAATTTAAATCAGGCGTCTTTCGGTTTGTTTCGTTTTAGTTGAATTTCTAAAACTGGACAGAAAAATTAGGTTCTGTACCGTTTCTCTCATTCAATGAAATACGAAGATCTACAAACAACTTCAGAGAAAAAAAAAAGAAAATATAAATTAAAAAAAAAATAAGTCTTTAGATTTTATAGGGTTAGTATAAGAATCAGCTTGAAAAGTCAAGATAAAAGAAAAAATATAAACAACTTATAAATCTTTCTCTTTCAATTTATATCGAATAGACAGTTACAGTTAGAGAAGGTTTAATTAAAATGAATAAATGTGTATTATAAAATATTTGAAATTTGTCATGAGACACGATGTAAACTGAAGAAATTGTCACTTAATTTAGGACTGCCAAACGCATAGGTAGTGATGGAAATTTAAATTAGCATGAATAAACTCGAAATAAAACTTGAATGTTATCGATAAATCGATAAAGTCACGATAAAAATTAAGGAAAAGATATAATTTAATATTATTTATATTCTATACACATGCAGATATACAACGTTATATATATATATATATATATATATATATATATATATATATATATATATATATATATATATATATATATATATATATATATATATATATATATATAACCACTGTTGAGGAAATTTCTATATGACAAACAAAACTGTCGAGTGAGCGCTTCGTAGTTTTTTTACGAAATTCTCTCTTTTCTTGTGACAAGTGTTACGATGCTTTATTCACTCTAGAAATTCTCTCAGAGGGTTAAATTCAGCCTATATTCAAACAATAGTATAATACGGCTGTTGTTAATTTATTCGTCTTGCATAATCAGAATGAGTGGGTGGGGGGTGTAGAATATTTACCAACGGTTTATGAACAATGGAAATTTTTTCGTAGAACAATTTATTTGTAATTTTATTAACTTAGTAATAAATTTGGTTTGCTCGCTAGTTTTTACATTAAATCATTAGACCAATTTTTTTTTAATTTTAAATTTTTAGTTTTAATAATTCAGGTTCTGATTTTATTAATTTTTATAAGAAGTAAAGACAGTTCGAGACACTTATTATATTTGAGGATTCAACCTGAATTCGGGAGAATTTAAAATTAGTCTCACTTTACTTCATATCTTAAGTGTACTTTTAACTTATTTATGTTACTCCATTTATTGAAATGTTAATTTTGCTCGGGCTTTTTGATACAAAACTATATTTTAATATTTAGAATGAATGAATTAATCATTCTGTCCCACAGAAATTACTTTTAAATTTCTTTTATGCTAATTTGTTTCATTGCTAACAAATAGTTATTGCAAATATGCATAGATAATAATAATTAATTTAAATTTTATTGTATTTTTTTACTATGCAATTATTTATTTAGTTATTTATTGCTACTGATCCACCCACATGAAACTGAATTCAAATTAATTTTTATATTAATAATATATTTAGCAATTCAGTATCATATGCTATTTCCTACTTTAAAAATATTGATTTAATATGAATTCCTAATTGTTCAAGGATTATCTATAAGAAGAGGATTAATAATTGTGATTAAGAATTTTCATTTAATTTAATTATGATTATTAATTAATTCAAATAATTTGATTTATTTAAAGTTATTATAAAATTATAAGTTATATTTTAAAGTTATTTTTAGAATTTTTTCTCAGCTTAATTTATTATACAATAAGGATGAAGATGTAAGAAAGGAGTAATCTCTTTACTTGGAAAACATTAAAACAAATGAGATTTATAATATCTTTACTGTTAAAGAGTAGATTAAAATGAACAAATTATGATTTGATAGGATAAAATTAATCAAATATAATTAAATAGAGAACATTTATTTTCAATATATTGAAAAGTCTCAACATAAGCTCTATTTGTTGAATAAAGAAGTATAATCATAGAATTTCCTAGATTTATTTTACAAAAATACCCATCACTATAAAAATTAATTCTATTTTAATAATTATTTAATTTAATCTAATTAAAAAAATTTAAAAAATGTAAAGTACTCAAATTTATATTTTATCGAAAATGCTTGGCGTCACATGGGACAATTATCACTTGGTAACTGAAAATTATGAATTTTTCTCGATATTTTTAATCTTTTACATTGTTTATTGTTCAAAATATACATTTCTGAATTTTTATCAGAAAAAAAAATCACATGAATTACATTCGTAGTTAAATGTTGAAAATATTTGATAACTCTATATACCTACTCAAATCATAGTAAAACATGTCTGCATTAGTGCTGCCATCTAGGAAGCAAGTTTAGAGTTAAGTAAACAAATAAAAGGAAAATCAAAACTAATCTTAAAGACTTGTAAGATAAGCAATTGACAAACTATATAAAGATTATCAATTTTATAAGGCTACTTTAACAAATTTTTGGAAAGAAATTACATTAAATAATTTTTGCAAATAATATTAAACATTTTTATTTTAAAAATATATTAAGAAAATTCTTAATCAAATGTTAAACATAGTTATAAAGTGTGAACTATGTTAATTAAAATTATATTTCCAAATTTTTTTATACGCTATATATTATAAATATTTTTGTTTTCATTTTAATAATTACGGTATCCCTTAAAGTGACTTTCCTGTGACACACTTTCATCATTTCTATAAGGGGTTTTCGATTGAATTTTTAAAAATGTCTTTATTCCCACGAATTTAAAAGTGGAATATGTATATTTTTTATTCCATAGAAAATAAATAGTTTGTGTTTGAAATATCTGATAAATGAATGCTCAAACCTACGAAAGAGATAAAGAAAGAAAATTAATATTTATATATTCCTCTTAATGAATTCAAAGAACTACGTAAGATTTATTTGTCTACGTATAAACTTATAATATATATGAGATATTAATAAAGTTTGATAATTAAATAAATCTTTTAAAATATATTATTATAAAACATTAGAGCAGATTTAGGATTGTTTCATCTATACTTCATAATTTTTTTTTAAAGCTATTATTTCTATAACCTTATTCTACAAATATTAATAAATAAATAAACTTTAGTTCCTTTAGTGAAAAATATTGAATTATTCTTGCTTGTAGTATAACTAATTTTTATATTTTCCATCACACTATAACATTCAATATAGCTAATTTTTTAAATGATTAGTTTTTCATCGTGATACAAAGTAAATTTTTTCATCCATTCTAAATTTCAAATTTGGGAAGTTTAAATTTTTATGTAAAAATAATTTTTTTTTATTTGTAATACAATATTTATAATTTATTCATAAACATTGTCAGAATAGGTAAGTGAATTCGATTTAATTTACCTAAAACAGAATTTTTTTATTTGTACAGCATTTTATTAAAGTTATCTTTATAAGCAAATTATGGTTTCCAAGCTAAAAACTTAGCCAAGTCCAGAAGCCAAGCCATGGCTAATTTTCGAAGCCCTCAAATAGGTAATTATCTATAACACAATCTTATTACACTGAACTTCTTAGTTGTTAAGATCAAAAATTTTGATAAAAAATTTGTGAATATATTCTCCTGCTAGAGAGACATAAAAAATATATTTATAAATTATTTTACAATACTTTTAATTTTTTTAAAATTGGTTAACGGTATTTACGTTCAAGATGTATCAAAGATGTATTCAATTTTGACCTTAGTCCCTGCTTAGTTCTTAAGCAAACGTTTAAACTATCTTTACTACCTTTACCTATTAGAGGTATTTCCGTAAATGTTTGTGTGTTGCGTAGCAGGTATTGTGTGTGGACAATTTAAACTTTTCTAAATTTGCTTTACATTTAATAAACACTAGTGCTGCCATCTGTTAAATTTATATTAAACTATAATGTGAATATTATAAAAAACATTTCTTTTCTAAATTAAATTTCAAAATTAAAAATTAATATTAAAGTTTTAACTTTTTAAATACAACTTACTTTAATAATTGTTATATTTTAGAAATATGCAATTGTATAAATATAGGAACATTTAAAAACGTCTTAATTACAATATACTTTTTTTAATATTTTGAAATACCAAATGGAACATGATGTTTTAGAATATTGAAAAATTTAAGAGGGTAAAGATGCAATTAAATAATTAAAATCTGTTAAGAAATTTATTGATATCCTATGTTCTGAAACTAGTTTACACTCTTTTGCATGTGTTTTCAACCAAACTATTTTAAAAATTAAAAACACGTTACTTTTTTTAAGAAATGGATATAGAACTTGAAATTATTGAACACAAAAAAATAACCTTTTTACTATATAAAGCATGATTGAAAAATTATTTTATTGTTAGTTGGTTATATCTATTTTAGAAATTTCACTTTGGAAATATGCTAGAAATTTACAAAAATTTAATTTAAATCCAAGAAAATTCTTATAAAAACAAATACGTAAAATACTTCGATAAATATAATTGATATTTTATATTTTTAATTTGTTAAAAGTGAAAGAATGATGAATGTTTTGAAATTTTGAATTTTATATTAACATTTCTAAATATTCAAAATTAGTACTTTTTATTTATCGCTTACACTCTATAAATTTTTGACAGCTAATTATAAAAGTAATGTATATAATTAATGTAAATCTCTTTCACATGCTATATGCATTACTTTCTCAAGATATTTTAAATAAGTAAATTTTAATTCTACAGTGATAAAATGTCTGTTTTCATATACTTGTAAGTCACATATCCAAGAACAAGTTTTAAGTAAAAGTAGTTTTAATTTGAAATATGTTGTTTCATTGTTGTACAGATAAATTTACGATTTAGATTATTTTGCAAAATATATAAAATATATCAAACCTTTAAATTTTTTCAAAAAATTTTATAAATAAAAATAATTTTAAAAGTTTCTACATTATTAAAATAACTCTTTTACAATTTGATATCTTTATTAATAATATATATTAAAAATTATTATGTATAATTTTTATATCAAAAATCTTTTTGGAATAGAAAATTCAATCCATGTGTAATTAAGGGAATATTTAAAAACATTTTATAAAACTATTATGACAATAATTTGGCTGTTAGGTTAATCTAATAAATTTATTTTAGGAAGATAACATTTTTCTATGAATAGGAAAGTGAAGTATTAAAGTTTTTTGCTTAAGAGAACTGTAAAATGTTATTTTATCTTATTTTATTTTTAATCTAGAAATAAATAATTTGCCTGTAGCTACATGTAAAATGAACGGTTTCAGAATTGAAAACTAAATGCGAATAACAGCGCCATCTAGACGCAATGGAATGATTGAAAATTCTTTTCAACATTGTTAATATATTAAATAATTAAAAAAAATAAACGTTTCATATTATAATATTTATTTTATAAAATCTCGAAATTTTTTATACAATTTTTAATGTATGTAATTATATTTTTAGTTTCTAATTTATAGTCTTTACAGAAACAGAGAAAATAATTATCAATTGGCTGATTAGTTGAACGAAGAAAAAGAAGAGCTGCCGTAAACTAGGCAATAAATCGCAGTCGATACTGTTTCAAAGGACTTCGTTGGCATTTCCTACGATGTCGTCGTCGACTACATGTGTCTCAGGTAAAATGTAAATTACTTTACGAGTTCGTTTATTTTTTTAAAAAATTTACTTACTTTTTGTGTTTAGTTATCGAGCACATGACAAAAATCATTTGTATTTATTTGTTTTATTACATGTCAAGCCGAGCTATAAAAGCATGTCCCATCGTATGTGTGCTCTTTATTTTCTGTTTATTTAGTAAGTTACACATTAACTACTGAGATATTTGTTGAATGAAAATATTAAAAAGTTTTCTCTTTTGTTAGGGAAATAAAAAAAAATTCATAAAAGATACAAATATCAATACAATTTTCACAATTTTTATCTCTAGGCAATAAATTAATTACATTAAAATGCAATTAAGAGGTCCTTTTGAAATAAGAGATATTTAAAATTCATCCTATTTTTCAAATAAATTAATTTTCATTACATTCACGTTATAAAATCTAATTATTTTTATGTCTTTTCTTTCCCATATTGTCAAATTAGAAACAGATAAGTATAAATTCTACGTAAAATATTGATAATAATGTAGTGTAAGCAAGTGCTTGGCATGGTGATGCTTAAATTTTCAGATACGTGTGTACCATACAATGTCATTCATGCATTTTTATTTATAGTCATGTTAATTTAAATTAATCATCACACAATAAAGAGTTTTGAGAAAACGAAATATATTACAAGCAGTATATATTAATTCTATTTGTCTAAGAATATCATACAGTATTTTATATATTTACAAGTTCTTTTAAACTATTAATATAAAAATCCAAGCAATTAATTTTTTGTTACCCTTTTTCAGATCTTTAGTTATTCCAACCAATATATTTTAAGATAAAATATAATTTTACAATCACTTAATGTAAAATATGTTGATTAGGTTGTTTTGAAAAGATTACATTTAAGCAGTCAATAATTACTTTGTATATAACACTGTTGTACTTAATAATGCATGTATAACCTAGAATATTTTTTTCTTCAGTTATATGTATTTGTGCCAATATATTTGTAACAAAATTTTTAAATGAGATTCAGTAAATATAAAATTAAATATGTCAAATTTCAATATATATTGCTGTTAATTATTTTATTCCAATTATTTATAAATTAATGAGAAAGAATTAAAAATTTCTATAGTTACTCCTCCGATAATCAGAGTAAATTATATATTACCTGTAACATCTGTGGGAAATATTTCTAAAAACGTATCTGCGATTCCTTCTCTTCAACATTTTCTTGTTTTTGTCAAAATAAATGATATCTTTGTGTCCCATAAGAGTCTCTGATATGCATTAATTAAATAAAATGAAAATTCAGATAGAAAAATTAGGAATGAAAACAACTCTTTATAAAAATTATGCTCTCACGTATAAAATTTATTGTAAAATTCTCTATGTAAGAAAATCTAATATTATAATCCTTTGTCATTATTTCCACGAAAAGTGAGAGTCAAATTTGCGTTGTCGCACCGAAATTGGTTGATGATTTGAGCCTCCTCAAAATTGTGGTGCTTTACGCCTATTTTTTGACGTCGCGTCGTCGTCATTCAAGCTTCGCTGACGATTACCAGGGATTACCGTGTATTTTTGTGTTTTGGCGCCATCTATACTTAAATTAGAAAATCATTGAAAAAAGTTTTCACATTTCCATGAATTGATTCAATTAAAAAATTGAAATATTAAAATCTAAGAAAATAACAATTATTTTCTCAATTTTAAAGAATTTTTTTAAAAATTTTTAATTTGCACGTTTGTGCACTTTCACATAATTTTTAATTATGTGAAAGTGCACAAACATAAGTTAGTAATATTTATTTACAGCACTTTGAATTTTTCTTTTTGATAACATTAATCCAAAATTAAAATTAGTAAATGCACAAAAATATTTTGTACTTTAAGTAAGCAGAATATCACTAGTAAATTACTTTAATATTATAATAAAGTGCCTAATTAATCAGGTACCACGAAAAAGATATTGCAATAAAATTTTCATATAGTTTCGCACAGTGCAACAAACAGATTCTCACACTTTAAAATAAAACAAGTTTCAAAATATTTTTGTAAAAATATTGGTAACAGGTTTTTGTGTATTTTCAAGATTATATTATGTCTTAGTATGTCCTAAATATCAAAAGAAGTTAGTGTCTTATTTATAATAATATATAGAAATAAGATATTTACTTTTCTAAACAATTGAAAGATTTTATCGTCTCTGCGTTATCTAACTAATAAAGAGATTAGTATTTGCTTTTGCCATAAAATTGTAAAATTTTAACGAGTTTTAAGTAAAACTTTTCTTTTATTTAAAACGCATTTTATAAGCTTTTATTGATATTTCATTGTTATTTTTTAGTGTAATAAGTTTTTAACAAATATTTAAGCTAACTATAGGAAAATGATTGATTATTTTTAATGACGCTTGATTATTTTTAAAAAGTATTTTATTATTAATTTTGGAATAAAGTGTGCTATTTGCAATAAAAGATGAGAACAGAAAGCTGCTGACATTGTAAGTTTTATTCATGGGTTGAGTGAATAATTATTAATCTAAGAATTTTAACAAGATTAGCACATATAAAATATTTATCTTTTAACTGAAAAAAAATTAGCAATGATATATAACTTTTGTCATTTTGATAGCACGGGTGATGTATTATCCTATTGAAAATTTAAGAAATGATATTAAACATCTTTAAACAAAATACATCATCGTACTCTGTCCAATTATTTTACTACATGACACTTTAAAGTATTGTCTTCCAGAAGGGCAAGATCTCCCAAACTATTAAAATACTAAAGAAAGGAAATGCCTTGCTTTTCGATTCGAACTGTTGAAAAATATCTGTCAAAAAATAAAAGAAATTGGAAAACAAATGTTATTTAATTTTTATAGACAGTAAAAGTAATAATGAAATAATAAATATTTGTAATTCCGTTGTTTAATTATAGAAAAATGAAATTTTACTGCATGGTACAGTTTTTTGACCAAAAAAAAAAAAAAAGGAATATATATCTTAATAAAACATATTTGAATCATTAAAGAATAGCAGTCAAATCGATATTTTCATCAAATTTTGAAATTTAAAAAGCAATTATATAGTAAATATTTAAACGATGATTATACTTTATTTATGCCCAATATTTGGCTGCAAGTTCTACATAAAAATTTTGAGCTTGCACATTTGATTCATCAATGATATTTCATAAATTAATTGCAGTTTAATTTATTATTTATCAAGCACATGTTTAGCTCGTTAAGGTCACGTTTCAAAATTTAACAAAAAATTCCGATTATATTATCTTATTATCACAACAGATTTCTTTCACTTTAAATTTTATATTTTAAAAATTCTAATGAAATTTATGTTTTTTAACTTTACATACTTTGATTTGGAAACAAATTATTTTTTTATGATTAACGAGAAGTATTTTCCATTCCAAAAAATTTCGAAAGTTATTTATATAATTTTTGATAAAACAAAATCATTTTTATTACGTTATGCTTTCAAAAAATATTTTATTATGAAATTTTCTTTCTGTTATATAATTTATAAATATATCAATTACATTCTTTTAATTGCAATTTTAAATGAAACTATAGGAGCTAAGCTAACTTAACAGAATGATTTTGGTTTCTGAAGAATATTTTCAACTCCTTATTTTAAAATTTATTTTTCTTGAATTTTATTTTTAGTATTCCATATTTTTGCAATATTTTGATTATAATCTGTGATGTAAGTATTATTGAGTACTAAGTATTGAAAAAGTACATTTTATTAAAAATTTTAATAATAATATTTTCTAATAATAATAATAATGCAGAAATTAAAAAATTTTTGTTCTTATAATATTTGAGTCAAAATTATGTCACTAGATGGCGCCAATTATTAAGTTATTGAACATTTTAGACATTTAGTTGGATAATTATAAACTATAAAATTAAATATTACGTTAATGAAAATTGACTATATATTCAAATCTGGAGAGAAGACTGTAACAGTTTATAATCATATGAAAGTATTTCAGTATAGTTTTGCTTTCAAGCTGATACTTTTTGTATTTGTGTGTGGGTATATTGTAATAAATAAGAAGTATACAGTTTCTAAGCAACAAATTTCTCATCTTTTAATTGTTTAAATAAATTAAATGAGCTTTCGTAACTCTTTATATAAAATTATATGATTATTATTAATTTATCAAATAGTTTTTAGATTTGCACAAGTATTCACTGCACTCATAAGTTTTTAATCTGAAATAGTTACGAGTTTCATCAACAGATGGCGCAAAAATAAAAATGAAAGATTTTTCTAAAAAAATAAGTGTAAGATTGCTTTAAAACCGCAGAAGAGTGCGCAATATCAAGGATTAGTTAAATTCATTAGCAAAATTTCGAAATTGCTTTTCCTTTTATACTCTTAGTTTTTATATGTGTCTGTAATAAATTTAATTAAAAATAACTCTTAATTACTTATATATATATATACTTCAGTTAGATTAAATTAAATAGTACTCACAAATTTTTGGAATAAATATTTGTGAGGTAAATATTTTTTAATATTATTAGTTTCAAAATATGTTTTGAGATTATATATATATATATATATATATATATATATATATATATATATATATATATAAATTAATAAAATTAAAAATTATATAATGAAACAATAGTTGAATTCTATTGAAATAAAAAAAATGCTAATAGCTTCATTTAATATTTATAAATTTATTTTTAATTTTTTTAAACTGTTATTAATATTATAATCACTCTTTTCTGGAATAACTTCTGACCATTTCCTATTTGATTTTTAGTCCCATTTTGTCAATTGAAACTTTTTTATTTGAACTCATTAACTGCGTGTAATTTCAAAGAAGAAATTTAGAAAAGATTTTGTGAGATTTTATCGATAGTATTTAACTTCAAATATAATTAAACTGATCTTTGCTACTTTTCTAGAAAAAGTGCAAATGTGTCCTGTACCAAAATATTTACCTAGTGTATTTAAAATAAAATTTTTGATTATTTATTACAATCTTGTAGTAACACATATTCTTCAACAAAATCTTAAATTCAGTTAATGAGGAATAAATTTTCTGTTCAGTTCAGAATAACAATCGAACCCCTTACAGAAATGATGGACAACCTATATCCACGGACCCCATGTGGTCAGCCAAACTATTTCAACTCCAAGGGGTTTGTTAAAATGTTACAAAAATAGCAAAATTTAATGACATATAATTTATTTTCCTCATTTATTCATAGTTTATTTAATATCATTTTATATCTTTATCTATTTTTATTGTCGAATATATATTGAGTGTCATATACCATGAATATTGAATTCAAAATCTTACGAATTTCACTGCAGCCCATCAAAGTTTTATGAAGTCTTCATTAGTAGTATTAGTAGTAGTCTTCATTTATGTAGTCTTAATTTTTAGTAGCGCTTCATTGAAAAAAAAATGCTGCTTCTTTTAATTTTGAGAATAATTAAAATAGTATCCAACACTATATATTTCTTACTTGCATAAGATAATTATCCTTCGATAGTATGTACTACAATCTATTCATATGATTGTCTTAGGCAATAATACATAGTCAGGGAATTTGTACACTATTTTCTTTTTCTAGATACTTCTCTCTCTCTCACACACACATCACTATATCATTTATTTAAAATTACTTTTATTATAATTATTTAAAAATTAAGTTTACTTAAGAAATATCTATATTGCACTAAAATCTAGGACATCGGGAATTTACAAGACTATTTTCCTCCAAATCAATGGATGCTAAATTTCAGTCTGTTTATTTGCGCCTGATTAAATTGTTTATGATTTGAAAAAGGAAACGACTTGAATATGAAGTCTCAAAAATTCAATTACCATCAAAAAGTTTTAATGATAGTTTATCTCTTATTTATAGACCAAAGCATCTTTACAGATGGGACAATAATTTTTAAAGTATAGAGGGAAAATAAGCAAAAGGGCCATGTAAATCATAAGTTGTTGTTTGCCTCTCACCCTTCATTTTTTTGTACAAAAGGGATGATTAGACTGTGATCTACAGTTTTAAGTGGATTCCGAGCCACTACAAATATCCAAGTCTAAAGTGGGATTCATACCCACAAAATGTTGAATCAAAGGCCAGAGCATTAATCATTCGACTTTCAACTCGGATTGTAAGTCCTGGGATTATTTATTATTTGAATGCTGTTTAGAATTTATAAAAATCGCAATCAGCGATATCAACCCGGCTATTTTATTTATGGTGCTACTGGGAAAACTGTTCAGACGAGGTGTACTAGTCGAAGTGTCAGTCAGTTGAAGAACAATTTGTGGCCGATTAATTAATGAATTAATTCATCTGCATATGTCATTCAAAATTTGGGAATAAATATAAATCTTATAAGCCAATTCACAATCCTAATATTTGTGAAATCTTTATATCATAATGATATTGAGCGAGTTCAGCAATACCTATAGGGAGATAATGTTTTACCAGTTGTCATAGATATTTTAAAGAAAACCTTCCCGAATTAGTGCATGAAACAACAGAATACCACATTTTAAACTGTATACCTATATCTATTTCTATCTATCTATATATGATGATGAATATAAATAATTTTTTATAATGTGAAATTAAAAAATAAGTCATTCAGTCAGCGGCCTGAAGTCTCAGTACATGGTGGAAAATTAGCGAATGAAATATTGATTTCTAAATAATTTGGTAATGACTACGAAGTGAATTTCTAGGTTAGCGGCCTTGAAAATTCTCTGAGGGTTTGAACCTTTTGTACAGTTCTTTTTAGGAATATTTTACTGTGGTTGTGTGTCTATATATTGGATATATCAATAAATATATCTAATATGTAGTCTCGTGTTTTAATGATAATGATTAATAGTTAAAATTTTTTAGTTTTATGAAGAAATTCATGAGTTTTTTCTCGAAGTTGAGAGTGCATACGAACAATTTAGTTTTACTTTTAAGCCATGTAATTTGTTTAAGTTAATTTAGCCCTTTTATCACTCTTAAGTCAACATATAAGGTCTTCCGATGCTTTGAGAGAGAAACCTTATTTTTTGTTATATGCAAGGAGGGAATATATCCAATATATACAATGAATATATCCAATATGTAGACTCATGTAATAATGATAATGATTAATAGTTAGAAATTTTTAGTTTCATAATTTTTTAAGTTAAATTCATTTATTATTTGATTTAGAAAAAAAGGTATCTTATATACATACATTAATTCCTAGTAAAATAATGAGTCTTCTTTAATTCATAATTTGGGGCTATTCAACGAATTGATTTTTAGATAATACTAATAAGTTCGAAGTCATGTATTTGGGCTTTACGGTTCCATAGTTAAAAACTAATCAAATTAATTTCTTTAAATTGAATGCATTTTAAGTAGCGAAAATAGGGCATAGATGAGTTGCATAAACAGAAGAGCATTAAATCTCTTCTACTTATTTCCAATAGCAGCTCAGCGAATCGTATTCAATTACTGAAGTGAACTCACTGAGCAAATGCTGAGCGCCTTAAAGTCTTAATACATATTTTCTCGGACTTCCGGTAAACAGGAAAATAATTTTTTTAAAAATTGTTGTTTTCGGTACAGCTTGGGCCAGAGTTCGTTTTTAAACTAGAGGCCCTTCCTGTAATTGTAGGCGTCTGAGTCAGATAGTTTAGGTAGCTAATATTAAATCCTGGCGCCTAGATAATCTGAGACGCGACATTACACGTAGTTAATATTTCCTTTCTTTCGAATTTCCCCTAAAAAAATTAAATAAATTTTGTATTTCTAAAAATATGCAAGGAATCAGTCATTTCATTTACGATTACATATTTGTGTTAAAACCAAACTGTATCACTAAAAGAATTTTGAATGCTCCTAATGGTATGTATGATTCTCAAGTTTTTCGAAGCATTATTGTAATGGAAAAGTGTTAGTGCATCACATTTAGTTCCGATTTTATGGTTGAAAATTTTTTAATTAAAGTAAACTTTGAAATCAAATATCTTGTTTTACATACACGACGCAATATAAATAAAAACATTCACAGAAAAATTATTTTAATAGTAAATAAACTTTTTTTTAATTTTGAAGGAATGAATTTATTTCATTTCTGATCTTTGATTTTCAAATATCAATAAATTAAAACAAATGAATTAAATTTGAGAGTTTTTTTGTATGTTTTTAAATTTTGCTTTAATAACGAATTTTTACTTTATAATAAATTTTCATATTACAGAAATAACTGTTAGTTACTTAAAAGAAATTATATAATGTTTTGTTCATTTAACTATCCAAGAATATATGAGTGCGTTCACGGGGAAATAAGTACAAATACTTTAATTTCTGTACCCTTATTAATTTTTAATTTTTATTCCTTATTAGTCAAGAATAAAAAAATTTAATGCTGAGAACGAAATTTCAAGATTTAATTTTTAGAATCTTGTATCTTTTTTGAGACTGGATGAGTGAATCTGGATACGAAGTCGAAATGTCAAGGTGTTTTTTACAATTTTGACCTAGGTAAAAAATACCTTAATATTCATTCATTAAAGAAAGTAAATTTTTTTCTCAAAACTTTTTAGCTAAAACAATAAGAAATTATGCATATTTTTATAAATTTATATAGCTTTGCAATTTTTCTAAAGAAAACATTAAAAAAATTTAAAAAAAAAAAAAAAAAAAAAACATCCTTGTGAAAAGCCAACTGAGTGTACTGCTTATGATTAGGTGAATTGCTTACATTTCAGTGAATTTTTCTTTAATTATCAGAATTACTTAAAAATTATTTTATATATTTTGAGATATTAACAATCTCAGACTACTAAACTAAGTTAACAACACGGCGTTCGTCATTAAAATTAGGATTTAAATCACTGAAAAGAACGTTTATTGACATAAACAAGATAATTATTTACATATAAAATGAAATAGAATCCCTTTGCAAAGAGTAGAAGTTAAGATTTGGATCGTAATGGATGTAATTTGCTGTCGTATAGATTAAGTTTTTGTGCTAAATTCTGCATCTGAACTTCTAGAAATAGTATTACGAGCAAAAGGAGATCTACGGGCTGTAACGTTGGAAATTTATGTCTCTGTATTGAGGCAAATAAAGAGTTGGAATTCTTCGTGCATTTCAGAATATCAAAAATATATTTGCTGTCAAGGATATGCCGGGAGGTCCTAATTATACACTTCAATTGATCTCAGAAATCAAGCTATTTAAGTAATTAAGTGAAAACGATTTCTAAGCTTAAATTCATATATATCGTATTTCTTCTTTGTTATTTATAGTTATTTTGAAATTCAGTTCGCTGATGAATTTGTGATATTTTAAAAGTTAATTTAGGATAAAATAATAAGTGTTAATTTATCAAAAGGGATTTATATTTCAAGGGAATAAGCAAAATTATATGTTACAACGATTATTATTTATGGAATAGTTTAAACAACAGAATTTTTTTTAAAAAATTTGTTTTTAAAGGTGTTCCTGATTGTTGCTGTGAATTTTGTGTTTTTCTTTTTTAATTATCTCATGATCAAAATCAGATTGAAATATAAAATATTTTCATCAACTAGAAATGTGTGTTAGAGTAATGGAAGAGAAATAATAAATGTTTCCTTCATTCTCGTTATAATTGTGGTTAATTTAAATTTGATTTATCGCAATTCAAAACTTTCATGCAGTAATAATTTTGTAGGAACTATTGAATAGTTTCAACAGTTTCTACTCCTTAATTAACACAAGTTACTTAGAACCATACAAATTAGGATAATAGTGAAATTTCTTTCAAAGGGTACTTACAGATTGCTATATCGTCTTTAGTTAATTCGGTACTTGAAGACGGCATTGAAGATGTAATTAAAGACATGCATGTTGTTGATGGATTGGTAGACGATATGGAAGTGGTAATAGAGGAAGTCATAACTGTGGTTAAAAGACTCGGTCCTGGTCCTTGATTGGTGGAAGATGAATTCGTAAGTCTCTGGTGAAGCAGCGGGTTGGATATCGCCATACTGCTTAAACTGTTGTTGGTGAACAGACAGGAAGAGTCTGCTATGTTATATGAAGACGATGAGACAACGGACATAGTTTCTTCCTTACGTTGATCTTGTCCGAACTCTTCCTCCAGTTGTTGCTGGACTGAGAGAATGATGGTATTGTTGTTGTCTTCAGTATGGTTGGTCTTGTTCGTTTCGCTATTGGAGATAACAGCGAAGATACTCTCCAGCTCGAAAGATGGGTCGGAGATATGGCGAAGAATTTCTTCTTCTTCCGTTTCCGGGACCAAACCATGAAGATCATTCTGACTGAGCTCTTGTAAAACTTGATTTTCTTCTTCCACGGCAACGTTTGGACCATTATCCTAATAAGAATATAAAAAGTTAATTTGACTTCACATTGTTTCCCTTTAAGATTTTGAAAGGCAATGAAAATTAGTCATTAATACGAAAATACTTATGGAGTTGTTAAATTAAATATTCATTATACATATGGAGCATATTTTGAGTTCAGATAAGAAAAATCTAACAATAAAAAATCAATAAATAAACAGTGATAACTATTATGAATAACTTTTGAACAGTTTACAAAGATATTGGAACTTATTCATGTAACACAATAATAGAAATTTATAAACTTACAAAAATTATTTCCACAATTATTCAAAAAATGGTGGTTTTTCTCAACACCTAATATTAATAAATAACTTTTTCAATTCTTAGAAATATTTACGTAATTTTTGTTATTGAAGAGTGAGTTTTTAAGTTACATTCTTCCGATAGATGATGATTTTTTATTCTAATTCTTTTCAAGCTTTAAAGGTCGCTTAAAAGGTGAAATTAATAGGAGGGTTTTCTCATTCTCCAACAACTGGTTGTAATGTACGTATATGATAATTTTGGACTTATAGAAATGCTGGGGAAACTTGTTCTAAGCATAATTATATAAAACCATCAATTTCTATAATTATGCTTTGAACCAGTAGAAAAAATTGAAACAAATTTAAATTTTTTTCTAGAGGAAAATACATTAAAATTTAGATTAATCTTATTGAATAAACATTTTTAAATGACAAATAAATAAGTATGGAAACACATACATAGAATGATTTTACATTAATCCAAATGCCCTTATTCTCAACGTTACAGGAAAACTTTATCGAAATTTAAGTGAGAAAATTTTTTCTCGAATTATTATCATTGATTTTTGATAGTTGACTAATTTCTGTAGAAGTGTTGACACAGTTGGGATATACTTTCTAACATAAAAAATGAAGAAAAAAGTACTTGAACATATCAGTCACTTATTTCTTATGTCGTGATTTTTTCATATCAGATCTTTACAGATGACTAATATAAGTATGTGATCAATATAACTATTTATTTTGAGACATTATCAAGAATCATGGTCAATGTTCATGACAAGAACAAAATTATGATAAGTATATGATTAGTACCATGATTTATTTTGAGACATTGTCAAGAACCATGATCACTGTCTAGAAAAATAACAAAGAATTTAGGACAGTTTAAAGGTAATAATATTTACCAATTTCAGAGGCTACATATCAGCACCAAGATTTCAAGACTAGAAATTGTATTCAAGATCTGGGAACAGAATGGCATTCTCTGAGAGAGAGAGAAATAAAATTTCCACTCTGTGTTTATAAGAAATAGATACCAATGTTTGAAAATTGGTTGTAGTTGAATCTTAAATAAGGGTGTGGTAGCAGATTACAACATTCCATTTTAGAGAGAGAGAGTTGAAATTTGATAACTCTAAAAATGCATACAATTGTTTTAAACTTCGTGATTTTGATAAATGAAATCAGTAATATGATATGCAGTACAGTTTTTTATATTCCAAACATTCTGCATTTATAACTTTGTACACGTTGAATTCGTAAGCAAAAATAATATCGTATTATGTAAATAAATTATCTTTTTATTTCACATAATACAATATTTGTTCCTTATGAATGTTTTGACATCGCGTAACGGAAAACCTAACGGCTTAAAGTAAGACATTTTAATGTCCACATATCAAATCACTTTCTGAGATAAATTTTTATTGGTAGTGGATCATGTCGCCAAGGAAGAAAACCGGAAAACTCCCAAACACCTACGTGCATGAATGTTTACCGATATTTCATGTAATGTATGACATATAATCTCTGATACAATATTATAAGACGAGACTCGTATTTTTCATTAAAGGTTGAATAACTCTACGAAATTTCGTACACTGATTTACCAGAAACGCATGCTGATTTGCCAGATGAATTATTAGCTTTCAGCTCAACATTTCGTGGGTTAGAATCCTAATGTTTGTAACCATTCAAAATATACTTTTAACAGTAGTTTTAAGTAGATCTCGTTGAATTAGCCCATATGTCTAAAATATATGGTCATAGAATGTCAAACAAACCAGCCATACAATTAGAAACGAGTGCCTTGTGTTATTTGAATATGATGGGATAGTACTTCTATTGAAAAAGTTGTAAGGACATTCTCATTATAAATTGGCAGCGAACTAATATGGTCACCGTTAATGATTATTAATTTTAACGACTTGTTCTTTCGAATTAATCAATGTTTCCAAAATATAGTTATAGAATATCAAATAAACCAACCAATTAGATACGCATGCCTTGTATATATAAATATAATAGAATAGTAGCTTCTACTGAAAAAGATGTAATGACATTCGCATTATAACAGTAGAGTAATGTGATCATCCTCAATGGTTGTTGAATTGAATCAGAGTTATGCGCTATTTTAATGATTTTAAGGCTGTTTAAACAACGACGCAGTAATTCAGTGTGAACCTTGAATTTCACAAAAAAGAGCAATTGGTGTCCATTCATTGAATGCTAAAATTTTCCCTTTGATTAATCATATAAAATTAAAATAACTTATTTACAAAAATTGAGGATAACTGCTTCCGGTCGTCTTATTGTCTTTTTCAATTTAAATTCATTAAAATAAAAATTAGCATTTTCTAGTGATATCAGACGCATTTTTTTGTGTTGATGAAAAAGCATTTAAAAACATAATTAAATATGCTTGCAAACTTTGATGATATAATTCTTTTGATCATGCAATTCTCATATAAATACATAGCTATTTATATCTGATCTTTTATGAATTATTTATCTATTGACGTGTATTATTTTTCTCTGCTATTTGAGTGATTATTTTGAAATCAAAGTCTTAGTTGTAAGACAATAATCTCTAAGCAAAATTTTACTTCATAACAGTTTATCGAAAACTTGGATATCTAAATTTCGCAATAGTTTTATAAAAAGCTCAGTACATAACAATCGCAACATATCCAGCTGAGAATATAACAGCTCAGTGTATGATCATATCATTTTAGACATCTTTAACTGCAATAATCATAGCTGATTTCTGTAGAAATTGTGAAGATATCATGAATTTTACCAGATAAAAAGCTTTGAGGTATTGATTTATAAATTAAATACGTACTATAATATAGTGTTAATAAATTTATAATTAGCAAATATTTTTAAGAATATAAATTTTACATTTTTTAAAAATTAGCTATAAATTTGCTACTCCAAGTTTTCAAATCTAAGCAAAATTCGGAGACAGAAATTTTTGAGTAACATATTTAAAATGTAATGGATATATTATAAAAATATTAGCAATTTTACAAAATATATTTCTATAACTAAATAACATAAAAATTACTAATACTGCATTAGAAAAATATTGATTTTTCTATTTTTACTCTATGGCTTCCGTCTCTCAAAGAAAAATCTTCATATTTATTCTTCCTATAGAGAAGAATATAATATAGTTCTCCAGAAATTTCTCAACCTTTTGTGATTTTATCATGGAATTCTATACTTTAAACAGCTAGCTTAAGAAAGATTTACTAAAATTTCTATTAAAAATATTTCAAGCAAATTGGATTATACTGATTTAATACTTATAGTAAGCTTACATGTGTTTAAATGTATGGAAAATTTCCGATGAATAAATGTGCCTTATTAAAACATGAACTCGAAATTCAGTAAACTGTTCAACCAAATGCTTGTGTGACTAAATAAACTTTTTGAATAATAAGGAAGGTTATAAATTGTAAAGCATGCCAAAAAATGTTTACTTAGCTTTCCAAACAATGTTTCAACTATTTATTGGCTTATCATCGCTTCATACACAATTCTATGACATACAATAGAAAACCAGAAACAGATAGCGAATAATGTGGTTAGAAACAGATAATGAATAGTCTCTCTGCCATAAGACATTTGTAAATTTAATGCGTCGTTCCAAATAAAAATAACTTCTGAAAATTTGTTTAAATGATTAAGATTAAAGATTTGTTTAACTTCTGAAGATTGGCATGTAGTAATTCATGGTTATAACAAATATTACTAAACATACACTGTCCGACATTGAAAATTCAACACCAAGGAGTGGCCAAAAAATTATGCAAATTTCAAGGTAGACGCACCTTATCGAGTTATGCAAATGATGAGAAAATCGCAGCTCTTCAGCGCACGTTGGATAAGATATAAGATGAAGAACCGGCAGAGAGGGCAATATTCGTGCCGTTACTGGTGCTTGGGTAATTATCGTTGAAAGTTTGTTCTTGTCGCAACAGAAGCAGGTAATTGCAGAGAATACCAAGCCATTGTGGTCGGAGTTAGTTACAACAGACAGACGAGTTTACGAAGGATATGGTGATCGGACTGAGAAGGGCAGGTTGGTCTTTACGGAAAATTGCAACTGACAGACAGTTAGACGCGTCTTTAGTGCAAAGGCTCTTGCGAAGATGATTGGAACAAGGAACTACCGGTGCAGCCAGAGTGACGTCAGCATGCGTGGACCGTCATGTCAGATAGGAGACAGTGGTGGCCCCGTAAAACACGTCTACCGAAATTCTGCAGCATGTTCAAAACACCCTGGATGCTCATATATCGAGCAGAACTTTTGCCGTCAAATGATTGTTATGACCTACGCTCACGGCTTTCGTTAAGAAGACTGCAATTGACTCCACAGCATAGACGCCAATGTCTAGCATGATATCGTATTAGGGCGATGTGGAAGAAGGAGTAGCACAGGACCATCTTTTCATAAGAGTCACGCTTCTGTTTCTTCAGTGATAGTCACCGCACACGAATGTGGCGTTGACGTGGAGTCAGGTCCAATCCTGCAGCAATAATGGAACGACTCACAGGGCGACAACGTGGCATCATGGTTTGGGGTGCATTGCGTATGATTCTGTGTCATTTCTAGTTCGTATTCAAGGCACTGGGACATCCCAACGTTACACGTATAATGTGCTGTGGCCGGTAACACTCCCCTACCTTCAAGGGGTGTCCAGTGCTTCTTATTAGCAGGATAAAGCCCGATCACACATTGCTTGCATTAGCCAACATGCCCTGCAAAGTGTACAGCTGTTTCCATAACCTCCAAGCTCGCTTGATCTCTCACCAATCGAACACGTTTGGGAAATGATTGGACGCCATTTGCAGACCCTGCCAGTGCCTCCTTCAGAAGACACACTTTAATAAATGGTTGACAGGGATAGGAGGGCCATTCCTCAGGACGCTATCCGAACTCTCATTGACTCTATGCCTAGACGTGTTGCTTCGTGTATCACCGTCTACGGTGGCACTACAATTTACGGATTCGACCTTTATGATAAAGAACTGTTTTAAGTGAAGTCTTTAATCTGCTTTAAAATTCTCCAATAATTTGCTAATGACTGTAACATTCAGAATCAGAAGCAGATATTGCCTACCCTGAGAGATTTTTCTGTTAAGATCTTCTCTTTGGCTCGCATTTACCTCAATTAACTAAAAATGTTTAGATTTCAAATCAATAAAATTCTTACTTTTGTGTATCTAATATTTTTAACAACTGTAAAATAATTTCTCTGTAGTTTTGAACATACCTAAATATTTAATATATTATAGTCCTAGTTATATTTTTCGTGGCGATCTTCAATAATGAATGCCATTTTTCCAAATGCCAACTTTCTTAATCTCATTAATTTTTTTATAATAATATTAAATCAAATTATATTCGAATTGACTCATTTTTATTTTATCTCATCATTATTTAAAATTTTCAAAGCAGGATAAAAATAAAAATTCTTTTGGAAGAGATTATTATTTAAGAGATGAAATTGCATCATATGGAGATACCAAAATGTTATCAAAAATTTATAAATCGTAGTGAACATTAAGCATGTAATACATAAAATTTACATAAAATGCATTTATTTTAGAGAACTTATACTCAATAATTTTCCTTTGAATTGAAATCTTTTTATTTTTAAGAAAATTCTAATTTATTTTTTTTATATATTTTTTGTTAAAATTATCCTTTTATCGTTACTATTAGTTGAAATGATGCATTATTTCCTATTTTTATAGTATGGATTTTATATTTTAATACTTTAGACTAAGGGAATTCAAATAATTTAAAATAATAATTTTCTTTTGGTTTGTCGAAGTTGAAAGATGAGCGGATTAATTCCTTTATATAATATAAATATGTATTTAGATTAAATTATGATTTCGTTAACTGTACATACACACTCAATATTTTACTATGAGCACCATTATCGTTAGCAGCACAAAGCTATTTTAAGACTCTCTGAAACCTCTAATGATTAGTGGCGTGTTGCAAAGGAGGAGACTTTGAAAACAACATGACATTACATCATATGATGTACCTGTCCAAAAAAAAATATATATATATATATATAACATTTATTTTCAGTTATTCGACAGTGATCAGAATTTGACCATAGATTTTTCATTTTGAAGAGCGCAGTTTAACATTAGACCAATGCTTCCAAATATTTTCCGGAAACAGTACATGAAGTTCTTATTGCAACATAATCCTGAATTAGTATTGTCGACTTGTAGCTCCAAACAAGTACATTATTTAGAAGTTCATTCCTTATATTTATCAGCAAATGTGTGCATGAAATTTCTGTAATCCCAAATTGGCAAAATAGATAAATAGTTTCAGAAAGAGAGTGAGAAAGAGAGAGAGAGAGATACTTTTAATTTTCTAAGCTCAGAGTACTGTATCCTTGCCAGTGACTTTTATTGTTATATGAATTTTTCTCCTGTATAAAACATATTTTCCATCAGCAGTTTCTCTGTTCATTTTTATGATTAATAATCCTTAAATATGTTTGAGTGTTATAAAGTAATTTAATTAAAAATAAGTAATGTTTGAATTTTATTACACTATGCATGTCTTTATAATAGACCTAAATATGTATTATTTTGCTAAATGACGATTAAAGGTTTTTCTTCAATTTGTCAATTTACACAGTCATTCTAGAATAAGCAAATTTCAGTTTCTTAAGTCGATATCTAATTACAATTCCTTTCATATATTCTATGTACAAACGCTATGTGTGTTTTTTTTTTTAAAAAAATCCTTATAACATTGAAAGATAGAGTTGAAACGATGTCTTTAATGACCAAATTATTTTTCCTGAAACGAGGAAAATAACAAATTGAAAAGAAACATTAAAAAAAAAATAAACTACGAAAAAAGTAATCTCTCATGAGGCGTATTGAAACAACTCTTGAGGTTTTGAAATACTGAATGAAATTAATTAAAAAACGAAATTGTGTTCCAAATTTCTCTTCAGAAAAGTTTATCATCCACAAATAACACAGACTTAGTTTAAATGAAACTCCGTATAGAGCTGCCTGCGTCCGTAACAAGCTCACTCGATTAAAGGTATCTCTTTCGCATGTTATTGGTTACTTAGCTACTGGAATTCGCTAATACATTTCCAATCTCGCTTTGTAACGAAAATTTCGCTATTTGTATCATTTAAAATGCTACATTTATCCTTGGCTTTCAACATTGTCAACAAAAGCATGGTTTCAGAGAATTTATTTATCCCAAGTTACACGGTTAAATGATCTTGCTATTTTAATAGTGTGAGGTTGCTTTTCTGAGTCTCCTTTTTTTACCCGTATAATCAGCGCCCAATTTACGAGCAAAAATTTAGTATATTTTAGTAGGTATTCAAATATTACTTATATTCATATTCAGTTTATATTTATTTTCCATCATTTTGATCAGTTATCAGTTAGAGAAATTATATAATAAAAATTTTATATAAAAATATGTTTTTCTTATTATAATCTATTTAAATACACATTCGTTTTTGCAAATATGAAACGTCCCATATAAAATACTTAGAAATAGATTATGCAGTTTGAAGTTATTTTACAACTTGCACAGTAATACTGTAAACTTAATTATCTTAAAAAGAAGAAAAAATTCAAATTGATATTTTAATCGAGTATTTTTTTTTTTTGGCTTTTATCTTAAATCTCTAAAAAGAGACTGAGAGAGAGAGAGAGAGAGAGCTAGGGTAAAGCACATCATTCTTGTGGCATAAAAGTATACTGTAATTATAATTTTAAGTTTTTATATCTTAACACAAGCTCTATGATGCTGCATGAGGTATGTTGCCGACCATTGTTGATAGTGCATTGTGTATCTCTAGTATGACATTAATACATAATCTCAAATTCCACTTTGGAAAACCTATTAAGCGCATAACAATATAGACAATTGCTTGAAAATTTTTTGTGCAGCGGTTTAAGCAACTGACATCAATGTAACTGTTCTTAAAAGTAATTGTATACGTGGAGTATATCAAATGTAAATGTAACTGTTCTTAAAGGTAATTGTATACGTGGAGTATAGCAAATGTAACTGTTCTTAAGGGTAATTGTATACGTGGAGTATATCAAATGTAAATGTAACTGTTCTTAAAGGTAATTGTATACGTGGAGTATATCAAATGTAAATGTAACTGTTCTTAAAGGTAATTGTATACGTGGAGTATATCAAATGTAAATGTAACTGTTCTTAAAGGTAATTGTATACGTGGAGTATAGCAAATGTAAATGTAACTTTTCTTAATGGTACACGTGGAGTATATCAAATAATTTTTATGTTAAGATCAGTAATAACAAGCATTCTACTTATTTTAGAGTTTTTTAAAATTTAAAACATGTCTTTTCACTTTTAAATATACTTTTTATGGTGGTTTAATGGGATTGCTGGAAATCATGGTGAGTTCATTTTCTAGAATTATCCTTAAAGCACTTGTTTGAGTAATTTTTTTGATCGAAATAGCATGAAAGTAACACATTGTTAATTTTGTATAAAGTTTTGGGAATAAAAAAAAGTTATTGGGTGATAAATCAAGATAATACGGGAGATGATTTCACACATTGAAATTATTAATTGTTAGAAATCCACGAATAATTTGTGAATTGTAGTTCACTTTTAATGAAGTTATTCATAATACATTTTAGTTATAAATAACTGCAAGATTTTTGGCTATAATTGGGGAGATTTGGGATACTCTTGGAATATTCCAGAGAGTTCGCTAGTCTCATATGACGCCATTCGCCAGCAAAGATGAAGGTTTATCATTCGTCTTTCCTCACACTGATGGTCACTCTTTTGTGAACATTTACTTATTTATGAAACTATCTTTTTCTATTCACTATTCTTGTGTTTCTTCCTGGTACCCTCAACTTCATCCAAATAATTTAATATAGAAAATATTTACTTCTTTAATGGACGATTGTAATGTTTGAATTATTTTAATAAATGCTCTAAAAGGTGTGTCAGCAAAGATGAAGGTTTATCATGCATGTTTGCTAAGGGTTGAGTTTAAATACATAATTTTAAACTTTTTTTTTATTATTCATATAAAAATGTAAGAATGGATCTCAAAATGTAAATCAGGCCAGGGACTAAATTAGGGATGTTAAGAAACAGAAATTTGATATTCATAAAATGAAATCTTATGCAATGAAAGCACGAAGTTATCAGTTTGTAGGAAGTCACATAAAATGTTCCTAATATGAATTTTAATTTGTTATTATTTGATTTTTCCGTATTTTTGAGGGCGCAAAAATATTTTTAATTTATCGTTAAAGACAATGCCCTCCTTTATGTCTTTCAAATGCTTAGAATTGATGCTCTAAGAATTACTTAGAATAAACTAGCAAAATATTTGGCAGCTATGAGGATTTTAAAATGGAAACTGTGCAACATTAGAATTGTTTAGGAATAACCCCAAGTTAAGCAAGTCGTAAATTCCTGAAAAGCAAGTAAGCAAATTGTAATAAAAGTAGGATTAGAATCTATAAAGCTGGATATTATGCCAGTTTGAGTAATTTCATGAAAAAAGTTCTTGAAAAGAATTTGATATGCTTACGCTTATATTTTGTTTTCAATAAACTCTGAAAACACCTATGACTATTTCACGCCTTAAGACTGGGGTAGAAAAAATATGTGGAACAGCTTATATAGAAAAAAAAAGAACATTTTGAAGACTAACTAGATCATCACTTTCAAGCAGATATGACACATGTTATAGTAAACTACCTATTTTGAAACTCTATTAAATATTTGACAGTTAAAATCTTCTCGGAATGTTAAAATTGATATTTTGGAATTTCATACTCAAAATGCTAAGTAATAATTCAAAGTTCATTCATTAAAATTCTAAGAAAAAATAAAATGGAGTACTGTCATGATGTTTTAAGTAATTGAATTAAAGAAAACCCAGTAAATTTAGTTTATTCTTTATCATTTTTAATGTACTATTGGTTCTCTCTCTCTCTCTCCTAAATCATATGTTCACGAGGATAGATTGAATTTTATAGGGGTTAATGCAATTATGTGATTAAATAAAAGTCAATTTATTTTCGTGTGCTGTTTACTAAATTATTTTTTGCGTTTTCGTATATTTCCTTATAAGCACATTATAATGCATTGATTTTTAAAAATTAAAGCAAACTGTACATTATATGATCATATAATAATAGAAAAAACGGAAAACCAATAACGATAATGAAAACTAAGGCATAAGTTTTGTGTGTGTTTCGTTGATTACTTTATTGAACTTAATTTATCCGATGTAAATTATGTTTTTGAAAACTATGTAGGTACCTTTACTTTACTGCATAAAAATAACTATTGCTGCTCAGATTATTTTCTGAATTCGAATTCCTGTTCACTGTGTAAAAAATGATTTAAGTCCCAATTAAACGAGTTACTGTTGACGTTTGCTAGATGCATTGCATTTCAAGATAAGTCAAATGACTCAACAAAATTGTTTTTTCCCTAGTGATAATTTTTGTTAGAAGAGAAAGAAACAAAGGATTTATGAAAACGCTTATTTAGCGTTCATATAGTATTCTACATATAGTATTCTATGTATATTTAAAGATATGAATATACTTTAAATAAGAATAATAAAATGTAGTAAACGAAATTAAGAAATAGGCTACATTAGGAAAATGCTTGAAAATACATATGAATAAGCATGTTGAATCGAGATATTTTGATAAGCTCTTAATATTTACATAATCATTCAATCGAAAACGATAAATTCTTAACTGCGTAAAGTTATAATTTATTAGAATTATTTTAAATAATCGTTGATAAGAAGTTTTTCTGTGCTTTACGAATTAAAATGTAATAAATTGCGTTTGCATAAAAGATATATTGATATTACTGGCTAAAACAGCAGTATAATAAGTGCCATATTAACAACAGGTTCACCGAATTCATCAAATTATAGATGCTATATCATGTTGTACTGACGAAAGGTAACAAACCAGCTGTATCTCAACTCAAAATTTTAATAAAAATATTGAGTTCAAGATTTCTATATTATTAAAGCTGTGTAAATAATTCTAAATCTGCCAATAATTTATGAAGATGTCAAAAATAAAAAAAAAATTTTTTTTGTCAAGAATGGTAGTTTATGGTTATTATATCTTAAGTTTAGCCTTTAAAATATTCTATATATGTATATATATATATATATATATATATATATATATATATATATATATATATATATATATATATATATATATATATATATATATATATATATATATATATATATATATATATATAAATTCTCAAATTGAGAGAGAGAGAGAGATATGTATGCTTTTAATCAGTTTCATAGAACAATAAATATTTTAAAACAAATTTTTGACTATAATATTCATTTTAAATGACGATTTCACAAATTTAAACACTAGACGACTGCTTTTAGCAGACACTGATCCACACTGAACACCGTTGCAGTTTTCTTAATTACGTATAATGAAATGAATTCTAAAGAAGAAGCTTAGGAAAATTTCAGCAACTCACATTAAAGAATCTTTTAACTATGAAATGTAACATATTTAAAAATTTTCAGAGACAGGAAACAAAAATATGGCAGAAATAAACGATAAACTGAATCAGAAAAGAATTAGATTCGTAAAATTCAATATAAACATGTTTTATCTTGGAAAGTTAATTACTTTACTCCTAAGTCTTAAATTAGCACCTCCGAATATTTCATATAATTTTGAAAAAAATCCGTATTATTATTTAACTATCACAATATATAGATTTTAACTCTATAAAAATTAATGATTGAGAATTGTAATGATAGGATAAATGAATTAGTTATACATTAAGGTAATTTGTTATTAATATATATATATATATATATATATATATATATATATATATATATATATATATATATATATATATATATATACCTGTAAGCTATTGCTTTTTACTCGCATTTTTGGTAAGTTCTGCTTTTAAAAATTTAAAACAAATAAAATGTTAATATATTTATTCTAATGTCTTTAAAAATATTGCTTTAACTGCCTTAAGATGATGTTTTAAGAGGATATTTTTCTAGGTATTTGGTTGAAAAATTTATTTATATCAGCAAAGATAGTAACTGGAGGAATATCTTCACACACATGTAATAGTAATCCTACACATTTGTACTGAATATATATATATATATATATATATATATATATATATATATATATATATATATATATATATATATAGCCATCAAAGTAATATCGAATTATAATACAAACACATATCATGTGATTATTATATAAAAATATATTTTTAAAAATAAAATGCACAAACTTAATAATAACTAATGATTTCGAAATTTCACAGTGTACAATATTTCAAGCGAAATGTAATGAAATTAAAAAAAATTAAAATTTTAAACTTAATTAATATTCTGAGCTAAAATTCGCAACAGTAAATTTGGTTTTCAAGACCTTTTTCATAAGTCATGAATATGCAGTGAATTTTTGAATAAAAATTAATAAAAGTTTCAAATACATGAAAAACTTGTATCGATGTCATATGGTTTTATTATGTTTCCTCATCGAGAAATTTCATTCCATTATAATACACTACACTTTAAGTAAAACAAATTGAGAAATATAAATTCGTAAGATAAATTATTTCATAATACACTTTAACAATGATTATTTCATATAGGATACATTATTTGATTAAAACTTTGGATATAAAAACTGACATTAATAATTCTTAGTTTTTTTAATAAAAGTTTAGTTAAATTACTTTTTAAGTGATAATTTAAATTTATGAAAGTATATACACCTCATGTGTATAAGAGAAATTCTTTTTGCATTTCCTTTTTCTAAAAAAGTTTATTCTTGTAGAATTTAAAAATCAGGCATGTTTTGTTTGATTAAACTTTGAATGTATTTAAACATAAATGATAACATTATACATTTTTTGATTAGAAATATACTCGTGTATGAATAATGGTTAAGTTGTTATATTATGAGTCCGTGCTATTTCATGAAATATCACCAAACGCAAGCAAAAATGTGGGACGTAAATGTCAAATTGTGTGAAAAAAAAAAAAAAAAAAAAAAAACCCTTGAAATAATTTTAAATTTTAAGTATTGAAAACAGTTAAAAAAATACGGATGACTGCTTTATAGAGGAAAAATAGGTATTGAATACTGCAGAATGTAGAAAAATTTAAGTGATCTAAGGTCTTTTTGAAGAACAATGAAAGTTATGTTTCTAAATTTTAAAACATTTCAATTTTCTTCTTTTATATACCTGGTTATTATAATTTGTGTTCCTCCTAAATATAATTTTACTGCTTTAACTTCTTAAGCTTTTAACCATTTTATAGCTTTGGTTTAACGGGTCGACGTCCACATTAAAATTGTAAAGTTATTCCAAAATTGTTTCATATACACATAGAAGTATACAGTTTATTTATTAAAGAGGTATATTCTTGTATTTGTTCATAACTGTAAAAAAAATTTGGACTTATTATTTATTATATGCAATTCTTGCTTTATGATGAGAATTAAAAGTAACCAATATTATCACATTATATTTAAATGTCACATTACAATTTAATGTGACATATTAAATAGTTTTTTATAAATACACTAGATGGCAGCACATTCTGAGCTTCAATCTTATTTCAATTGGTCTTGCATGTTGCTCTCCTTAAACTTATATAAAGATAAAAACAAACATTAAAATTTGCAGATGTATTTATGAGATCAGTTTTCCATACGTTTTATCAGTTACTCATTTTATTATTATTGTTATTTTTTATTATTAACAACATTATTATTATTTTATTATTATTTACAACATTTACATAATTTTTTATACAGACTGAAAAAAATATTCTATAATTTGCAATTATAATGAATTTTACAATTACCCTGAAAATTTGTTATGGCTTTCAAAATACTTTTGTCTACACTGATAATTTTCAAAAATATTTGGATGAATGTATCCTTTAATAGTTATTCTAATTTAGCAATATTTGAATTTTTCTTTGAAATCACACATTCATTAAAATTTAACATTAACTGTTACAACTTTATCTCATTTAAAGAATGGAGGGCGAGAAACTGAACCATATAAATTAATAATATATGTATTTTTTTATAAACTGTATCCTCTTTTCCTTTCATCATAACAAATGTGACTAACTTCTTGAATTATAAACATTTAAGTCACTTTGCGCTTTCGGTTTTTCACAGAATGATTTCAATAAAAGAAAAAAGAAATATAAAACACAATTTATCAACAAGGTTTCTTGAAACTGTAAACAAAATTCTAACTAATAATGATATGTAGGAGCACTTTAACACTATAACAAAAATTAAAAACCATTTTAAAATGAACACAAAATAACAAGTTTACTAAACACCTTACATATTGCATCTACTTCTCTTAATGACATTTCACTTTTGAATTTTATAAAAATTGAAACTAATCTTCGTAAAAATTATTTAAATTTAGGGAACAGATTAAAGGATGATTGCATTAGATATAGAATACAAAAAGCAATATGTGAAATCTAAGCTGATAAACTAGACGCTAACAATAGAAATCTCAATAAAATATTCCTTTCAGCAGAAAAAAGTTTCAAAGAAAGTTTTATTTTTAAAACATATGGTAAAAATCACAGGGTAAAAAAAGTTTTTTCTATGATGTGCAGCAACTGTTATGAAATTTGAAAACATTTGAGATCTTATTTTCAATATTTGCTTACTGGTGCTAATTGCATCAAGTTCATAATGCGATTTATTAATGTGGTGCAATCTATACAATATTCGTTCCAGGCAAACTTCACATTTTGCAAGGAATTTAGGCACATTTATGAATATTAAAAACCTTTGAAAATTAATAACAAAATAAGAAGAAAAGAATTTTTTTTTTTGAAAAGAAAAGAAAAAACATCTGTTAACTCAGAAAAGGAAGATGCGATTAAGGTGAAAGAAGAGGTCAGCTTTAAATTTACCAATTGACCATTAATGGTCTGCTATAACAGCGGCTCTGGACAGATAGTTTAAAAACCATTAGATCTTGCTTATTTCATCTGCATAAAAATTCCCTTATTGGGAGAGTTCAATCTGATTTTGACTCTGGATTTCGAAAAGTAATTTTTTTGCTTTTTTTAAAGTTGATTCCGGATGAATTTGGAATATCCTTCAACAGACAGGCTCTTTCGCATTGGAAGTTGCAGTAATCTAATAGCAGCAGTAATTGGTAACGAAATTTTACTGTTGTGAGCCTTTCACAACAGTAAAATTTCGTTACCAAAATATCTATTCTCCATCTTAAGGGAACAGTTGCCTTCTTTTTACACACGATATAATATAGATTTTCTACATTGGTTATTTTCAGCACGTATATTTTTTATATGTTAAACTTTGCAAGTCCAGTGACACATTCTGCCACCAGTGATATGCGTTCCAGTTAAAAATAAAATTATGGCTCTGAAAACAAAACATGCGTGCTTCTAAAATGATTGTTTGACATATTATTAGATGTCTTAAGAATGTTCTTATAAGATATTTTACAGAAAAGAGTATCACTAGCTGTCATTTTTGTACTTTGTAATTGACAGTATTTTCATATATTTCTTCAGGAATTTGAAATAACAAGTTAATTGAGGTTATCTAGGAATTTTTTTACCCGATTTTAAATACAGAAACTTTTGCTGTAGTTCGACTTTCCCTAGGACAGAATGTTATCAATTATGGGACATGCACTTTTGTGATCTGAAAATGATGTTCGTCATTATATGACATAGTAATGAAAATTCTGGACCGTTTTCCGGTGAATTCTTTCTTTAAAATAAATTTCGATCTCTTTATAGTCCTATCCAAAATTTGCTAATTTTTGATGATTGATTTCTCTCGTAGGCAGCTTTACAATGGGGGTCATTGGTATTGCCTACTACTGTATTTTGGGTTATTGATGAGAGGTTCTTAGATTCTATATAAAACGCCTCTTGTGACAATGTCTCGTAATTTTGTAACATATTTAAATGGCAAGTTAAACTGATATTTAATTCTTCTTACTTAATTTCAATTGAATGATGACAGGCTTCTAACTCTTAATAAACCTAGATTTTGTTAACAAGAAGATCTTTGAATCTGTCGAAAAGTAAACCCAGTATTGAACGGGCACAAAAATAAGCCTCTTGCAAAGTGAAAATTACTCATAAACAGGCTTTGTTTTAGTTTTCTTTTGTCTTATTTTTTGCTGATTAGGTTTGTTCAATTAGTGCCTAAAGTTTTAAAAAATACTCCAAATCACTACAAGGATTCATGCTAAAGGGCTCACCATGTCCTAGTTGAAGGAAAACGCTTTTTAGAGCTAAATGTCTAGGGTTCGATGTTATGTTTCTGCCTTCTGTATGTATGTCTGTAGGGGGTGGTTTCTTATATAGAGATTTCCGGATTCTCCTCTTTGGGACCTGTGGATACGGTTCACTATCGATGAAACTCCTACTAGGAGGAAATTAACGCAGTGGACATTGAAGTACCTTGCAAACTAGTGCTGGGGTTTGTAACAATTTTAAAATTTTGGGCTATCTATTATGCGGTGTCAAATTTTTCATGGTTATGGTAGAAACTTAAACTCCTGAGCTGTTAAAATGAAGTCCAGAGCAATGATAATTCAAATACCGGCCAATATTCATTCAAAAATAACTCATGGAAGTAAAAAGAAAATGTGGTTTCAATGCATATAAATTTCAATATAATCAAATCAAGCGATTGTTTGTGGCAAAAATTCCACCTAAATTAACTTTTAATAAAAGCATGTGATAAAAAAGCATCAAATTGGGAAGACATTTTTTTTATGTATTTGTGGTATTTTAAAGAGTACTTCTTAAGAATAAATAACTGGTAGACTAGAATGACTTCATTAATTTAGTTTATACATTTCCAGCGCATTTTAATTCATCAATAGAACTGTCTCAGCAAATATGTGGGCTGCATTTTTTGAGATACTTGAAATTTAAAAAACGATATCAGTTATATCAGGTGCTTTATTTTAAATATTAGTCATACCAATGTTTATTTAATGTTGTTATGTAATTACCGGCTCTATTAGGTTTTTCACCTTTCTGTACTACAAGGAGCGGAAGTGAGCCCACCTTATCCAGTGGGGCACCAGTGGGTGTTTCATCATAGTCCCATAGTGGATCTTCGTAAATTAAAAGCAGGGACCAAGAAGAAGATCCTTAGACCTGGCTTCCACCCCCAGAGGTATCATTTCACATGGTAGGCATTTAGACTACGATATATTTTATGTGACTCATCCGCCATTAGTAAACATGTGGGATCTTCGATCGGGTCGGGATTCGAACCCATACCTTCGAAGAACAAGGAAGAACTCCCTAACCAACCAGGCCACCACAGTCAAATACTTATTTATACCATGGATATATTAGTTGCTGCTTTGCGAGGTCATAAATTAAACAAACGATGAAAAATGTGACAAACAATTTTCCATCATCTAACAAAAAATAACTAATTATGTACAATATTATATTGTACCGTTCCTTTCAGAATGTCTGAAATAAATTTTGGAAAGGAATTACATTTAAATAATATAGTTATGATAAAAAAAATTGAGACTCAGTCTAAAAATTCTCAAGCTTATTTTTCCTGCTCTGATGAAATGCTGGAAAATCTAATACAACATTAAATGTCTCTTATACAGCGAAGAATTTGTTTAACTACGTAACTATTATATGCAGAAATAACATCTATTCACTATTAAGCTAAACAAAAAATTTTATAGATAGTAGATACTGAATTTAATTTCGTAATACCTTTAGACAAGGCCGTATAACGATGCCGATATTACTTTACATCTTTAGATATGACAAAATATTTACATGAAAATATTATTCATTAACGGGAATTATAATTTAAACGGAAAAAATCTTTTATGAGAATTCTGGTTTTTTCCAGTATTAATAAATTGCATTAGCTATTTGCGAAAAATATGAGTTAAAGTCACTGAAGCATGTTTTAGAATTTCAGTACAGCTATTTCATTACTTCAAACTAAAATATTTTTATAGTATACTACCTTTATATTCAATTAATATCAACATTGAAAAGGTAAATTTAACATGATATAAATACATTTAAATTTTATTTCAAATCAATTATTTTTTTATTGAGAAGCTTACATAGGTTTCAAATAGTTAATCATCGCAAAGAAAACGATATATTTTTTACACAAATGGAAGTAAAAATTAGCTTTTAGAAAAAATTAATTAAAATAGTTAATAAGGGATTATCGAAGACATTCAAATATTTAAATATAACTAGTTATATTATTACACATTAAGCAATTAATAAAGGATTAAAATAAAGTACAACTATATGTTTTTTGTAAGAGAAGATATAAAAAAGCTTATATATTCTCCATAATAAGTAATCAATAAATTTATAATATAATAAATTATTTTCCAACCATATTTACACTATATAATGACGGTAAATAGTAAAAAGTAATTCATAAATGCAAATTAAACACATTGGTTTGGAAAAGTAAGCTTAAAGTGCATTTTTATATTAGATATTACTTCAAATTAAAACATAATTAATACAAAATATAATGTTTAGCGTAAAATAATGTAACATAACGTGTCTGTTTTAACAGTAAGTACACTAATATATCATTAAAAGATGTTTATTATTGTTAAAATATTGAAACAATTATGGTAAAATAAAAAAAAAAATTAAGGTATTTTCTTATGGAAATATTTTTGATTTTTCGCGAGTCAAGTTTATTTTGATCAAAAATTTGACTTAAAATTTGAATAGAGAAAGATTTATGGAGGGAATTCTAAAATAGTGGTAGATGTTTTTAAAGATGTTAATTACAAAGATACACATAAGTAAAGAGTTTGAGAGAATACTATTATAAAGTATTACTGTTACAAGCAGGTTTATGAACACCGAAATCAAAACTGAACCATATTTATGAAATCGTAGCATTTAATGAATTTAGATTTGTGTTTGATGACAGAATTACGAATCAGGTAGCATTTCAAATGATGTGTTTTAGAATTTACATGATTGTTCAAATGATAGATTACACACCTAGTTTGGCTTCTCAAAAAAACTTATCAGATAACATAGACATTTAATTTTACGATGGTACTAATAATTACCCTGCAATATTTGCAGTTGGATATTTTTTCATTCAACGAAATTTCTACTGTTCTTTTAAACAATGACCAGTGCGACCATTGCGAATCCTTTAGAAAACTCGTGCAACATTCTTTGCATTCATAGCACGTGAAATAGTTGGAAACACACAGTATTGCACTTACATTCACTATTATTAGTTAAGAGGATAAGTGGATTTATTCTTGTTAAATATAGGAAAATCTGTTCATCTCTACTAAAATAATATTCATATAATTACTGTGTGTGTGAATGTCTTTTTGTACACTTATATGTCACTGGTAAAATAGATAAGAGCTCTAATGTTATGAAACTTCAGTTTCAAAGCAAATCAAACATTACATATGAATAATATAGTTCACAGTAATAAACGACTTCCATATCGTAACCTTCTGCAGTGCAGTAAAGCACTTTATATTGCGCAATAATCTGATTATTTTTGTTTTTGAGATTTGCAGACTAGAGCGCGGAATCTTTCTCTATACATTCTTTCACTAATTGAAGAACCAGTTCTTCCAAATCCATTCATTTTATACTGTTTAATAATAGCAAAATGAATGTGATCGAAAAGAGCTTTTAAGCATTTATTTTTTCAAGCTTATCATTTAGTGATTATATAAGGTGATAAAAAAATTCACGCGCATTAAACTTTACTCAAAATATTAGAAATTTTAATAGTTTTTTTTTTTTAGGAAATTCCACCACTCTTTACACCCCTTTAAACTTCTTCATATTTAAATGATAAAATTTCATTGATTTTGACAATCATTCCAAATGATACGTTACGTTTGGCATTAAAAATGTCCATCGCAAGAAAAGATGTGTGATTTCAGAATGCATCAACAACACAGTCACATAGAAAGGGAACGGAGTGTTCAGGGGAAATACACTTGTTTAAAAAGTATTATTTTTAAGTTCCATCCTTGTTACTCATTTGCCGTTTGAAAACATTGAAGAGAATGAATCTGCTGAATAAAGCTATGATGTAAAGAAAATTCTTTTATATTAATGTATTTTTTGAGATTATAATTTTTAACGCAATTATAAATTTGCATTTTGACTTTTAACCTCTGCTTCAATTAGATTTTCAGCAACACAGACAATCTACAGCAACTTAATTTCCCTTATCAGCGACATAATTTTAAGAAACTTAAGGAACTAGTTTTCCCGTGGAGTCTTTAAAAGGAAAAATGTCAAGAAAGAAAGGTGCATAAAGGTGCTGGCGTATCTAATTCTCGCCTATCAGAACTTATTCAGGGTTACCAAGCATGTATATGAAAAACATGCTCCTGTTCTTGATGTTAAGAATACTGAAATCTTGGTTTTTATTATAATGGTATATGTCACAAAATTTTAAAAATTTATCTCGCGCTAAAAATTATTTGGGAAAGATTTTCAATATCTTGCTTGCATTATATATATATATATATATATATATATATTAGGAAAGTGATGAAGTTTGAATAGAAAATTTAATTCTAACTTGTCAAAAATACATTTCACTTACGGTTACAAAACTAAGTAACAACCATACATTAATACTGAAACTTTTCTTTATTAAAAATTATTCCCTAAATAATAATTGATTTACCGAGATAAATTAAAATAAAACTAAAATATATATTAAACTTTTCGTATTTATATTCTTTGTACTCGGGGGATTACAGTAAAAAAAATTCATTAGATATTTTAGTTAAAACTATTTTGCTCATAATATTTAAAAATAATTTTTACGAGAAAGTCAAAATTTTATATAGATTTAAAATGCTTAATTTCTGGTATAAATGATACTTTTGTGTCATACTAAATAAGAAAGTTTTCAAATTAAAAATCGGTATGTAATTTTTCACAAAAACTTAATAAAATTATAAATAAAATTCTAGACCCTAATACGAGAGTTACTCTGAAATTTTTGAGATACAAATTTTTGAGGAAATTTTTCACGAGAACTTACAAAATAAAAATAACTGTTTAATTTTAAAATACAAAGTATTTTAACACAGGACACGACGTTTTACTGACTTGCTTCAACTCGTTTAGCGTAGAATAAATTTTAAAACAGAAGAGAAAATGGAGTTGACGCGAGAACATTTTCGCGATATGATTTTCTACGATTTTAAAGCAGGATTAAATCAAGAAGAATACGTTCAACGGTTGCATTTAGTATTTGGTGTTGAATCTCTAGCTCGTGCTACTGTATTCAGATGGCTTAGAGAATTTAGAAGAGGTCGCAATTTTCTTCAGGATGAAGAACACACAGGAAGGCCGCCGTCAGCAGTAACCCCGGATAATGTGTCTTCCATACGAAAAATGTTAATGAATGATAATCGCTGTACCTATCAAATGATACAGAAGGAACTTAACATTGGATCCGCAGCCATACACAAAACCATTCATGAAGAATTACATATGAAAAAAGCAGTTTGCCGTTGGGTTGCCCATAATCTAGCTGATCACCAAAAAGAGGAGCGTGTCAGAATCAGTAAAGAAACTCTTAAATTGCTAAATGATGGTGGCCACCGCATCATTTCTAAAATTGTAACAGGTGATGAAACGTACATAACGTTTATTGACGTTCCAACACGTCAAGAAAGCAAAGTATGGGTCTTTGAAGAAGATCCCACGCCGACAATGGTGAAAAAACTGCACTGAAAAAAGTGATGTATGCCGTTTTCTTCAGAGGTACGAGATTGGTCAAAGCCATCGAGTTGGAAGGACAGAAGACAGTAACAGCAAACTTATATACTACTAAATGTCTTCCAGAAATTCTACAATAATTGAATGTTAGGGGACTAATGCTTCACAATGACAATGCATCTTCACATACAGTCGGATTAACAATTGAGTTTCTTAACAAAAACAAATTAAAGTGATCGAACATCCGCCGTATTCACCTGATCTAGCTATGTGCGACTTTTGGTTATTCTTTCATCTAAAAAAAGAACTTACGTGGACGTCGTTTTCATTCAGAAGAAGAGATTGATGTGGCTATAAATGCATTTTTTTCATCTATTCCAAGAAATGAATGGCTTGAGGCATTTAATCTGTGGAAAATTCGTCTACAAAAGTGCATTGATGCAGGAGGAGACTACTAGGAGACTACTTTGAACAAACCTAAAATTTTGTAAGTATAACTTTAAAAACCTAGTTGTATCTCAAAAATTTCAGAGTGACCCTCACATTCCATATCAATTGAAGTAAAAAGAATTGTGCAATTTTGAATGCACCACTTTTTCATTTTAAAAAGTAAAAAGAAATGGAAGCCTTTAATGCAAATGTGCATACTTTTCAAGTGGAAAAAATATTTTCTTTAGAGAATTTATCCGGTAAAAAGCTAATTAGAGCACAAAAGTATTTCTTCATTAGGTATAGAAAACTTATTTTTAATGTGGCTGATTATTATCTTCACAAATATAATTGCGCGAACGCATTTTTGATTATCAATTATTCCCGTATCACATTGTATCTAGTAACAAACCAGTTTATTCTAACGTTAATATACTTAAATTTCTACCATACTTGTGTGTACAGAAAAAAGATTTCTAATAATTATATCAATTTAGTCAATTTATTGATGAAACTGTCAGCAGAGATGCTTTATGATTGAAGAACTTACAAAAACTTGCATTCATTTCCATTGAATATCATCATACGTGAATAAAAAATATGAAGTAAATTATAAATTAAACAATTTTTCATACAGGAAATTAAATAAATTTTGATGCTAATTATTCAAAAAAGCTATTAGGTTTGAATTGCTCAACCTAGAACAAACGTAAATTAAAAGTCAGAGCAATTTCTCATCCAGCGAGGAGAAAAAGGTGTAAAGGCCTTATTTCCCCTTCACTTTAGTTACGCACGATTGATTTTTATATAACAATATGCTATACTATTTCACTATATAAAAAATGTGTTTATGATAAGTTTTACTATGCAATATGTTACTCAAATATACGATAATTTTCACAAAAAAAGGTATAAGTGATCTATAATAAGATACCACTTTACGTCTCTGCTAGAATTACAGTTCATGTGTTGGAGCAAAAAGGCCATGATTACCAAATATTACAGGCATGGCCAAAAGCCATGCTTTATTGTAATATTAACGTAAAGGAGAATTGGTGTCATAAATTCAATTTTTATGAACTCCCCTTTATTATTTAAATTCTATACTTCAGAAAACATATATTACTGTTAAACTATTTTTAAGCAATGACAATTGCTTAACATAACTGGATTCTTAACTGGATTCTTAACATAAAATTTAAAAAATATTTAACTATAGTGAATAGTAATTGTATGCAAAAAGTATATATATATAATATCCTTACCATAGAAAAAATAAAATAACAGTACATAATATCCTTATCTTAGAAAAATTTTGAAAACGTATTTGATTTTTAAAATATTTCTACTTAATGATTAAAGATATTACAATTTTTAATCAGCGAAAACATACCTAACATACAAATATAAATTTTTTATTTTCTAACGCGAAAATCTAAAATTTAAATAATTGAATTAAGAGATTATTCCAAACTTCACTCAAATTGTTGACTGACTTCATACAAATTGTTAAATTATTGTGCAAAGAGTTATGTGTATGCATACGAGTCGTTTGTTCTTACGCAGTAAAATGATGGATGTTACAATTTAAAAGGATTTTGATAGAGTGCATCTGGTGCAAAAATTTTATCATGCATAGCACAGGTAACCAGCTTGTTTGACAAATCTCGTTCCTAAATCGCAGAATCTTAGTAAATAAAATCTCGTTTCTTCTATTTTCGCATCTTCCTCACGCATATTTTCGGTTAAGCATTTTCAGTTTTTGAAAAAGTAAACCCTGAATGATATTGTAACTTTATGATAGCGTGTTCCCTATAATGAAAAAACCTTTTAAATCAACTTTGCATTTTGATTGCATTGTGAGGAAAACAAAATGGAGTTGAATAAAAAAAATAGATTTCAAGAGCTAAAGGAGTATGGTGTCTTACAAAAATCGTTAAGTGTCTTACAAAAATAGTTCAATTATATTTAAAATAATTGATCAGTTTTGTTAGAAAAAAGTCTAATGAGATTATTTTACATTAAATATATTTTTAGTTCTTTATTTTTTTTTTTAGAAATATATTAAAATAAAAAAGTAATTACATATATTTGCAGTTGAAAACAATACAAAATATAATAAAACTTCTTTATTTATTATTAATTGAGGATTACTATTTATTGTAAATAATACTGTGTTAAAAATACACTAAAAGTTCTTCGTTTAGGAGAATTAGATTTGTATTACTTTCTTTCTTAAAAATATTATTTGAATTAATTCATATTATATAAGAAAAATTAAAAAAAAGAAAGAATAGTTTTTTCAAAAGTATTCATGTAACTAATAATTGAAATAATCTTATGATTCTGAAACATTTATCTATAAACTTTTATATATTTATACATATATATATATAACAATTTACCTTAAAACAGAGACGTTTAAAGTACGTCTGAAGGAACGTAATAATGTTTAGCAATTTAGGATTCTTTTTGTATCCCATTCCGCCGCATTGTTAGCTCGTTTGTCAGTTTTGTTAGGAACTCTCTACTTCAGTTTATTTATAGCTGAGTAGAAACTCTACTATTTTTATTTTTATTGAGGATATCTGAGAGTTTTTATCGTCATCAGATGGTAAAAAGCACTAGATATCGTCAAGAAAGCATTTTCTTTCCCCAGTAAACGAGTATGTCAGTCAGTAAACTAATGTATTTGGCAAAATTTGTACTTTCAAAAATACAAATTTCTCCAAAAGAACAATTCTCAGATAAAATTGTCCTTCAAGCTTCAGCATAAATTAATTATGGTTTTAACTCTGATAATATTTTATAATTTTCATTAGTTTCAGCCTCTAATAATAATTACTCTAAGCGCTATGTCCAAGGTAGTAAAATTTCAGAAAATTTCGGATTTAAAATCTGAAACTTTCAAAGGGGATGATTGAGATTCAAACTCTATAGTGATGCATGCAAAGTCATTGTGGCTTAGACAGTAAGAAAAATGAAGCAGGGGCATGGGATGTATTTTAATTTTTATGTATTCCCAAATACAAAACTTGTGATATTCCGAAAATTCGATCACATTACAGATGGTTACGAGGAGTGTTATTTTAAATTATATACAGTCGAGAATATTTGTAGGGTAAAATTATACAAACCACGATGATATTTCTTCCTAAAAATATTTTTAATAGTAATGCAGAAATCGTAGTATAGTTCTTATACGGAAAATATATTCTAGTTAAACAAGTACCAATCTTCCAATTTTGAAAAATTCGGTATGGGATTAGCTAATTCTATATAAGTCTACAAATATTTGTAGAAAATTATTAATTGCTACATTATCACTTCATATTTGAAATCGCTGGTTCACGCACAATGTTAAATAAAAAAAAGGCAAACAAAACAGGTTTCTGAAAAATAATGCAATATTGATGATAGAAATTTTTCGACCAATAAAGGAAAGAAGCAATATTTTTTAGGTTATTAGATATCCTCTTATATATATTAGATCGTATTATATACATTAGATCCTCTTACATATACTAGATATATATGTTACAGACAACTTTGAAATCCAGAATTCTATTGAATCCCTAGGCACAGTATATAATTTCTAAAACTAGCTGACAATATATAAAACGATTTATATTTCACACATTTTCTAAGTATTCAATCGAATGCCAAATGAGAGAAACCGGCAAAGTATCTCCGATTCACTTCGAATATCATGAGGCAAGGCACGCGATTTTTAACGTACGGCTCAAGCTCAGAATTTGTCAGATGCACTTTGCGATTTGTATTAAAATACGCAATTTTACTTAGATTTATTCAACAAAAGTTAGTTTTCTTTCTGTGCTTCATGAAAAATGGAGGAGCATGCTTTAGTATTAAGGGCGGAGTTGTGGTCTGTAAACATGATACAACGATTAGACGCTGAATTGTGCAAAATTAGAGTTAACGCTGCAAAAAAATAGAGTATTCTTAATCAAAACTACTTATCAGAATGATGTAAAAAAAGCCGAAATGACTACTGAGAAGAAACACAGAGACTATTGGTTGCTGTATCGCTACGATGTGATAATTCTGGAAAACAAAAGTAAACTCATTTATCCTGTTAAAGAAGGCATCAGAGCTATACAGTATTACGCCACGGATTCTAAGTTATTTTACGTACATCATGGAGCTTATTTGTTCATTGGACACGGAGGATGTGGTAAAAAGTTGATCTCAACCAATTATTTTCAACCAATTGCTTTGAACCTATTACAAAAACATTACACGTCATAATATTGTATTGTTCATCCATTTTTGTAAACCTTTCCAAAAAAAAAAAAAAAAAAAAAATGTATTAAAAAAGGCATTTTTGTGAAACCTAGGATTTATTTCTGAATTTAATTTCCATTGTCAAATAGATCTTATTGACTTTTAGTCTCAGACAGATAAAGGATATAAATTTATTATGGTGTGCCAAATTTGTCCCACAAAATTTGTGATTCTCAAATCTCCAACGTCAAAAAGAGCTGAAGCCTACAATCTACTGAACATATTCCCGTTGCTTGGAGCGCTATCTATCTATCTATCTATCTATATATATATATATATCACTATTTATTTCGATAATTAATGGTAGGGAATTTTCCAAATATGCGGTCACCTGCTTGAAAAAGTTTTTCCAGCACGGTGAAGACCGTCCATGGGAAGCCTCACCATTTACAAAGTCAGGGTAGTTTCGAAAGGGCTAATAATTATATCGCAAATATGCTTTGTACTTGGATGCAAAATAATAAATCTGACGCCTGGAATACTGCGTTTCGTACTATTTATACAAAACAGGGCTTATCATCCTGGGATCAGAGAAACACCCTACGAAGCTCTTTTTGACTGCAAACCTAAACTAGGGCTAACAACGTCCTTTTTCCCGAAGTTGATTTAAAAACAATAAATTCAGAGGAGTATCTAGAAAAAGTAATATCACCCAAACAATGGAAAAAGATGAAACCTATAGATTATATAAGAAAAAGAGCCTACTTAAAAAAACATTCTTAAGATTGCATGCATGGACTAAATCAACATGATGAAAATAGTTTACCAAAGAGATTTTCGTTTCTAATATCTGTTGTGTGCGTTTCAAAGAAAGGAGTGAGGCACTTGCATGCAAAATGTATTGTCAAAAAATTCATACCTACTGTGGCCATGCTAGTAAAGGTGATGAAATGGATATTTTACGTAATATTTGTTTCAAAACTGAAAATGTTATCGAAAGTAAAATAAGCACAAAATGTGGAAACAAAACTTTCAGTCAACGAAAATTCAACAGAATATTAGTGTTATATACTCTGTAAATTATAATGAAGCTTTCCTCTTAAATAGTTTCAGTTAAAACTACGAAAAGTAATTTAATGTGGAAGAAAAATAATTCAATACGTATAAAAACTTTAATTGAAAACTTTAAAATTTATGGCATCATTTGAAATGATTGTAACGTTTACTTAAACAGAATAAATTTGTGATGTAAATTTGAAAAAAAAATTTCTCTGCAATGAGAATTGAAGTCAAACGATTTTATTATAGTGAGACCCCAACAAACATTGATAAAAATTCAATTATTTAATAGCCACCTACATTTAGACAGATTTAATTCAAGAAATTTAATTTAATAGTGAAACAAAAGCTAGAATAATTAAAAGAAAAGTATTAATCGGGAAGAAATAAAATTTGGAAAAATTCAATCTAATGAGTGGAAAATCTATTCAAGCACATAAACTGCTTAAATGGATTCTATTCATAAATCTATGCATGGAAATCAAAGCTAAACATGTTTAATGATTTTTAAACTTAAAATCTGAAAGAAACTGATAAAAAAAAGTTTAGTTAAATATTTGGAAACATACCATGTTGAAACATAGTTGAACGGGATCAAAACAGAGAGAAAAGTGTGGAACAAAGAAGTGAAAACACACAAACTAGCTGATTTTAACTGCGGCTCATTTTGTAAAATTTGTAAGACGTGAAACAGTTATCCAGATCATATTCAAGTTTTTCATTCTGAAAATTGATTAACTTTGCGTGAAGTAACAGAAGATAATTAATTTACATTGTTTTAACAATATTAGCATGTTTTCTGCAACAGTATCTTTACTTCTCTGTCTACAAATAGATAAAATTAGATTGCCTGCAGTATATATATATATATATATATATATATATATATATATATATATATATATATATATATATTTATTTATATATATATATTTTTATATATATATATTCACAGAGAGACGCAGAGATCTCATAAAATGAAAAAAAAATTGGTAAAAATAAATCAAATTTTAGCATCATAAGATCTATTTTTAAACATTTTCATTAATTTTAGGTAAAGAAATAAATAATTTAACATAACTTATCATTTGTGTGACTCAAATCAACCAATGATTTGTGAACATTTAAATAATTATACTTTACTTTCTCAGTATGAGGACATTGCCAAGAAATGTTGGAGGTCCCGTGAACTAATGGTTTAAGCTCTAATATTTGAGATTTGTAAAATAAAATAACATATTATTCAATTTCAACACATATTAGCCTAATATTTAAATGTTTCAATAGCGCGAATAAATATTGAAATAAATTTAAAATATTAAATCAGATTCATTACTTATTTGTTTTTGGTAATTTTGCAAAATATATAATTGATCTATTAAAGTTTTTGAGCTTCCATTAAAAATTAGCATTCAATAAAACATAGTTTTAAATGATAAAAAGTGATGCTACTATTTTATTATAATTGTGAATAAATATTGAGTAAAGTTTCTATATTTTTATCGAAATAATATGGAAAATAATTTCTTAAAATTGATCTTGAATTTTTTTGTTTCTGTATGGGACATTTGCATGAAAAACTTATTACATATAAGATTTCTCTCAAAATTCGCTTAACAAATTAAATAGAACTAGCATTGGACACTGGCTCTGAAAAAGAGGATAAAATAATACATGAAACATCTGAAACTGATTATCATAATATTTTAAAGAAAAATAAATTGTATATTCATTGTTTAAATGTTTATAACATTGAAACAGTTTTAAGGAGAATGAAGAAACCGATGTTTTTGTGTACTTTAAAATTACATCACGATTTCAATTTATTAATTTTCCTTCTCAGGGTCTTTTTATTTTGTTTCTGGCATTATTTACGCACAAGTACTATAAATGTGAGCAAAATTCATCCTATTTTTGAATGACATCAAGGGACGAATCCATCTTTTGAGCTAGTTTTTTTACACCCTAATTCTATCACACTAATTGTTAAAATACATATGTTAATTTACTGTATGTTTATACATATTACATTTTAAAAAGTATTTCAGCTAATGAAAAAAATATTTTTTTAAAGTTAGTACAATAAAAGGCATATTCTTTCATTTTGATAATTTTATATTACATTATAGTCTCATAAAAAAGAAAAAATTATGAAATCCTCGAAGAAATGTTTATTTTTCTTTGTTCGAAAAACAGTAAAATATTCTATGAAAAGAAATGATGGCTTTCAAAGTCTTTGTTCATGAACGATGTGCATAATTTTCTTAACTATGTAAATTTTAAAGAGTTAGAAATAATTCGCATAAGGTAAACACAGATTCGAATTGGTGAATTATTTTAGAAATACCTGCTCCATTTATAATTGTTTTCCACCCTAACAGAAGCGCAATAGAAACCGCCTGAAGAAAAGCGGGGATTCTCGATGTGTGAGCTCCGAGTCCACCGAAGGTCAACAAACAAAACAAAAGAAAAATAGAGAAAATCCGGAAATAAATTTGCAGACAGAGCCGCGCCAAGGTTATCTTGAAATTCAGACACTTTTCTTGATACGTCACGGTGACACAAGCGTCATGATATGTGATTTGACTGTGCTTTGATGATGGGATTAGAGGGCGTAATATGTGTGGTAATCACCCTCAAAATCACACTATTAATTTTTAATTCAATTTTGTATTTTATCGTTACGAATATTTTGTATCCATAAAATAAATTTAATGAAAAGTCATTCATGATTTTTTTAAAGTTATTTTTGAATTTTAAAGATTGTGAGCTTAAAATGTCTAATAATCATCGACATCAGCGATCAGTAGTTTTCAAAGAAATGGAAGCAGAAATAAGAAAAAATATTGCTTAAAATCGAGAGATGGAATGCTTTTTTTTCTCCCAAATCAGAATTGATTTTTAAAAAGTTTGCCGATCAACCGAAATTTATTTTCGTATAACTTACCTGAAAATGTTAAAAAGAAGTAGGTTCACTTAATTTTAAAATAAAAAAAAAAATCAAAAATGCTTCATATATATGATTACTTTAAAATGCAACATTTAAAAATACATATGACTCAAAATGTCTTTAAAAGTATATAATTAAAAATTAAAGACTTAGAAATTAACAATATTCGGTTAAATATTGTTAATTTCTAAGTAAAATGAGGACTGAAGATTTTATTCGATTTGTGGATTCAATCTCTAATCATTTTATTGAAAAACAAGTGGTTACAGAATTGGAGCAAAGAATTTATATGAATTTTTGAGCACACCTTGACAACAGCAATGTGACAGAATTTAAGTAATACTTAAATCACTAACAGTTTAGCTGTTCCCTTCCTTTTAACGCAATAAATTTTTTAAAATTTTATTTCCAATCTATTGAAGATGACTTTTAATGTGCACTTGAATGAATAATAATAAGTGAACATGGAACCCATAAAAGATTCGAGTTTCTCACTTCTAATTTTAACAATCGAAAGTCTTTTTCTGAACATTATCCTCATCTTCTTAAAATTTGTTTTATAGCACAAGTCATGTTCACGTAACGTTGTTTTGAGCTTCCTCTTTCCAGAATCATGGCATCTTGTTCAGAAACTACTTGTTTTTTACTTTTGAATTGCTCATTAAATTTGCTGTTGGCATGCAACCAATTAAGACGAAGAGAGAGAGTGGGTGTTAAAATTTCTTTTTTTATTTCTTTTTCTTTTTTCAAAAAACTATCATGGAAACATAAGCAGCAAACATACTTCATTTGCTTTGAGTTGTTAATGATCATTTTTACTTATTTTTACTTTGGGAGTATTGACCGTTGATTTTACTCGTTGGAAAGGCAGTTTTATTTACTATTTTTCAATATGCTTACAAAAATTATACTTGATATATTTATCGACATGAAATATATTAGAGAAGTCTAAAACTAGACACCAATCTACGGAGCCAGAAATACCATCCCGAGAATGATTCTAAAATTCAAATTCTGGAACCATTTTTTTTTATAATTCAGTTTTTTAATAAATTTATTTAAATATCTTTCAAATGTTTGAAACCAAAACTCACAGAAGTTTGATAAATTTCAGATAATTGTTTTAATGGAAGAAATAAAAAAAATTTCATTAAAATGAAATATAATGCCTTACGTTTATATAACGTTAATCAAGTGAAATTTTATTATTTAAAATTTCCTAATTACCAGTATAAGGAATATCTTCACAGGGAATCTTGCGTACTATATTATCGGAGAATAAAATTACTGAATTTGCTTCTAATTTTTGATAGCAATTTCTCAAAAATTATTAGAGACACACTTGAATTCGTTTTTGTTCAACTAGTAAATAAAATTAAAACGAAAGAAATTGTAATATGTATGGAATTAATTTTGTTTTGATGAAAAAAAAATTTTCTTTTTTTCAATAAAATGAAAATTTTTAGCTAAATTCCACATATGATGAAAGAGCCCCTGTATTTTTTGAAAAAGTCATTTGATTAAGCTTTAAGATAATGCATACATTAAAAATATACTAATGTTTATGTATGCGTTGTTTTCAAAATTATAATTTTCCTTAAATTTATTATATAATCAAAAGGTTTTTAATATATTCACTGTCTTACTTTTCATTCTTTTTATACAATAGAATTTCAAAAAAATTTATATTTAAAAGACCCAAATCTAAAATGAGAAACTTTGGGTTTGGATTCAAGAAAATTTAAGATTTGTCTCACATCATTGTAAAATATGGATAATTTGCATTTTTATGGTCCAAAACAGAATGTTTAATTTCACATATCTTGTGCACGCAGACACATAACTTATATAAATCTATATATAGAATGAATTTGACATAATCTATGAAGTGAAAAGAATAAGAGAAATAGCTCATGGAAATCACAAAAAACTTTTCTTACAAACCCTATCTTATCTTTAACCGTAACGATGAAAAAAGAAATGCGCTGATTTGAAAACAACTAAGTTTGTAACATTTCGAAAAGATTTGCATTCAAAATAAGCACACATTTAGAAATATCAGAAACAATCTTATAAAATGACATCAATTTCATTAAGATACTACGATTTCATTGCGAGGCACAGACTCGTTCCAACATTGGCTAAATACATAACTAAATAGTCTCGCGTAAATTTTAATTTTGCAAGCACCTTCCTACTTAGGAACTATCAAATCTACCAAAAACATGTTAGGCCAACCACCTTTTGAATGAGTTTACATATGTTATCTAATTCAGGAGAAATTTTTCATTTTGTTTTCAATATACAGAAAATTTCAATTTCGTCCGCAAACTAGGACATTTGAATAATATTCTGCAAACAAAAATGATGCTCAGCGAACACTTTCAAATAGAATATAAAATTGAAAAAAAAAGTTAGAAACAAAATATTTCCATCACAAAATGCAATGAAGGCAAATCAATCCCTATCTGCATATGAATCCCCTCTCCGATAAGGAAATTCTTTATGCATATTTCATGTTACTCATGAGTACAAAAAACGAGTCATACCAATTAACAACTTTATACCACCTTAATTCTGATGTGTTCTTGTTGATGTGTCTTGACGTTGCTCTTCTGGACTTTCAGTCTTTCTCTCTACCACGCAATTCTACTTGATTTCGCTTAGTATTAATATTTTCGTATTATGTGTGTTATTTACATTTGTAGAATTAACCAGGTCGATTCTATTTTCGCTGTACTTTTTTCTTCTGTTTATGTAAAATATTGATATGTTGTATTTTTTTTTAAGACTAACATAATTTTTTCCAGTCTGAGTTACTTACATTATTAAGTAGTCATTTTTCTAACTTCAAATCAATAGAGAGCCTTGATTTACAAATCTACTTTTTTATATGAAGTTCAAGACCTCCAAACTCAGAATTAGTTCAGTGGTTTGGAAGCGGAGAGCTAATTTTTTTTACCTACCAAAATCAGCAAATCTAACGTTATATTTTAATGTAAAATAAAAGGCTTACCGCCCAAAAATTTTTTACAAAACTAACGAAGCAGTCACAATGAGGCAATAGCAAAGCTGAAAGATAAGCCTTTGTTACGACCTACGGCAGTTTCATTTCGTAAGCGGACAAAGGACGAAACCAGGTGTGGGTTTGTACGTTTTTTAATCATACACTCAAAAAAGGAATTACATTACTCCTTTTTTTTCTTTTTGTTTTATGATATGTAGGAAATGTTATTTGTTTTGTTTCCACACACACACACACACACACACACACACACACACACACACACACACACACACACACACACACACACACACACACACACACACACACACACACACACACACACACACACACACACACACACACACACACACACACACACACACACACACACACACACACACACACACACACACACACACACACACACACACACACACACACACACACACACACACACACACACACACACACACACACACACACACACACACACACACACACACACACACACACACACACACACACACACACACACACACACACACACACACACACACACACACACACACACACACACACACACACACACACACACACACACACACACACACACACACACACACACACACACACACACACACACACACACACACACACACACACACACACACACACACACACACACACACACACACACACACACACACACACACACACACACACACACACACACACACACACACACACACACACACTCACACACACACACACACACACACACACACACACACACACACGCACACGCACACGCGCACACACACACGCACACGCGCACACACACACGCACACGCACACGCGCACACACACACGCACACGCACACGCGCACACACACACGCACGCACAATTCAATCTCTTTTCAATCCAAATGTCATTACTTTTGATCGTAAACAGTGTATAAATATATTATTTTTCTTATATGGACTTACATTTTCATTTTAGCAAACGAAAAAAAAAAATTAAGTAATGAATTAGAAATCAGGGCCAATAACAATACTTTTATGGATGTTTTTTCTCGACGAATGCCGATTTCAATGGTAAACTAGAAAAATATTTCTCAAGTAAGAAATGAATATAGCTCCTTTGAAGCTTACTTGTAATCTGTTGAATTGAATATAATAAGACTGATTGTTGAACTGATTTGGCAGATTTGACTATTTTTATATAGAACATTTTTTGCGAAATCAACAGATGAAGATTTTAGGGAAATTTTGTAATTTTGCATCTTGCCAACACGTGAGGACCTGTATCTCAGATTTTACCAAGGTATGATAAAACTGGTTTCACCTTAAGGAATTGTTTTTGCTTTTTCCATATAGGGGTTAACTTTCAATGTAGATTTTTTAAAGCTTCATTAACTTTTTTTTTTAATTGCAGATTTTTTTAGAATTTTTTCTTCTTTCACCCTAACTCAGAAACAGTTAGAGATAGGACTGGGTTGATATGGTTTTCTTACGCTCCTCAATAGCCGTGCTGTTATATATTTTTTTGTAGCAACAAATGATGACTATTGTGAGAATTGTTTTTAGTTTCTCCAATAGTCACTACGACTTGTGAACTTCGTTTCTTACGTATGGTAGTGCCGCTTATTGGCGAATTTTGAGTAAAGAATATTAAAAATCAATATAATAATTTCACAGATTTTTAAATCATCAGTTTTCTTCCTCTTTTGCTTGTTTTAATTAACTTTTAATTGGCGTCAGTTAATTTTGGAATACATTGTATATAGTTTTCCTGTGTGTGTTCCGGTATTTAGTAACAATAAGTATAAAGAATAATTTCTATAAATGGGTGCATTGCAAAATGCATTATTGAATAGTATTTTTACTAATAACACATTTGAGTACTATAAAATTGATTTTAATTTTTTCATTTCGAGCACTAAAAAATAAGTAGATCTCTTCCATTTTTATTCTTATAAAACTCTACACAGAATAATTTTCATTAGAGTTCCATTTCAATGTGCAAAAGAAAATTAACTACTTGCGAGGACAATAGAAGTGATTTTCTTTGGAAATTATGTGTAAGTGGCACGTTTTAACACTTATGAATATGAGATGGTTGTTCTCTTCTAGAACAATGGAGTGAATATCAGTAAAACAACAGAATTCGTAAAATGTTCCTGAAAATCTGTTGTTGAAAAAAAAAAAACGAAAGATTAGCTGCAAACCAATAAATATGGTTCAAACGGGCAAACTGTTATAAGTGACTTCTTCAGGGGTAGGAAACCTTTTTTTATATTATACTCCAATTTTTTGACAGACGAATTCAAATGTGACATATAACTCGAGCATACTGTACATCATCTTGCTCATGTTCTCATAGTTAAGTTACTAAACACACATGAGGATAGAATCCGCTTCTATAAGGATGAGAAAGAAATAGTTAATTTAATTAGACTAGTTTGATGTTGCACCAATCTACAATCATCAGGAACGATCTCGTGTACAAATGGTATAGCTACTCGAAAATCTTGGCTTAAGGAAGATAACACTTGTTGAAATTGAGAACGATATTAGCACGGAACTTGGATTTGCCTGTCCCTCTGTTAACTAGAATTGTTTTTGGGATATTCTTAATAACCTTATTAATAGAAGTATCTTTATTAACAAAACTAGCTTTTTAAATGATTTAATTACTGCATGCAAAATAATCTCTGTTGTAGTACATAAACAATTTTTACAATTAACAAACTTTCTTAGCCCCTTTGAATTCAGCTAATATTTTAATGTTTGGTATTGGATTCGTTATTGAAAGAAGTGGATTATTCTTCAGATCTGAATAAATTATTAGTGAACATGTTTCACTTACAATGAATTACATTGATGAAAATGCTTGTTCACATCTAAATCTACATTCTGAAGAAACTTTTAAAATAACTTTGTGCAAGTTTTCTTAAACGTAAGTATTATTCTTACATACTTAAAGCAAAGAAATATATAAAAGACATCATATAGTATTGACTAAAAATTAATTTCATCAAAATCATTTCGATTTAGAAAAAGCTTAAAGCTTTTATTTGCTTTTAAATCAATCAGTTTTATTTCCATGCTACAAAGAATTTGCGTTATGCTATTATCAGTAAGAGAAAATTTGTTTCTAAAGGCTAAAATGCAGTTTTCATCTTTAACAAAATCATAAAAAACAACTTTCAAATGTCCTTTGTTGTCAATGATATACTCATTTGTTATCAATGATTTATAAATAACCCATTTTCCTGTTGTGAAAAATTTAAAACAGTCTTTTTCAGTTTTTAAATACTCAGAACCTGTCCTCCAGAAAACCATTGCAATTCATAGCAAAAATTAGATCTCTCCCCTCAATCCAAATTTAACAAATCACAATATTCATTGTATTTTACTGTTTGTTTTATAATACTGAATTAATTTCCTTCGCGTATTTCGTAACCATTTGCAACTATTTGCACACAATGTCATTTGGTTTATAAAGCAATACAGAATGATCTGAAATGTTTCTAAGGAAAGAAAAATTATAATTAACTATATCACTTATGGCGCTCTTTTACTACGCACATTAGTGGGTTTGTTTTAATTTGATTTTATACTTTTTGGAATTTCTCTTTTTCAAATATGACTGATCCTCATAGATTTTACTATATAATGACACCAGACTGGAAAGTTCTTCAACAACATTAAAGTTACAAATAGTTTCTCTCATGAAATATTTAGCTATGAAATATAAGATTCTCAAATTCACTCCTACGAAACAAAAGAAAAAAATACAAGAGTGAATAACGTCTTCCAGTGTCTGAAATACATCCTGAAAGAATTCTTCGATAAGAGTCTCATAATTGTCTGCTTTGACATAGCAACTTCATCTGCTTTTTATTTAATACCTTTATTATTAAGCTAATATTGAAATATTTGGCGATAAAATTTAACAATTTCTTTACCATCAGAAAAAGGTTTGATATATATATATATATATATATATATATATATATATATATATATATATATATATATATATATTAAAACGTGCTAAAATAAATTCATATAGCATATATATACTTGTTGTCTTCATAACTTACATTAGCAAATACGTTTATTCTTCTGATTTCTCCTTTTCACACATTCTTTTAGCAATTAAAAATCAACAATAAACTTCATCTTGTCTTAAATGTTAGTCTAATGCTATTCTTAACAATACGCATTAGATCACAATTATGTAAATAAGTACTTTTACGAACAATCAGAAATAGATTTCTTGATGAAATTGCTATAAATAAGAACTCATTTTCTACTATTCATTTAATTTACGACAACTTTAAGTTTTTGAGTTTTGCTGGGTCATATTATTTTACACTTTAATAGGTAAAAAATTTAAAAAACAAAAATAAATAAAATAAAAACTCTAAAAAATATTGGAAAAGAACATATTGCAAGTCAATATGTATTGTAATATTAAAAAAGAAATTACACACAAAACATTTTTGCTAAAAATGAGCTTTAAAACCTGTCACCATTGGGATTGACTCAAAACTAACTACAGCACCACTTTTTGTAAGAAAAATTATTTAGGGGATAAGAAAATACCCATTGCACCATGTTTAGTCCACTCCTGGACTATCTATTCTCCGGAGAAAAAGAAAGTAGTAAATCTGCAATAAAACAATACATGAGTGACAGTGTATCAGCGTTAGTACATCCTAACAGAAAATGGTGTATTGTATTCCATGTGTTACAGAGGCTGAAAATATGTTGAAGAAATATTGCGCTCTCTGCTTTTAATTAAAAGAATAATCTCTAATTCGCACTGGAGCACAAAAATTGGATAGTTGATAAGTGCCAACATTTAATGTGATCCTATAATCACATTCATCTAGTTAAATTATTCAGATTAAAAAGAGAATATAACTGTAGCAGCTTGAAAAAAATGGATGGACGAACCCCATATGTTACTGACTATAAAAATTAATCTTGAATGTCTCATCTTTTTGACTATAAAATCAAGCTATCATCTTTATTGAATTATTGCAATTACAAATTGCCACTTTTATGAATATTGTAATATTATATTTGGATAGGATCACAACAGAAGTATTATTAAATTTTTGTATGTATACCTATCAAGTACAATCCTTCAAGATGAGAAGGGCAGTACAATGAATTGGAACATGTTCTGCTCACCAGCTCTGTGTTTATTATTTCATGCTAAACAACACCTGAATAGCATAATTTTTCCAAGTATCATTGCCTATTAAGTTCATTCTGTCTTACTGAGGACTGCTTACAAGAGAATGCACTCTTTCAACATAATCCTATTCTGTAAGAACGGTATCAGGAAATAAAGGAACTTTATCTTACAATTCGTCTCTACAATCACTAGACTACAATTTTATTGCGTATATGCGGGAGAGGTTAAACTGTTACTAGTTGTCCCACATTGAATGTTCAAATTCGCTGTTGGGTTATAAGTAGATTCGGATCTAAAATTTCAGCCTCTCACAAATTGTGGAAAGTTATTAAAAAGACCATTAAACTTTTTTAACTTTATTATTTATTGAGGTAATGAACTGTGCATATTCAAGATCTCTTAGAATGATTCAGAAAATAAATGTAAAATATTCTAAAAGAGAGAGAGAGAGAGAGATCCACTCATTGGTTAAAAAATGAATGTATCCAATAGGAATTGCTAAAGAGAGCAAAAATGTAATATATATTCATATCTATCTATATATATATATGATTAAAATTTCCAAAAAAAAAAAAAAAAAAAAAAATTTACAAAGGAACGGTAGCTCCATTATTTTCTTGCGCAATCTCAGAAGCAAATGTAAGATGAAATATGAATTAAAATGGATACATACAACAATTAGTTTCCTTTTGTACAATGTTCTCAATAATCTAAGTACCAAAAATGTAATATGGTTAACTTAACATGTCAAGTAGTCTCATTATTGTAAAATAATGGTTTTTATCTAAACATAAAAAAATGTACCATGCTGATATGAAAAGATTTCAATTCAAATATTTTACTTTTAAGATGTCCTCCCCCCTTGAAGAGTGCGACGCAACATTGTTTGTTGAGAAAGAGTTTCTGAGAGCTGTACCATGAGATAATGCCCATATAGTAAAAAGATATTTCAGATACACCACTGAGTTATCAGGGAGGATTTAGAAGCACAAGAATCCAAATTAATATTTAAGCAGACTGCACACTAGATCCCATAGACTACAATCAACGTGATTAATTTATCAATAGTCTTCTAGAAGCAACATGAATTTCTCGTCATAATAGAAACAAAAACTTAATTTATTATTATAAACAATTTTGTTCAGCAGACAGTCCAAATATATCTTAAATAACACCACTCCAATCATAGGGAATGTGTTTGGTATAGTAGTATACGTAACGACTGACACATACTCTCTTGACGATCTCATTGTTATTCACTTGACTGACGGGAGATTAAATAGCTTCCAATCCTTCATCTTGAAATGATATTGACTGACTCAGGGATTGGCAGTGAAAGTACTACACTACTGGCCATTAAAATTGCTACACCAGGAAGAAATGCAGATAACAAAATGATATTTATTGGACAAATATATTATACTAGAAATAACAAGTGATAAAATTTTCAAAAAATTTTGCTGGATAGGTCCTGAGAAATCAGTACCCAGAACAACCACCTCTGGCAGTAATAACAGCAGTTATACGCCTGGGCATTGAGTCAAACAGAGATTGGATTGCATGTACAGGTACAGATGCCCATGCAGCTTCAACACGATGCCACAGTTCATCAACCGTAGTGACTGGCGTTTGGTGACGAGCCAGTCGCTCGGCAACCATTGACCAGACGTTTTCTATTCGTGAAAGATCTGGAGAACGTGCTGGCCAGGGCAACAGCCGACCATGTTCCGTATCAAGGAAGGTCCGTACAATACCGGCAACATGCAGTCGGGCATTATCCTGCTGAAACGTAGGGTTTCACAGGGCTCGAATAAAGGGTAGAGCCACGGGTCGTAACACACCAGAAATGTAACGTGCACTGTTCAAAGCACCGTTAATGCGAACAAGAGGTGACCGAGAGTGTATCCAATGGCACCCCATACCATCACGCCAGGTGATGGGCCAGTATGACGATGACGAGTGCACGCTGCCAGTGTGCGTTCACCACGATGCCGCCAAACACGGATGCGACCATCATGATGCTGTACACAGAACCTGGATTCATCAGAAAAGATGACGTCTCGCCATTCGTGCGTCCAGGTTCGTCGTTGATCACACCATTGAAGGCGCTCTTGTCTATGACGCAGCGTCAAGGGAAGCCGCAGCCATGGTCTTCGAGCTGAGAGTCCATGCTGCTGCAAACGTCGTCGAACTGTTCGTGCAGACACTTGTTGTCTTCCAAACGACCCCGTTTCTTGACTCACGGCTCGTGACGTGGTTGCACGATCCATTATAGCCATGCGGATAATATGCCTGTCTTCTCGGCTGCTAGTGATAGGTGGCCGTTGAGATCCCGCATGGCGTTCCGTATTACCGTCCTGAACCCATCGATTCCATATTCTGCTAACAGTCATTGGATCTTGACCGACGCGAGCAGCAATACTGCGATAAGATAAACCGCAATCCCGGTACGCTACAATTTGACCATTATCAAAGTCAGAAACGTGCTGGTACGCATTTCTCCTTCTTACACGCGGCATCACAACAACTTTTCACCAGGCAACAACGTTCAAAAGAAATTTGTGTATGAGGAACCGGCTGAAAAATTTCCTCATTTAAACACAATGTAGGTGTCGCTACTGGCGCCAGCTTTGTCTGAATTCGCTGAAAAGTTAATCATTTGCATATCACAGCACCTTCTTCCTTTCGTATAAGTTTCACGTCTGTAATATGTCGCCTTCTTGTTGTAGCAATTTTAATGGCCAGTAGTGTACTTGTCATTGTAACTTATTTTGCTTTTAAAGCATGACAAAGTGTTCCTCTCTGAAGTTAACTGAAGCTAAATGACAATCTTAGTTACCTACAGTTCACATTCCAAAAAATTATACTCTTCTGTCTCATGTTTATGAAAAAAGTGTTTTCAATATGAAGTCATGCCTACAGCTAAAAGAGCTTTAATATAAAAATGCTTCTGAGTACCGATAAAGAAATAAGCAAAAAAGCTATAATCATTTACATTGTTTAGATCATGTCTTTCTGTAGCTTGTTACGGATTAAAATTATTTCTCATGGAATACATTCCCAAATGGAGTTAAAAAATTTCTTTGAATAAAATATTATCAAGATAATTCTTAATGTCATTTAGAATGCAAGAAAAAGCAGCAAATACAACATTTAGTACCTCTATAAAGGAAGATAGTTTTTTCATTGTATTGTTATCAGCTTTGTAGGCTTTTTTCAAGAATCAAAAGTCTATTATAGTTTGTAAAAATAATCTTAGTTTCAGTAATATATAATTAAAATATATTTATAGATTACCTTCGCTCTTTACTCATCAAATATATGAAAAATAGGTTTTTACAGGTATTTAGAAGTGTAACTTTTCAGGTACTCTAATAAAAAAGAATTAGCTTTATTATTTTTTATTTTGGAGTATTTTAGGTGATTTGGTCTCAAGGTTCGAGTATTAGTTTGCCTATAAAAAAATTGGCCCATGGGCATGTTTGAGTTAAAGGTAATAATAATTTTGTTTGTGGATGGTTACATCAATTACTAGTGATGGAGCATTCATAATCAGGTGTTCCTAAAATATAAAGAGATTAGGGGTCTACTTTTTACAATTTCACAAAAAATAAGATGACTCCTACAATGATCAAGAAGAATTGCATTGTCCATTTTGATTATAAGAATTTTATCTTATAATCAAAATGGACAATGCAAAGTCTGCTGAGTGGGAAATTACTTTTTGGTATAAGGTTTTTCATATCTGCTCTAATTATTTCCTGATTCCTAAGCATTTCTAATTAGTATACGTGAAAACAAACATTAACTGCTTACTTGCACATGCATTAAATAGAAATTCTTGGAATCTTTTTCATTAGGAAATAGTGATTGATATTAAAATTTTGTTTTGTTATGTCAAACTAATATAATTGAAGAGACTCGCATTTAAGTGATTATAAGAACTTCAAGGTGAAAAAACATTAAACATTTTATGGAAAAGCATAAATGTAATTTCACTGAACAGTTACAGTGATAGATAATTAGAGTGATAGATAATAGATATTTAACTGAACAGTTACAGTGAAAAGAAACTAAAGATATAGAAGATACAGCAGTAAGCATTCAACATGAAGCCGCTTAAAGGAATTACAACTTTTGAGACCGCAGTGTGGTACTTAGGAGTCCACAACTTATGACTGTAAAATGTCTTACATATTTCTCACAAAATATTCGACAAGGATCTTCAAAAACAAAATCATCGGGAGAATGAAAATGGCGAGAAAGCACATCAAAATATATTTTGATAAGGATCAATGACTTGTCATGAATTTGCGTACTCATGGAGGCCAAAGGTTTAACATTTTGTTGCCCCTAAATTGCAGACATTTTGATCCTCGGCAATATTATGCAGTTATGTTAAATACGATTGCAATTTCACCACTTCAACTCTTTTATAAAAGAAGAAATGTGAAAGATCACAAAAAATTTTCAGATGTTAGATTTTGAATTTAAAAGAATTTCAACTCGTGCTACTTATCCGATATTTATAGAACGTTATTATCATCTGAGGAACATTGCTACGTTTCACAACATGGAATTATTCTTTCCCACGGTGACCAGAAATTAGAGCAATTCTGGATTACAATTTGCGGAAGTGATGTCAGTTTTCTTAAGAGTTAGATCTTCCGGATATGAATGTCCGATTTACGACGAAAATCACAGTTCAAGGTGATTACTTTAAATCAAATTTCGTTGAAAAGTTTATACTATAGGACAAAAATCTTATTTATAAAAATAGTAACTTGAAACCCCAATGGTCAATCAATCATATTACGTCCATAAAAGCATTAGTATTCCTTTCCGTAAACATTAAATTTTGAAAAAGAAAGAAAATATTAATTTAATTCATAGAAAGAGACAGTCTCTCTCTCATACACACTCCAAAATAGGACTGAAAATTTCTTTGATTTATACTAAATATTAATTCTATATTTGAAAGAAATAAAACACTTATAGTATTTCATTGATAGCAAGAAAATGCCGCATTATGTTGTTTTTAAATATGAATAGTTTTTTTTCTAACATACTCTCTTTTTTGTAGTATGGTATGGGGTATGATGGATGGTTTGGTGTATGGTGCTGTATGGTGGATAGGATAAATTGACAAGATATTGAAATACATACAAACATATATATCAAAATTTTATATTATTTGAAGTTTTATATCTTTATTTTATTTTATTTTATCAATATTCTATTTGACAGGTTATCAACGAACAGGATAATTAAGGATTTCTTTAAAACTTCAAAAGATAAGAAATTTTCTTAATTTTTTTTTATCACATGATTTAGGAAGGATTGTGAAACACTTTAAACAACTTTTTCTTTTATAAGAATTTTGAAGAACTATCATTAATCAATTTCGCAGAAAATAATTTAATTTTACAAATTACATATATATATATATATATATATATATATATATATATATATATATATATATATATATATATATATATATATATATATATATATATATATATATATATATATATATATATATATATATATATATATATATATATATATATATAATATTAGGAGAATGGCATTGAATTTTATTTAATTAATATTTACAAATTTAATTTTACTAATTTTTTGTTCATATTTTGTAATACATTTCTCAGCTTGCAGTTAATTTGCTTTGAATTAAAAATTGATCATATAGAAAAATGAAGAAAAATTACTCAGTTAATCAAAAAAGTTAATCAAACGATAAGTCTCTAATTACTGAAGAATAGAAATAAAGGTTTTAAGGTTTTTTATTTTTAAAACATAGACACCCATGTTTTATTTAAATAATGAAAGATCTACTACAATTCCCCCCCCCCCAAATTCAGTTTATGCCTGAAATATTTTATGATTTATGCTAACTGTTTATATTATTTGCTCTTTGGTCTCAATACTAATTCCCGCAGAAACTTATGCCAAAAAATTTGTAAGCGTCATTTAGCATATTTTAAAGTAAAATTATAATATGAATTCTTATTCTAAATATTAGAATAGTTTGAACTATATCTGATAAAAACAAGTATAGTTTATCTGATATAGTTCAAACTATTCTAACTTTTTGATATATTTATAATAATTTATATACATATTCATCTTCTTAACGAAACAACATTTTCGTAAATCAGTAAAGAATACCTGTTAAGAATGTTAGGCGACTTGCATTTGGATCTATAAATAATTAGATATTTTCCTAATCTTAAAGTAATTTTAGTAGATATTTTACTAATCTTAAAGTAATTTCTAAAGATACTGTGTGATTAGAAATTTTATGTTGGAGAAAATAGAGAAGAAATTGCCTACTGAATGTGTTCGTCAAGAATAAGCAAAATAATCTAGTCATGTCTTTGTAAATTTTATTTTGTATCTTTGCTAAAATCAGTTACCAAATTTTGTAAAAAAATTCGACCAAATTTTTTGTTTAATGAGAAAGAAATTTGAAGAAATTTAAAATACAATTAATTTTATTACTGTCCAAAGTTGTGGAATCGCGAATAAAAATCATTGAATATTTCATATAATTTTATTGATAAGCATGATTTTCGCAGGAAAAAAAAAAGATAAAGCCGCATAATCATGAAATGTTTTTTGTAAACTTCATTACGAGAAAGAGAGATAATAAAATCACATTGCTGCATTGTTCTCAAGAGTTAAGTGATTAAATGGAAGCATTTATATTGATTCTGTTATATGCTCTGGCCAAGAAGGATGAAGAAGGATATATATATATATATATATATATATGCAAACAGATGTGTATTGCAATCAATAATTTATGGCTTCTTCATTCAAACTACTGAAAACTCCGAGTGAATTGAAAATTTCTTTATCAAATGAACTCTTTAATTAATTAATTATTTCATTTAAGATTATATGCGCATACACTGATCCGACATTCAATGAGAAGATTAATTTTAAATGGTTGTTATGGGATTAAATTTTGATAAAAGACAATTTAAATTATACAATTAGCATCTGTCATTAAATTATGACAACTGTTTGATGTACGATAAGAATGTATTTTGTAATTCCTTTCAAATTTTTATTGAACAGAAAGAAATAAAAAGTATTAAAAAATCTGGTAAAATTATATCTCTTTAAATTAATTTATTGTGTGTGTGATTTTTATAATTTCATTTATTTATCAGATGAATTCTAATCCTTTTTCTCTCTGAATATACTAATTCAGTGCTTTTCGTAATCGGAAAAAATTAAAAAAATTTAATAATAAATTTCCTTTATAAAATTTAAGTTTCCTGTCAAATGAAAAAAAAAAAAAAAAAAAAAAAAGAAGAATCAATTTTCCATTTGAGATCACGTAGAATCTGAAATTCAAGGCAAGACATTTAGTCTTACATTAAAATCTATATGTTTCTGTTCTTGGAAAACTTCGAAGGTAATGGGCTATATTCAAATATTGCAAGCAAGAATCTGGAAAATTTCCAAGCACGCATTCTGACATGGAAAAACCAGAAACATAATATCCATTTTTTCCTGGTATTTGACAGTGGTTGGACTGAAATCTAGAGCTTTTCCCATCGAAGAGCATTGTCCTGCGACAAAGAGTTGAAGAGGCCCTTAATAATGTATTTTTTATATCTATGCTTTACAATTTTTTTATACTTGTGATTGCATATTTTTTTAATTTTTTAAATATTAAATTTTAAGGGAAGTAACTATGTGAACTTAGCGTTAATTACTTTTCAAAACAAAGAGTTTCTATTTATTTCTCATTTTAATAGTAACAGTACGCTTTTGATTTTTCTTTATTTATCAGTTTTTAATACATTCTCCATTTTTGAGGTACTAGTATTTATACAATTATAAATTAGAGACACATTGAATAGCATATGAGCTTACTTAAAAGATAACCACTATCACCTGTGAAGGCTATAGTTATTCAGTTAGAAGTAAATAGATCTAAAGAAACTACATTTTCTTTAATGAAGCTCATGATAATGCAAAAAATTTCTTTTGTAAGGTTCTTTGAGCATCCACGGAATGCTTGTTAACCTAAAGATAACTTCACATAGATAACGGGTACTATTCATGAGTACCCGTTATCTATGTGAAGTTATCTTTCATTCTTCAAGGGATAAAATATCTTCTTCTTATCATTCTTCAAGGGATAAAATCCAGAAAAATTTGAAGCACCTATCTCAAAAGAAGTAAATGCTAGAAGGAAAAAAAAATCATCTGCTATAAGTCTATAACGGCTATGATTAAAGTGCATAAACTTCCATTTACAGCAGTACGATTTTACTACTGAACCCAAAGTGATTTGATACTATTTTTAATTTAAAACACTCCGAATCGTCATTTAGTCAGTCATTCGCTTGTTTCTCATTTCAAAATCTTTCAATGAAGAACTGATTCCAGAACACATCCTAAAAAATTCAATTTTAAAGTGAACCAATTTTTAAAATTAAAAATTAGGTTTTCGGTTCACAAAAAAATATTTATAGAATTTACTCATCTCACAAGAGATTTTGAAAGCAACTGTGAAATATTGGTAACAATGAAAACAGTTCAGTATTTTCTTAATTATCTGAGTATAATAATACGCAGAAAATATGCTTAAAAGGCATTATTCACAAAAAAAAAAAGAAAATAGTGTTCGAAATGGCTAATCAAAGCAATATAGGGGCAATAGGACAACCAAATTACTGATGATGGTACAAAAATGGATTAGCACCATGCTTCTTTTGTATAAAGATGAAGCCTAAATTTATTGGCAAAATGTAAAAAATCAGACTAAATGTTAATGAAAATTGTTTCTGTCTAAATTAAGTAATGCTATAATATGCAAATACATAAATTTTCCAAGGATATCGCAAGGTTAAATTATGTCACTAAGAGGACCAATAACTATTCAAAAGTAAGAAAGTATTATAAAATAAGACACACCTAAATAAGTGATAATTAGGAAAAGATAATAAACCTACAGAATAAGTAATGAAATAAAAAGTAACGAAAGCTACTGAAAGTAACTTGCGCATATATGGAAGAATGCCATACAGTGTCTTTCTCTGTACTCTTGAGGAAATAACCAGTTTATTTACATGTGGCTGAGCAGCAAAAGTGTATTCCTCATTTGATTTAACAAATTTCACCAGCAAAACACATTTTGCTAGTGTAGATCATAACTCCAAGTAATCACTCAAAATTAAATATGATAATTTTTCCTTCATCAAAGAAATTACATTGTTCACCGATTTCGCCGTTGAATTTCAAAAGTAACTTAACACACAATAATAAACCGACCCATTTTTATTTTTTAACGATGAAATAATACTTTTTATTTACAGTTGCCATGTCTATTAATTTTATTTAGTGTATCAACGGGTTAACGATTTTATAACTGTGACCGAGATTTTAATGAAACGTCAACTTCGCCGCAATTTAATTAAAAATATTCATAAGTAAATATCCCAAATGAAGATTTTCAGTGCTATGCATTCAAATTTTTATCTTAAAATGCGTATATTTAAATACATACAGGAATTGATAAATGTTAAACTATAGAAGCTTTAAAACTAAAGCGTTAATTAGCAAACTTAATTACACAGGATAGGGAACAAATTTTTTTTTTAAAAATATCTATATTTTTTTATTGCATATGTTGATCTCTTATTAAAAAACAAAATTACAATTATTAAAAAATGTTTCTGATGTTTAAATTTTAATAATAGATAAACTGCTGTGTTCCTTAATTTCAATTATTCCTAATGCAAAATATTCAAAATAATTCCTTTTTAAAAAACATGTTATTTTAATATCAAAACATCTTTATTAAACATTGATTTTACTCAGATTAATTATAAGATTTAAAAATCACTTAAAAATTTGATGTTAACAAACTCTAGTTTATTATAAATTCGAAAATACACGTATCTTTATAAATATCGAGACTCATATGAAAGTTAATAATTTCGCAGTTTATCAATTAGCGATTAAATTTAATTGTAATCTTTATTATAACATTAAACACTTAAATTTGATAATTTTAAGGGTTTCATAAAATATTTTGGAGTATGTTTTCGATATAATAATCAAATTCTTATTTTATAAAATATAAAGTATTGTCCTAAAAAGCAGCGTAAGAATGGTTTAATTTACCCAGTCGGATTATCCACGTTGCAAAATGAAACATTTATTCCGAAAATTAATTACTCCTTTTTTTCTCGTATTTTTTCATATAACTTAAATAATTGCCTTGTGTATTCAGACATATTTCAGCTACAATATTCAGCAACAATTTTTGACTGTTATGTATGTCCCTTATTTGGATTATTCTCCCTTCAAGTTTATATTTCCTTGTAGCAGATTATTTTACAATAATTCTTTTTTTTTTTTTAATGGAAGTGATTTTATTTAAATACAAGTATATTGTGCACTTAATCTCCAAATTCCTTTTAGTTATTTTTGGTATGATGCAAGTTTTTTAAAATAAAATTTGAATTGAAATTTTAAGTTCAATTCAAATAAATTGTATCAAATATTTTGAAATTTTTATTTTGAGTTTTAGTGTTTGTATAAAAGGAGAAAATATTTCGTATTTGACATAGAAACTCAATTATAATAATAAAAAAAAAACGCGCGATAATAAACCAGATAACATTGTGATTTTTAAAGTCTAATAAACGATCCTTTTTATCCTTTTAATTTCAATGAAATTTTTACTCCAATTACCCTTAAAATAGGATTCTGAAGGAGAACTATACTATAAATTAGTAGAATGATAACTTGAAACATGCAGTAACAAACAATTCTATTATTTCTGAATAGATTTTTAAAAATGTCTGTAGTTCTCTAGATAATCAATATCAACAACTTTCATAACGGGAAAAAATGAATTTACAAATTCAGAATTAAGAAGATGCTTTTATGACAAATATTTCATATTTTATAGAAATAGAATACTGAGTGTCACATGATTCAAAAAGAATTAAAAGGAATGGAATAAATATTATTAAAATGGCATGACAGAGAAACAACACATTTAAAAACCAGAAAATTTCAAAAGATTGTATAAAATGACTTAATAGACTAAATATTCTTTAAAAAAATGAATGATAAAAAAAGCTTTTCTTATTTAGATATGATTAATTTATAATTGATTAGTTTGATAAATTAGTTATCTTTTACTAAGATTTTTGATGGTACTCCAGAAATTGTTTTAAAATTAGTGAATAAGTGTAAATAAATTTTTTCTTTTTCTTTAAGCCTATTAAACTTTTTCTGTTAAGAAAAATTTTTCCTGAGAGAGAAAAGCTTTAACTATTTTAGAATTCATGTTCATTGAAAAATATACAAACATGAACTAAAATATGGACTTCATTTTGAATAATGACCTACGTGGTTAATAAAATCTTAAGTGCTATAGTAGAGTACATTATAGCAATGAATGATATTGATATGTGTTATAATTCATAACTAAATTTCAAGATTTTTAATACATTGATTTTGTTAATTTAAGCTTTAGTATTTTTCTTAAATTTTTAAAGGGGGCGATACATTTAAAGTGGACAAATACATTTAATTATTTAATAGCACATTTAGGACGAATGGACTGACAGAAAAAACACAAACATACCCACACATTTTCAGCAACAACTTCACCTCAACTTTCTAAGATGAATTACGATATAATCTTATCACAGTATAGAGAAGTTGGTATATTTCCTTGATTTAAAAATGTGACACATTTTGTTCATGCATATTGAAGATTTGTGATTATACCTTTTAATTTACCGCTCGCATCAATTTTTTTAACCATACAGTAAATAATAAAACCATAATAGACCAATTAGTTTTTTATTGGTTTAGTTCCAGATTTTTTGAGGCTAATCTAAAATAAGGATGGTTTGTGTTTGAAATCGAACTTTTAATGAAGAGGATGTATATACAACGTGTCATTGTTGTTTTGAATTAGAATTTTATTATTAAGAACAATTCTTTAAGCAATGATTTAAAAATATTTAAAAAATTTTTTGTGTCATTTCTTTGGTGATGTTAAGAATGAAAATCCTAATGAAAATAAGTGTTGTGAAGCTGAGTTTCGTAATGAAGTATATATTCCTTATATCAATCTGGAATCCTATTCATGTTAATGCATCTAAAAAGTATTGCAAAATCTGCAAATTTATGTTTATTTCTCTAAATGTAGTTAAAAATAAATTAATTTATTATACTTAGATTACTTTGAACTCTAACAACTAACTTTCATTATCTATCATTTTTAAAAGTTATCTGCCATTTCAAATGATAAGTAACTTTTACTAGTTACTTATCATTCTCAGTTTAGTCAAGTAATAGAATATGAAGAAGCTGAGAAATATTAGATATATTTATCATTTTTCAGCTTCTTCATATACAACTTGGTAACTCTTAATCAACACATTATATCTAAAATTTAGTTGATTTATAATGCTCTGTTCTTTACAGCTTTATTGAAATTACAGCAATATTAAATAGACTTATCTTGATTATCAACTAATAAATTGGTTCGTAAAATAAAGATGAGATTTCCCATGGTAAATGTGATTTTACTTATGTCTTATTAGCAGTAAAAATATATACGGTTAGAAAAAATTTATGAAGTCTCCTAATATATAATTTTACATGTTTTGTTTACTCTTTTGTTAAAGAATAACTATTGGAACCGAAATATCAAAATGCAGAAAAATTAGAGACTTACAAGCCAAGAGAGATCCACCATCTTCCCTGCATCTTGGCACCACAGGGTGTCATCAGCTATGAAAGGCATCGCCTACAAGGATGGTACACCTATAAGAAAAATACAATTTACTGCTTAGATTCAATGATCTAATATTCATACTATTTGGTTAAACATATCATCAAATCAAATAATATTTGACAGATTTAAACAAAAAAAAATGTTTAGTTTTAAACTTAAAATTTAAGTCAATGATGGCGATTTTGAATGTAATCCTCAATAAACATATCAAGAGTGTGTATCAGTGAAATATATGCATACATTTTAATCTGAATTGAAAAGCGTTTGTTTCATTATAGTCATGTTGTTTATTGATTTAAAATAAATATTATGAGTTAAATATTCTTCCGAAATAAATAATAGTAATCTAATATAGTTTTAGTTAGTTTTGTTGACATCTTAGCACAATTATGAAGCTTTTAAAATAAGAGAAAAATAAAAGACACCACTTTTGTTCTTTTTTTATATTTACAATTCTCAGTTTTTTTAATTTAAATACAAATATTTTAAGAATGATTAATTAGTTTTGTAAAGTATTGGGAAATATGGTATTATAATGTCACATTAAAAATTTGAGTAAAAAATCTTTATTAATAATTTAATTTGGTTTTACTAAACGATTAAAAATATTTTAAAAAATAAATATTTTTTTCACATTAAATGCATCTAATGACATTCTCTTGTCTCAAATAAGAAAAGCAGTTGTGAATAATATAATGTGAATAATATAATATAATGTGAGGGTATTATTTAAAATTAATTGATATTTATAAATAAAACATAACTAAGTTTCATGGTTTTATAAAATGTCCCTATATCTCGCAGATATAGCATACTTTACAATTTTATCATCAAATACAATTGAACAATACAGGTAATCCGCATTAATAAGCTTAGAAAATAAAATGAAATACTTTTTGCAGAGTTAATATATATTTTTTTATGAAGTAAAATGTTATATTTAGAGAAAACATATTTTTTAAAAATATACATATTAAACCTTATTACCATTTATAGAAGCGATTTATTTTATAAAAATTTAAGTTATTGTATTCAGTGCCTCTCATCCAGAATCCATTAGCATTTAAATAAAAATAGTTTCAATATACTCTTGAGAATAATTACTTAGCTTCCAATAAACTGAAAAGGTATTAAAATATATATAAAAAATTGTTGAATAAATGGTGGTAAAAAGTTTTTGCAAATAAATACCACAAATATCGGAACAAAATTTCTCCCATAATCATTTCTGAGATCAATTTTTTACGAAATATCAACTTTGCCTTTTATACACAATTATTTAATTTTGCAATCATACATTGTTGTTATACAATCAGATGGAAGATATTTATATTAATTTTTTTTATTTAAATTCAGTTATTCAAATTATTTTACTCAATTTGATAAAAGCATATATCTGAGATAAATAAAATTTTTATTTATATAATTTTGTTGAAAATAAAAGAATTTTAATGAATGCTTTAAATACAGGTTGGTATTTTTGATATTCCGTTAGAAAAGACAGATACGTACAAAATGCATCTGAAAAAAACATATCCACTAAATTTCTCATTTTTGTTTCAAAGTAGAATTTTAGTGGTCTTATTATTAGCGTGAGCTTTCTTTTTAAAATCTTATAAAACTTTTTTTTGTTAATTGGTTAAAAGTATTCAAATGATTGAAAATAATACTAATTTTGCTCGTGCAAAAAATTATCAAGCTAACTTTGCATACCTAAGAATTTGTAATGTTAATTTTAGATACAAAAAAAAATTAAATATTGTCTTGAGATAACAGCCCCTGGAATAATATTTTCACTACAACATTTGAAGCACGTATTTCTAACTTATCAAATAAGAATTATTTCAGATATTTACAAACTTGAAGTTTTATTTACTTCATGTTAAATATAAATCCTCCGTTTACTTCATTATTAAAAATTCTCGATAAGTCATTGAGAATTATAACTCTGTTCCGAAATAAATTATAACAAAATTTTGATCATAACTAATTTTTTTCATCATATTCTCTTATACTATTTAAAATCAAATATAAGTTGTAGATTAAAAACTACTTCAAATCACTCCCATTACTGTTAACTTCATGCTATAGAAAAGATATATTTCACACTCACAAACTGAGATATTTAATTAAAATCTATGTAACTAAAATCTTTAACTTGTCATTCGAATTTTTTTTGTCTTAGGTGGAATTAGAGTAAAACGTAAATCAAGGTGCTAGTCTCTGGCTAACTTAAGCTAGAGAATTCTTTTACAATATTCAATGTGTATATACCCACAATACACCTTATTTCAAATGATTTGGTTTGTTTGTCACTCAACGGTCATTTTTTGCACACGATGGCTAGTGAGACCTACAGTTTAAGGTGGATACCGAATAACTACAACAAGCTCAAGTTGTCATTCGTAGCCACTAACTGTTGAATCGAAGGCAAAAGCATTAACCATTCATCCACCAGCTCGGTCCTCATTTTGAAAGAGAGATTCATATGCCGAATAGAACTTTATAGTCCACCAAGCCACCAACTTGGTCATGGAAATGGATATACAAATAAAAAAAATTCACTGTCACTCCAGAAGAATGAAAGTAAGGTGCCAGATATTTAAAAAGGAGAACTTAATCATTTCAACCATGCCTAAATTGGCAGCAGGTAACTCTTTAGGCAGGTGTAAGTGGTAGGATGCCCATAGATTGTAATATAGAATTCTTGAATGCAAATAAATATTATAAAATATTGTATTGAGATATTTTATTATTTTTTTTAAATGAACGCAAGCGAACTTTTAAGGTAAATATCAGCAAGACAGTTGAATTTGCCATAAAATTTAAAACAATTAGGAGAAAAATTTTTGATCGTGGGATTGCCGAATGGATTTTCTAGAATAATGAAGAGATTTGAATCTTGTAGAAATCCGAGTGAGTACTCTTGTAATTTTAAAGCTATATGAACATGGATGATAAAACAATAACGTACAAAAAATGGTTTTTAAGGAAAGAACCTTTAGAGTTTTTATACAAACATTACTAAAAATTGAATGAGTATCATTTACTGATTAATATATATGTATTCAGAAATGATTTTATTTCTTTCGGGTATACTAGAAGCACCCATTTTTGATAAATATCGGCAATAAATATAATAATTGTACGCCGAGATACTACATTTATATTTTTAAATAACCTCTTTATTTGCTTCAATGAGCATGTTTTACTTGCTTGTTATCTGTTTTTTCTAATCAATTTAATAAATAAAATATTAGTTCCAAATAATAAATTATGTACCATTAAAATGTGCAGTAGGAGGATTACAAAAACAAAATACTATGAGAATATTCATGAAATTCCCCAAATATTATTATTTAAAAAAAGATTTTAATAAATAATAGATTAAATTCATGAGTTGCAAAGTAGGAACTTATGAAAACTCTCAAACTGTCTCATCATGACATATATTAATACACAGCTGGACATCTCTACCTATAGTTAAAAATCGTGAAGTTGAACTATTAAATTCCAAAAAACTAAGCTTTAATCACCCAATACAGAGGGACTTATAATTTATATGTAAATTTATAATTAGTTATTGAATATTTTATAAGACAAAATATTGTAACGCGGCCCAAATGCATCTTTTTCTTTAAAATTTTATAAGGAGACTCTACGATTGCTTACAACAAATTTACTAGTTCCATTCAAAATAAATCATTGTAAGGATCACAGCAAGAGTGAAGAGCAACCTCTTCACACGTGTAGTCTAGAATTATTCAGATATTTTCAACTCAGAATATGCTCTTTTTTCAATAAGGGTTCCATTATAAGACGAACTTACTTCCCTGACTTATCGTGCAAAGGGAATGAATGCAAAATTCCTTTGCCAAACGCTTATGAAAAATTGGAGTTAAGTAGCAAAATATTTATAGGTTTAAAGTAATAGTTACCATTTATCAAAACATTTCTGTCACGTTCTAATATATATACGGTTTAATCTGTTGCTTTTGAGTAACTTTTTGCACGGGGGGAGGTTACGTCCGGGATCAATGACTTAAAAAATAAGTTACAGTATGTATAATATAAGCTACAATATGTATAATCGAGTAAGAAGACGAACTTATAAACTATTGAAATCAAGGTCAAAAGGATGACAGTTAAGCTTCCAGTTGATTAATACTTATATGAACTTTCACGTAACAGCTTCATAACTTAGATTAGCTTCATAAACTTCATGAGAAATGTGAGACGAATAACAAAACCAATTATCCACATGCATTAGCTATACATAAATATTGCTTGTTTGACTACAGGGAATCATTTTTCACGAAGCTTATATTATTGATCAACTTACTTAAAGTAAAAAGTTTTATTCACACAACTTAAGTGATGAGCAACCTTCATTTTTATATTAAAAGAACACCATTTAAATAATAATAAATTAGCCGCTGAATAATATTAGCACATATATGCATCGGTTATAAAAATGTATAACAAAACGTTACAAAGATGACGTTAATAAATATCATATTAGTTAGAGTCAAATTTTAGTAATGTATTAATTCTGACAGAAAACACTGATGATTGCGGTTGGCTTATCATTTTATGATCATTTTCTGCATATGCACTTTGACTGGTATTAACAATTTGAAGGGAATTCTAACTACTGAAACATCGAGGTCTGAAATGAAAATCAAACCCTTGAACTACTGAACTGAAGACTAGAGCGTTATATCTTGGCAGTCAGCTTAGCATAAAATGAATTGAAAAAGAGTAATATGGGGTACATTGAATCAAATTACAAGTCAAAATCTTACGAAATAACGCTTACTATACTTTCCACATTTCGTTAAATAAGAGAAAAAGGTTTTCACACACACATGTGTGTGTGTTATAACTAATTTACACTACTGGCCATTAAAATTACTACACCAAGAAGGCAACACACTGCAAATGAGAAATTTACACGACAGACTAAAGATGCTGCGATTTGCGAAGAATTAACTTTTCTCAAGGCATTCATGTTAAAAAAGATGCTAGTAGTGATTTTTAATGCGTTTAAGTGAAGAAACTATATAGCAGGTTTTCTATACGTAAATTGCATTTCAGTGTTGTGTTGCCACGTTAAAAAATGATGCAATGCAAGACGGAGAAATGCTTATCAAGATGTTTCTGGCTTTAATAATAATCAAATTGAAGCCTTTCAAAATTACATTTTATCGTACAGCAGTATTGTTGTTGTTCCTGTTGAGGGAAATACTATAACGATCTGCAGAACGTGTAATCAATTGGCTTAGGAAAGTCATACGGAATGCGGTGCCAACATCTCTGCCACTCGCTATCATTAATATAATCGAAAAAACATACATGTTACACGTATAGTCTCAGTGGCTCATACACGGAGATTAAATTGAGAAATGGAATCGTTTTCAAGACAAGTATTTACACGGATAGGTATTTACAAGTTACATGTCAGAAGCATGGATTCGTCTCTCCTTTGGTGACATGGCCTCGTCCATCCTTGAAGTTACATTATAGAATGAATGTCTTTAATGATGTGAGCGAAGACAAACCTAGAAATAAGCCTGATGTGACGTCGTGTGCTTAGAGATATTCCGTTTCTGTTTACAAAATCATATGGCCATATTAGTCTTTGGCAGCATCATGAAAAATGCACGTTAATAATCTGCCATCTGCCCGTTACCTGAAACTGTTTATCAAAATATTGTTTTCTTTCAACAAGATAATCAACGTTCTTCTTTTGGTTGAAGCGTCAATCCTAAGTATTGCTCCACCTTAGAAAACTGAAGTTCATTAAAAAAAAAAGAAAGAAGTTTTTCTTTCGAAATCACAACCACCAATTCTTGTCGATTTTGATTTCGTTGATATCAACTTAGTTAGATTTCGATTTTTTGTATAAATCTCAGAAAATATTCGATCATGTTTTCTGTATGAGCTATTTCCATTATTATTGAGAGATGTGAAACTAGCTAAAATATTGTGAATACAATATATATATATATATATATATATATATATATATATATATATATATAGCTATTATTCTATGGAATACATACTTCATACTTTATTTGTATACCTGTCTTAATTTGCCAAGTTATTAGATTTCAAACAAATTATTATAAAAAATGTTAAAATGTTTTCTAGAAGCTATGCCCCAGCAATTTTTATTAAATTCATACAAACAAAAATTCTATAAATAGACTTAAGCATTCATATTCAAATATATTTGCTAATTTTCGAAAGTTTTCTCTGTATTTCAAAATTATTTTTGATTTTCTATTTTCCATTGATCAAATGGACTCCATATATTTTTTCACTTACCAAATATTTTATTTTTTAAATTGCACAAAAATCAAATGTGCGCTTGAAAATATAGCATTAAATTTTAATGTAAAAAAAGGATGATTAAATAAATAACTATAAATAACTTATTTTTTTTAGTTTTTAACAAAAGTATATTTTAGTTGTAATGAAGATGGTACCATATATTTTACTAACGATTGCATATTTAGAAATTATAATATCGATTAAAATCAAGAAAATATTAAATTATGCTGAAAGACAATAACACTGGCAACTTCTCGTACAATCAATTTTTACTCGGCTAATGCTACTAATGGACAAAGACCTTAATATATCGGATTTGAAAAGAATACAGAATTATTATATATTAGAAATCTGAAAAGTAGTTAGCTTGTTTAAAATATTACGATTATTCTGACATCAAGTATAATCTACATTATAATAATATTTTATGTAGACGCTTCTCAACATGATAATATTTCTACCCCAATAAATTTTTTGTCCTGTCTATTTCTTTAGCTTTATTACTGTTATCACCAAATTGCATAATTACGTTTTTCACCATAATTTCATTTTTTAAAAAATTTAGATCTTGCTTTTTCAGTCTGCTTCTCAGTACCTATTTGATTATTACAGTTATTATTTTTCCAATGTCGTAATTATAGTTTATTAATTCTTTATAGAGCATATAATTTCCTTCTCTAATGTATCATAATATAATCACCTATCGCATGTTTTACTTTTAAGGAGCTTATTTGAGATTAAAGGCAATAACCAGTTTTCGTTATTTTAGAAAACAACTTAGTATGAATGGACTAGACCAGTTTTCTCCCTATATTACAAATAAACGAGGTTTCTTTTAAAGAGCTTTATATACATCTTTTGTGATATAAACGAATGACCCACAAAAACCTATTATTGTCATTCCTCTGAATATCATTAAAGAAATGTTGATTTTTGTTTCGCTTGTCCATTTGTCTCCACAGTATCAATATAACCAGGGTACAACCCCGAAACTGTTATGTTAAGAATTTATTTATTAGTAATAACTGTCTCTTTTTCCCCTTTTCTCTCTTTTACAATCCGATAAATGACATTCGTTTTAACAAAAACGCATTTTTTTCAGTCTTAGGGTTATAAAGTGTACATAAATAAATCGCAGGATTTTATTAATTACAGCAAAATATGAGACACATTTTTGTAAAAAGAAGCAACCATTTCAATTGATTCTATTCTAAAATGTAAGTGCCATTCTTGCCTTTTTAAATTTTCAATAAAAAAAATGATATACTACATTTCAGATATGCAATTTCTGTCAAAAAACTGTTCGCAGTTGTGAAACTCACATTCATGTTCTTATGGCTTAGAAACTGAAAATAATTAATTTATTTTTAAAGTGAATAAATTTTTCCTAGGTATTATATTCACAAGAAATGAGTGCCAAAAATAAAAATAATTTAATTATAACTTGTAATTATAGATTCTTGCAAAAATGAACAATTTCAGTTCTTAAACTTTGAAACAATTTTATATTGTTTGCTTTACAAAATTGATTATGCCTCATAGCAATTGGATAATAATGATATGCGATGAAATTTCGTACGCTAAGTGGGGGATACGTTCTCATAACAAAATACAAAACTGTTATTCCTTTTCAATCATATGCTTATATCTTTCATTGAATTTAGCTTAATAAATTACCATGAAAAAAATAGTGACTACCCCCTTTTTAGTTCTATAAGATTTTTTTTTAAATAAAAGATGCATTGTTTTGACGAGATACGGATAAATGTATGCAAGGCAAAAATACATGAATTTTAAATTACCAAAAGACATTTTGTTGCCATATCTTGCTAATTAATCTTTACTCTAACACAGAAACTATCATTCTTAATAAATATTTAAAATATCGATTATTCTTTTAATTATCAAGACGCATTTGTTATGAAGAAATGAAGAAAAGATTTTAGTTTATTTATATTTTTAATCTAAAATTAAATGATCGAGTAAAATAAAATGTTGAAGGAATAACTATGTGCTTAAAAAGTAAAGCTACATTTTAAATTAATGTCGTGACTTTTTCAAAAGATTTCATAAGATATACTTTTGATTAAACGTCCATAACTCAACTTCTAAAATTACAATCACCTCCAATTAGTGTTCGGATTTCAAATGTCATTATGGTGAATGCTTTCTTTAACAGCTATGTTGGTTCAAGCATGGAGAATAATTTTAAATTTTAAACTTCCGAGTAGTAAAATTTAAAAGCTTTTACGCATTCAAAATATATTTATCTTCAAACATATGTTCACGAAATGTATAATTTTTAATATTACTTATTAGAAACAGAAATTGTTCATTGGATTTGAGATTTACAGATGTAGGTTGAGCTGCGTATTATTCTTAATGTTTTCTAAAGAAAGTTTTAAGTTGCAAATATTTCCTTTGTATTCTGATCTTCACTTTCAAGAAACATAATATTAACATAAAACTCGAAAAAAAAATTAGCAGCATATTAGTGTTTATTTTAAGCAAACTACTGTTCCAAGCAATCATATTTGGTCATAAAGGAGGAAATTTGTAAGGGAAAAGGCTTTTCTAATAACATAAGAATATAAGCAATTATTAATCAATGTATGGACGCATATTTTCTGTACAATTTTGTCACTTAAGCGGCAAGGATCGTTTAAGAGTCTGATTGTTTCAAGAATATAAAAGGCTAGTTTTAAAGCATTGTTGCGATAAAACTGGTTCCCAATAAAAAATCAATGAATTGTTTTTTTTATTAAAAGCATTATTGTATAAATTGTGGAAAAAGAAGTGATAGCTAGAGGGAGACAATTCTGGTGACTATGGAGGATGTTGAAGAAGAAACATTCCAACTCCATTACTTGTAGTTTTTTCACAAGTATAGTGCAGAATATGATCGAACGTTATCATTCATGAAGATAGGAGTCAATCTGTCAATCAGTATTGCCCGTTTTTAAATTTTTTAATAATTTCGTTCAATTGATTGCAGTATATTTCTGCTGTAATCGATTTGCCTGGTTTTATGAAATCATAAAGGATCACATTTGTGTTAGGTCACTGAACATTCATTACCAAGCTGGGCTCATTTGTGAGGACAAAATTAGCGATATGAAATTCAGCAAACTAATTTGATATTTTCTGGTGGGTAGTATAACACTAAAGCGAAATATACTCTTAACATTTTGTGCAGTTTGCAGTGCTGTAGTTCCACGTAAGAACTCATATATAAAGGCAGACTGCAAATTTTAAACCGTTTCATTTCAAGTGAAACTAATTATTCTTAATAATATCTTTAGAGCTTATAATGATTCTTTTAAATAAATAAGATGCGTAACTTTCCAACAGAAAAAACTGTAAAAATATCTAATAAAAGTCAAATAATAAACTTTTACAAAATAGTCTGTATGATTAACTACACATATTTCCTCTTTGCTAACCTAATATAGATTTTGAACAATAATTTTTAAATTTTCGAGATTTCAAGTTTTCTATTTGAACTACTCTAAGCAAATACATTAAAAAACAATCTTTTTTTCCCTAACTCAAGAAAAGTTTAAAAAAAAATGAATAATTAACTAAACTTACCCGTAAAAAAAAAAAAAAACTAATACCAGTGCAATCATTTCAATAGCTTCTGTGTACTGCTTAATTTTATTTCTAATAGACATGCTAAATTTTAAACACCTCTTCATTTAGTGAAATATTTCTTTTCAGTTCCTTTTTAAGACACATAAATAGTTAAATATGTATACAGATTCATTTTTTGTTGCTGTCATAAGTATTAGATATTATATTCTCTTAATCAAGAGTGAGAACTTCTCTCTTCCTCAACAATAATGCTATTTAATAACAGTGAAGCCGTAGAAATACTTGGCTGAGTTCCTGTCTCAATGATTTTGTAGTCTTTTATTCCTTTACCAGCCCTTATCATTGTATAATTTAGAAAAATTAAAGTTAGTTAGAATCGGTTAAATTGTGCTAAAGCTTAGGCAATATTAAGTATGATATGTTAAACTGGAATATATTAGTTGAGGTCTATAAATAAGAAATATTACATTTTAAAAAAACTATAAAAGGTAATGTATTTCCATAATTAAAAACAAATCTTTCAGTTTTTTATCAATACACTATCTATTGAAAATTATGTACAAACAATTATTCAGTTTCATTGAAAACATTAAAAACAAACTGAATTAATTTGGATTTTTCCTTTGATTCCCATTAATAACATTCCGTGAATTAAGGGTTTTTTCGTATGAATGCTTTCATTGTGTATTAAGATAAAAATGCCAATTAAACAATGTACCGCCGGCCAACTTGTCTAGTGGTCAGCGTGCCTGACTACAGATAGGAAGGTCCTGAGTTCGAATCCCCGTTCAGGTACTTTCTCTCTCTATCCTGTTCTTATCCTTTCCTTGTGTGAATGATTGCCTTCCCTATAAACAGGTCCCTATGGCATATGTGTCTACTGAAGAAATCGGACTCCACACCAAATACGGCTCAGTTGGAAAAGTGGAGCTGCGCACCCCAATTTGCCAGCCTAGCTGGCACACGAGAACAACAACAAGCAATGTACCATTAATCATCAAGGGCAGTAATACTGAGAGTTGAAATGTTAAGACTTTGTATAAATATTTTTTTTTCTGTACACAAAATAATTCTAAATTTAAAACTGGTGCGTTTCAATGTAATCTTATCAGGAGCATAAAAAATTACACGAGTTTCATTTAGGAAAATCATATTAAAAATTTTTTTTTATCAATTTTAAGATCTGCAAAATAATAAAATGCAACAATGTTATTGCATGTTCTGAAATGACTGGATGAATTAGAATAAAATCCCGTTTATTCATAGTATGGAGAGTTGAAACTCAAAACGTATATACAAAATAATATTATGTGAATCTTAAATTTTACTGGGTAATAATGCTAATCATAACAGAGATTCGAACTTTTCTTTAGTCCCAAGTGTATTATTGAATAAAAAATTAGATAACATGAATATACCAGGTTAGTTCTTGATAATTTTTGGTTAATTTGTTTTTAGTTCTAGAGTCATTCTTATACCAGAGGGCAAACTCGCATAGTATTAAGAGGAATTATGAATTGTTACCCTGCTTTAATATTTTTGAATACATCGTTGAGAATATTTTAATTTAGATACACTAGAAATCAATCTTAAGCGAATGGCATTTCCGAAGATGAATAAAGCATTTGAAGAAAGTTATCAAACAGAGATGCACAAGCCATTGAATTGAAAATGACAATGCTCCTAGCATAACAGTTAGAAAAATATTTACTCATAAAGAACAATTTGATTATAATGTAAAGAGAAAAGCTTTTTCCATTTAAAAAAATTAATATTTGAGTGAGAGAAAACAAAACTAATGTATTTAATTATTAAGAGAACATAATATTAATTATTCACACAAAGAATCATCGCGTTATTACTCCTGTTGTAACCTTAACCGTGTCGTCTTATAACTTGCAACCACAATACGAGAAGGAAGTGATGGGTATTATATAGAATGAATAAAGTATGGTATGAGCATGATTCGTCTAGTTATTCCAATTCAAGTTCTGATAACTGGGACAAAACTAGCAATGATAGATTGAGCAGTCCTTTAATAATCAATTAAGACAAAAATTTTAATTTAATCTCAGATATTTTAAAGAATAAAATGCAAGCTTGGTGTAATTATGGAAGCTTATTACACATTTATGTCCTAAGCTAAATTGAAGCATTTCTTTCAAAAGAGTATATTTTATTTGTCAAGGTACGTCAAGTTTAATAAAGTATCAGTTTAAGTTCAGTTAAAATGCCTCGGATAAACTTTTAAAGGATAAACTCAAAAAGGCCAAATTATGGCATGTAAAGATGTGGGCAAAAGTGTAAGAAAAATTTCAAAGCACATACAATTCAGTCTAAACGCCGTTTCTAACTTCCTGAAAAATCTAAAGAATCAGAGGAAAGCAAAGCTTGGCAGGCTTAAAAAAACTGACTCTACGTAATGAAGGAAAAATCTTTAAAGAACTTAAAAAACACGTGGAAGCATTGGAAAAGCACAAGACCCTCATCTGGAATCACACATGTAATCAGAAGAACTCTTTACAACTACATTAAATGATCAGATACGTTCATATTCAAGAAAAGAAAGCACCACCCTAAATGAAACGAAAGGCACACTGGGCACCGGCTACAGTGTGTCAAAGAACACATGTTTTGGAACTCCGAAAGGACTTCAGTAATTTTTTTTGATGAAAAAAATTTAATTTAGATGGCCCAGATGATTGTCAATATTATTGGCATTGTCTGGGCGCACAAGATGAAACTTATTTTACCTGACAGACAAGAGGAGGAAGTCTAATGGTTTGGATATCAGTTGGCTACGTTGGAAAGACCAATATAGTGTTTCTGGATGACAGACTGAAACATACAAATTACATTCAAATTTTAAATTCAGAGTTTCTTTCCTATGATGCTAAGCTAGGCAGAGAAAATTGGATATTTCAGGAATATGGAACATCAAATCACATGGCCAGTGGAGTTAAAAATTGGTTTGAAACTAATAATGTTCGGGATTTGCCATAACTTGCTAAAAGTACAGACTTCGATATTGTTGAAAATATAAGGTCAGTAATTGTTCGGCGTGTTTACGCTAGAGGCAAGCAATATCAGTCTTTGATCGAACTTCGAGAAGCTATGAATTGGGTTTCGGACAATTTTTGTCAAACCGAAATTCAAGAATTATATGATTCAATGGCAAATAGATTCTTTCAAGTAGTTGAAGTAAATGACTGAAGAATTCCTTATTAACAAGAGTTTTACTTTTTTTCACACAGTAATGATGTGAATGAAATTAACTTTCAATTGTAATAAGCAAGTAGTTTTTTCTATTTAATGTTACATATATACTTATCTGATTGCAAATAAGTTTTTAAAAGTACTGTAATGAAATTAGTTTGCAAAATTTCAAAGTTCTTCTCTTATTTGAAAAAATCTAGTGTCTTTCTACTTTTTTCCAACAGTGCATAATCCTCAATGACTTGTAATCCATAGTATGAGTTAATACATCAGATCTCTAGCACGTAATTCAAATAATCTAATATACTGCTGCTGATTCTTAGGGTAAAAAAGCAGATTGCCTATTATATATGGGAATAAATTCCTTTATTTATAATATTAATGCAGTATTAAGCCGATTACATTTTACTTATTTTTGTTTTAAGAGTGGTTCTAGTTTAATATAAATAGATTATTTTTTATTTACAAGTATAATCATGAGCTATTGTTTGGACTAAATTTGGCAAAATAGAAAGACAGTTGTTGTAGTTAGGATGAATTATTATAACTATTAATCCTCAATTTACGTATCAGACATTAACAAAAATTAAAGAACTGATATTTATGACAAAAGGTAATTCATTTGATAGCTATTTAAGATGCGTATCTTATTCTTAAATATCTGTCAGAAAAATCATGCAATCGTCATTAGAATTGTTAAAAAATAAATTATTTCCCCATTTGCCTAGAAATATTAACAGTTATTATTAACAAAATTTTAAATCCTCATTTATCTCCTTCAAATGAAATGCTGAAATTTATTTTTAAAATGTACACATCTTTTTAAAAAATAATCTACGTGTGTTATGTTGTACATTAGATATATTTTACACCTATTTTACATTATATCACACACAAATCCCACATTTTTTTAAAAACAATTTTTCATTTCAATGAGTAGTAGTCTTTTGCATCAATCATTCTTGCATAAAATGACCAAAAAAGCTTCTTTTAAAATTTCGATTATCTTTAAATGTGTATTGAATGTATAAAACGTAAAATCTTATATTTCCAAGGGCGTAAACCTTTAATGTCAATAAAAATATAATGAAAAATTTGCTCATTTTTTATATGGATATTGCATGTCAGCACAATCTTGAATAAGATCAAATACGGCATTTTGATTAAGGTTGCTTAGTCAAGCAGGACTTAATGCAACCCTAATATATTACAATAAAACCCTGTAAATATCTTGGAACAAGTTCATTTTGAACTTTTATTGACAATTTAACACTCAAAGAATTATAATTTGTTTATTGTCTTCAAAACAAGGAACAAGAATTCAGCCTTTCCTGAACACAAAACTGAACTTAAATGCTTAATAATTTAAATTAAACCATTTACTATTTGCATAATATAAAACATCAGATATTCTACTTATGACCGTAACTATGTGTAACGTAGTTACCATAGCACTTAATTTACATGCAATTAGTTGCAAGAGATAGAAAATTTTTATAAAATTATCATTACAGACCCATTTCCAAACTAAACATTTCTGATACAAACGTTAAATGGGGAGTTAAAATATAGATCTTGTATGACATATAACCTCAAAAATATATTATGGTAAGCAGCTACCACGCATATTTCTTTTATATTCTTTCGATATCGGACAAAGTATTGTGTATGCGTGTGGTTTTTTGAATGCGCCGGATAACACTTAATGTCTTATGGCTTTGATGACCTTGAGAGAAGTATAATAGAATTTTATTTTTCCCCTTCTTTCACGGAAATTTTCTTGGGATTTTCCTGGTGATTATTTCTGCAACAACCGAATAATGTGGGTAAATTTTTATGTGGCTAATATTACAAAGTTTTAAGTAATTAAGTTGCACATTTCAAAGCAGCTTTAATGCTTAAAACCTTTTTTACATTCTAGAAATTTTAAAATTTGATTTTACACGTTCTAAAACATTAAGAACAAAATAGCACTAAAAATAATTCTTTAAATCAGAGAAAATATCAGAGAAAATATTTCATTGAAAAAGGAGAGATATTTTGTGCAATTCAGTTACATTAATCACGATACATTTCCCTGATAAATGCATTTTGACTTTAATAATATGCAGTTAAATTAATTTTTTTAAAAATGAAATTTTAAAAGAATTGTTGCAAAACTCATAAATTCTTTAAACTAATACAACATAAGCAAAATAAATTAAATATGCAGAAAAAAGTTTTAATTTACATTTATTATTTGTAATTTTTTGTGTATTTGAAATATAGATTTTTCATTTTTTGAAAAAAAGGACAATATCTTCATAATATTTTTATTTTGAAATGGAAGAAACTTTAGATTTTAAATACATAAAAAAGAAATTAAAAAAATTAAGGCATTTTTTTAAAGTTAACTAACATTCAGAAGAATATATATATGCATTATTAATTAATAAACGATTAAGATACTCAAAATATTATTTATATACTGTTTTTTGTATACAGGTATCTAAGAATTTTAGACAAAATAATTCTTTTCTCATTTACTAGATAGAATGTGTTTTGTTACGACACTCTCTGTTATTGCAATGTTTACCATTTCAGTAAAGAAAATTTTCAAATAGTATTTATATACCTAATATTTTAAATATAGTATTTGGTTAAGTACAGAGATCTATATTTTAGGAATTCGTTATTTCATTATTCAAAAAATATTTTAACTATCACATTAAAAATTCCATATTCAAAACAAAAAGTATTACTTCTTTATTTATTATTTTCATTAAGAAATGTGCATCTGTACTAAAAATTTACAATAATATTTGAATATTTAGTACATAATTTGAAGTACAAGACAGATTACATTTTTTACAACTGTGATAGTGGGCAGGAATACAGGAATTAATATCGCAATAGAGGATAACATATTAATATAAATTTTATGAAATATTTACTACGAAATTAAAATATTTTTTAAAATTAAGAGTTTTATAAGTCATAAACACACACATACACAATTTTATATTAATATTAATGAATTTCTAAAAGAAATATCATGAGACTCATAGCATAGTTTGCCAATTTTTAGCTTATAAATGTTATACTAAATTATCAGAATTTTATTTAGACTTGCAAAGTCAAATTTTAAGCAATTCTTAGAGATTAGTTGAACAAATAAAACTATAACCTTAAAGATATTTTTTTAGACATAAAAAAATAGTTTATAAAATATATAACAATTAGACACTATCTGTGTACAGTTGAAAATTAATCTTTTTAACATCATGGAAGGTTTAATTAGGATTATTAAATTTCATACAGTCCCTAGTTTTAATGTTAATGCTAAAATCATACATTTATATTGTTCATTTTATTATTGGTTTCATACAGCAGACAAATCAAGTTTTTATCTTGACTGCACAAATTTGAATTCAGAAACAAGTAGATACTGATAAGTATGATGCATCGTCATGTATAATCTAGAAATTTTGTCGGGAGAGATTTTTAGACTTGTATGTATACCAAACTGAAGTCAGTGTCATGATGTGTATCTAATGCAAGGAAAACGTGAATAAACATCTACAAATATTGTAATATAGATCTCAAATATCATATATAAGTGATATTTATTACGAGTTAAATGAGCTCATTATTAATTAATGTATTATTAATAATCTATTACATCGCATTTAACATATAGAATTTTTTTATGTGTATCATTCTAGACTAAATTTATGGGCAGTAATATAAAAATAGAACATTATTTAGACAAACAAAACGATTTTTTTATTTTTATTTTTCCCCCAATAATTTCTATAAAATGTCTCCGCAGACCTTAAAATGAACTAAAAGAACTCTTATTTACACTTCTAAAAGTCTTCATTTAGAGAACTCAACAATTAATATTTATGAGAAAAATTATAATTAAAATTCTGAATTTGAACCAAATAAACTATAAGAAAAAAATTAACAGCGTCAACAATTAAAATCTTTTTTTTTTATTTTTATTACTTTGAGAATGATACAGGGTTGAATGGGAGTAATGTCAATCAATATTGTTATACAATTTGTAAGCAAAAGCTATTGAAAATGTTACAATAAAATGACATGGAATAGCTCTAAAGCCTCTTAAACATCCATTTATATTCGTTTTCCGGGATGAGTTTTCATAGATAATGAGCCGCATTCACAAGTGTCAAGGAAGGAAAAGTACTTGAAAAATAATTCAAAACACGTGCATGTGAAAAGCAGACATGTAATATAGACCTGCAATACAACGGTGGTTGGGATCAAATCCGAGACCCATCACCCAGAATAACGCTGTCCTACTAATAGGTAAAAAATGTGAGCCAAAATATAGAATGGTTAAAATTTTCACTAAATTTACATTCTTACAACGTAAAAATGTAATTATTTTGATTTTCGATGGTTTATACAAAAAAATAATTATAATAATAATTAATTGCACAGAAAAGAGTTACACGATTTACTATTGAAGAGAGGCAAGCTTGAAATATAATTTTAAATACAACTTAAATATTTTCTTCACTGTGTGCGTTTTTTATATTTGGTGACAGTTTTCATTTGTGTGCAAACTTGAAGACATTTTAGGAGAAACAATATGTAGAATCTCTAACATTCAAGCTGATCTTAAACCACTGTTAATGTGAACAATATTTTCATTAACATATTGGATGCATATACATGTATACAAATACATATATGTATATATACATATAACACATACACACACACATATAAGCGAAACAACTTTTTGTGTGATATTTTTTTTATATTGAGGTAGTAGAAAATAATTATTTGTGTTAAAAAATTTTAAATTTAAATAAAACTATTCAGCATAAATGTTTGGTTTATATTCAAATTTATGTGGTTATTATTTTTATAAAAATGTATGAGCCAAAACAATAATTTTATAAAATGATTTCACAATTAGCATTGAATTTTTAACAAAATAATTAATTAATAAAATTAGTAATAAATGTGCATCAAAATTAATAAATGTTAATCAAAAGAAATTTCTTATAAATATTAAAGAAAAATATTAAATCGACTATATTAGGTTTGCTTCTTGTGAATTTGATAAATGAAAATCTTAAAGTACTAAAATATGTCGCAGTTTTGTTAACAAATAACATTTGCTGTAACTAACCAACTACAATTTTATGATTAGGAAATAAAAAAAAAATCAATTTTTTTTTTATTGTCTTCAAGATTTTACTTACTGTATTCTCGTATTAAAGTTCATGATTGAAAAGTAACCTTTACCCCTTCTCAGAATCAATATATAATTTATTCTCAGATCAATTCTAAATGTCAATCCTTAAAAGAGCCTTAAAAATGAAAGTACAAATAATAATTTCTCAAAAATTTATACAGCTAAAAGATGATAGTTCAAGTTGTTCTTTGTGAACATTTAATCTATTACGATTAAAAAGAGTTAAAATTAGTTCTAATTATGCTTGTGTCTTTTAATGATTATTCTGTCGCCATTACATTTCACTAACAATATTATTCTGGAGTAGATTATGAATTATTGCAATCTAAAATTGTCTCTTTAATGTTCATATTGCTCATAACTCGAAGTTCTAAATTGAGTAAAAGGTCTTAAATAAATTTTCTTAATTGCAAAGCAGGGCTTCATAATCTTTTGATAACTCAGACCCCTTATAATTTTAGCAACGGCTTTGAATTACCTCGAGAATCTTACTTTATAAAAGCATTTGCTGATTAGGATTGTATCAATCAAATATTTTTTCAGGATATAGCAAAATAATGCTTCCAGTATTCATTCATTTTTTTAAAGATATTCCATGAAATATTTTCACCTTTTTTTAAAAAAAAACACATAATTTGTATATACTTAATCATTTAAACATTTGTAACAACTAAGATTTGAATTAATTATTTTCAATCATTATTATAAATTTTAATTTTGAATTCGTTGCTTCACTTAGGCATTTTATAAACTTTGAAGAAACAAAATCAATTTACATTGAAACAAGATACAATGATTTAGGTATGTATGCGTTAACATTTATCTTATATTTTCTTATGATTCATTTATCAAGTTCACAAGAAGTAAACCTTATACAGTCAATAATACTTTCCGTTTTTATAGTTATTTCTAATTTCTTTTGAATTTGCAATATAAATTGAGTATGTTGTTAAATACTCAATGCAAATTGTAAAATCATATAAAGTAATTGCTTAGTTCATGCATTTTTATAATTTTACAGAAACAATGTAAATAATAATATAAGCTAAATAATATAATACATAGCTGATTATATATATATATATATATATATATATATATATATATATATATATATATATATATATATATATATATATTATATACTGTTGCAAATTCAACAATGAATTCATAGCAACCAGTTAATAAGAGATTCTTTAAATATGCCTTCAATGTCAGATCAAAACTCTATTTCTTTAAACGAAATATATTAATACAAATGAAACCGAATTCATATTTTTAAGGAATTTGCATGACATTTAAATACAATTATGCATACCTATGAAAGAATATAATTTTTACATAATTACATACCTGCTAAACAAAAATCTGAAAAAAGAATTAGGAATTTTAAAAAAACTATTTTCAAGGATGAAAAGTAACGCAAAATTCGCAACACATATCGTTTATTAATGAAATAGCCAGCAACTTTTAGCCTTCTGTGATGAAGCCCGATCATTTTTGATCGTGTAGATGTAAGGGTAATTACCTACATCACCAAAAAGGCACAGTAATACTTTATACTTAAAATAAAAACCATAATTCAGTCTTAAACGCTATACTTTGTCTGTGTGAGCAGTATTAAAATGTAAGTTCGCGGAATGGATGATATATTTAATGACTTGAGTGATTTGATATATAACTTGATTTATTCCTGATATGAGCTCATCACGGCTTTATTTTTATAGACCTTAGGTTTAAATACGTTTTTCTAAATGTATATAATTTAAACAAATTATTATTATTTTTTTGAGTATGCAATGTTAAATTGATATGCGTATGTAAAAAACACTGTAAAGATAGCAGGAAATAAGTCGCATTTTATTTTCAAAAAAACTGCTGCTTTATCAGAAATTTAAAAGAATTAATAGGTTGAACCTTGTTACGCCTGTTTTTTTTTTTTGTGAAGCCATAAAACTCAAATATATTGATATAAATGCAGCTTTCTTTTACTGACTGGTGTCTAAATTATCTAGTTTATAATTGAATAATTTTCAAATCATAAGGAAACAAAAATATTTATAAAACCAATATGAATATATAATATGTATAAAACCTTTATGCTATGCGTTCGCTGATTCTTTGTCCTGGGTTGCAGTGAGAATGTGTGCATAGAATGTAATGATATTTATATCAGGTTGCTATATATTGCTAATTTAAGCGCAAGCTTATAAAGCTCATTTTGAAATTTTGATTCCAATTTATTGTAATTAATTTAAACCATAACCAATGCTAATGTGAATTGATTGTAAAATTGCTATAAGGGGCGACGCTTACAGTTCCTGAAATCTATTCTTTTCAAAAATATAAATAATGGTTCTTTATATCTCTTTTTAAAATTAACAACGATTTATAGTTGAAGAGGGTAACGAAAAAATTATATGTGGTATCGGATTTCCCATTTTTGAGTTTATATTTCTACATAATTTTTTAAAAATATCAATTTATATATTATTATTATTTTTTCAATTTTTGACAAAGTTCTTTTGCCCTCGGCAACGAGCATGTTTTCAGTTTTTCCGATACATCGCCTACCGGAAAATCAGTGGATTACAGATTTAAGGAAGACAAAAGAATCCCCATTTTAATATTTAATAATTTCGTAACTAAAAGGAATTTTCAAGCGTTCCCCACCTTATTGTGTTCGATTTTAGCTTTACGTGAGATTTAGCATTTCGTGAGGAAAAACAAGGTTTTGAATAAAGATAGTAAATAATAAAAATTGCTAAAAAATAACAAATTTTATTATTTCTCTAACTCGCAATTTTCCCCAAAAGATAGGAAGCATCTTTTGTTGGAAGCCATGGTACACAAAAGCTTTTTGGCTTAGCCAGCAAGTTGCTAGCATAATAACGAATTTAAAATACTCCAATCTATTAAGTAAATAAATTAATAAGTTAAACTTTAAAAGTGTTACATCAGTTTAAATTATTCTTTTATTTCAATGAAATCAGGCCACTAAATTAAAGAGCCTACTTGGGTTATTATTTTCTTTAGGTTTAGTTAAATTTATGTATATATAGAAAGGATAAAAAAAAGGTTGTGAGAGAAAAGTACCTCTTTCTTACTCTCTTTCTCGCCGACACACATATATATCCATGAAATTATATATTTATACAATAAAACATAATTATAACGTTGAAAAATAAAATATGTAAAAAATAAAAATAAAATATGTAAAGAATAAAAATAACATATGTTAAAATTAAAAATAAAATATGTTGACAGCAGCTGAAATTTGTAAGCTTCAATCACTTTTATTTACTTCGCATAGTTATATTCCGTAATTTCACAAATGAATTCATGTTTTGTATTTTTCAAAATTTAACAACAAAAAAAAAGAAAAAAAATTAACTTTCAGTTGCTATTGTCGTTTAATCTAATAGTACTGAAACTGCGTATTAAGCAGTTCTACGAGTTAGATTCGCGATTTACTGACTAGAATAGTACTTAAAAATGATTAGTGTGATTCTTAAGAGTATAATTTATTTAAACTAAATTACGGAGTCGGACTCGATTGACTAACAAGCGCTAAATTCAAACATGATTAGTGTCTGTAAGAGTTATATATGTTTAGCTCAAATTTGTGTGAGACTGTTTCTCTCTTCTTTTATGCTAAAATACAAAGTGTACTCTTTTAATGCCGAAATCATTTTTACCGGCATTATATATAAACAACAAATTTATTCTTAAAACTTATAAATCAGCACGAAAAAAATATATTTAAACTTATTGCGCTTATTTTATTATTCATCTTTAAATACAAATAAACTATACCTATATATTTATAAATTTATTCGCTCATTCACAGAAAATTGAACAATTAAGAAATTCCATTATTATCGGATTATAGTGATATAAGTAATTAAATTATGATATCGATTTATTCCTCCTGTGTAAAAAATAACCATATACCATAAAACCAACTAACTATCCAAAAATAATACAATCAATGCATTATTTTAGGATACTGTGCTTATGTGAAATTGTACTTTAGTAGACATCAAATTTAAGTTTAAAATAACTGATCATTCTTTAAATCCTCAACTATCATAAAACACTAGTAATCTAATTACTAAATATATATTTATATATAATATATTGTTTTGTAATATAATAAATGTAACATTACTTTTTTAAATATATATTTACTTACGTGCGCATAAAAATATACCTAATTAAAGAAAATTATTATCTATAGATCTTATTCTATCGACGGAATTCAATTGATTTCCAGTCAGAAACATCTTAAATTGTAAGATTCTTTTTTTCTTTGAAATAACAAAATGTTTTAGAGAAAATTAATACATATTCAAAATGTCAAAGCTATGTTTTGTTTCTACTATTACCTGTTTTTTTAAAATTTCTCTCAAAGAAAATTTATATATGATTTGGGATGTGTATGCAATTTTTTTTTACATTTTTTAACCACAACTTTCACGGAATTCCTTTATACAAAAATAAATTATCATGAATTTGGGATGAATTCTCTTATTGTAAATTATATAATTTGCTTTATAGAGGCAATTAAGTTTAAGAGCTATAAAATTGCAATTAAATCTTATTCAAGTTTTGTTTCAATTCCATTTATATTGTTGATATTTTCTTTTATTTACGAGCATATTTTTGTTTGAAAATTTTATTTTTATATATTTCCTTTTTTCTTTAAAACTATTTGCTTTAATTTTTCGCTTATTTTTTGAAGTTGTAACCTGATATCTTTATAACACGCTTGAGGAAAAAAATACACGTGTAAGATCATATAGAATGATTTCTTTTTAAATCATACCAAAAACATTAAGACGGAGAATAATATTTTAAACAATACGAAGCAAAAATTAAACAAATGTAATTTGGAAATTCACATTAGTCAAATTAAAGGAATAATTTTAAAATTATTTGATCGTTTGGTTTCTTTAATTCAAGCAAAGTTATTAAAACATGAATTTTATTTTTTCTGGATCTAAGAACTGTTTATTTTTGCTGCTGATTGTTCACTTGATAAAGATATTGTTTTCTTGATAAACATACTGTTGTTTTGACCCTGAAATAGTCAAAGAATGTTCTGTTGAGAATCTTATAACGGTTTATAATTCACAAGTTCTCAAAATTCTTCGAATTATGAAACACTTATTGTTTCATTGTTGTTCAACTAAAATCTTTCAATTTCAGTATTATAGGAAAGATGAAGAAATGCATTCTAGTTCAGAGCTTGCCCTTGACTAAGATTCAAAATTATGAAACACTTTCCTAAATATCAAATTATCGCCAAAATTCCGTTGTGCTTCAATACAAAGCAAATTGCACAAAGTAAGCACACATTTTTTTCTCAATTTCTCGAACAAAAAAAGCAAACAAAATTCGATTTATAAGTTATTATAATCAAAAGCCATGTTGATAAAGATATAATATAATTCAGTACAGATATTTCTTCTTATTTCAAGTTGACAAGTTAAGCCATTAACTTATCTCATGTATTGAAATTTAATTTTCTTAAATTTTTAAATTTACTTTTGTTCCCTTCTATACAAGTGAATTTGTGTGAAATAATAAATTTTAATACTAACAAAAAAAAAAAAAAAAACATACACACACACACACACACACACACACACACACACACACACACACACACACACACACACACACACACACACACGCACGCACGCACGCACACACACACACACACACGCACGCACGCACGCACACACACACACACACGCACGCACGCACGCACACACACACGCACGCACGCACGCACACACACACACACACACTCTATGAAAAAATATTCATTTTTACCCCCATTAATTATAATAATATTAAAAAATAATTTAATAAGCTTTTGTTTATATTTTAGTAAACACCGTAATCAATTTACAAATCATTATTACTGTATGTAATCATTCCAATTTACTATTGTTTAATATTCTCACCGAGAATATTCATTATTCCGTGTTTTCATTTTGAATAATGAATTGTTTATAACTCAAAAAAGTGATTTAGAGAAAATTCGTCAAAAAGATTCTGGGATGCTAGATTTTTCTTTAAGTCTATGTGAAAAAATCTGAATAAAATATTATATACGTATAAGTCATTGAAACTCGCCCACCTAATATTCAATGAGTTCAAAACCAGTTATTCACATAAATGTAGATACACATAGTAAGACAAGTTATCATATGCGACACGAATTCAGAAAAATATAGTTATTAGAATAAAAGTTATAAAATCTACATAATACTGCAAACAATAAAAAGTTCGATATGATATTTCAAAGCACAGTATAAACTTGAATAATACGTTTTGTATTTTTAGGGTATTCTTAGTATTTCATCTATCCTTGTGCGAAATATTTTCAAACATATACTTTGGTGATTAAAATTTTCATCCTGTATTAAATTTGCATTTTTGCAGTTTAATGAAACCAGAAACCAGAACGCAGAGGCTTTAAATTTAATATCTGATTTCTTTAAGAATAATTTATTTAAAAACACAAAAGTTTTCATACGAGGAATGCATGGTTTATATTCCAGAGATTAAAATATTTAACATATACAAGGTTACTTTTGTTTGTTAAGTGTCTGAGCTGATAATAAAACAAATTGAACATGATAACATTATTCATAGTGGTAAATATTATATTTTTATAAGTTCCGTGCATAAATTACGTTGACGTATTTCATATCGGTCTCACCGTGACTTAGTATTGAACAACGCTCAGCGGAGCGAAAGGTCTTGGGTTCTATAACAGCCACAACTGAATATTGGGAAATGGATATTGCATTTCTAACTTCCGTATGTACATCTGTTTTTATGAGTTGGGCGGATTTGTTCCCTTACGACAGCTGAATACGGCCCATTATCAATGAAGTTCTCTCAGAAAGCTGGTTCTATGTGGACACTAAAATGTCTTAGAAGAACATTATGTTATGAGGCTATACACTACGCAATGCCAAATATGTTTCATATCAAGTTCTATACTTAGTGTATTCGTAGGACACTCATCCCAATAGAAGATCTTCAGTTCCATTTACGCTAATGTTGAACGGAAGAAGGTTGGTTCGTTGGTAGGATTTTGAGGCGCAAGGTCCAGATAAGGACAAGCTGCGCCAAAAGGAGGTAGAGGCTATGCTTTGGTTTTTTAAGGTCATCTGTGAGGGTGATTACTTTAGAGAGTCTCAGGTTTTCACCTTTGTGATGTGTAAGTATAAGAATTTTTCCTGAGAAAGAAAATGTTAAAAAAATTTTTCAATAGCTTTCAGCTGTTAAGCCATGAGCACAGCCGAGAGTATATTTCATATCAACAAGTGGTTTTAAATACACACAAATAATATGTAAATATTAGTTATTATATTGATAGTTAAAGTCAATCGTTCCAGAAGTCCTTACTATACCCTATCGATATAGTAGCGGAGGAAAAGTTTGATTATATGTGAATTTTACAACATGTTTTGAATTAAAAATTCATTCATAAAATGATGATTAGTAGAATATTGATAATAAGTACGAATGATTGTTAGCATTTACAACTATTTAATTCCTTTTGGTAAGTATTAGCCAAATTTTGAGGAGTTTTCTAAGATTTTTTTTTATAATTCACAAACATGGGATTTAAATCCAGTGAATAAAATTTATTGATGTAGAATTAACTCCAAAATTAGAAAGCGGTACGCGTTCGAATATATAGCATAGAAAATTGTAAGCATGTATTCACTTGGGTATTTTATGTATAATTAACAAAATTTAGTAGTTTCATAGTGAGTTCTGGTCATTTGAACTCTCACGTATTTCAAACTTCGGAAAGTTGTTCAAGTGTATCTGTTTTTGCGGATATATATATATATATATTTTAAATAAGTATGAATAAAAAAGGCATTTGTTTCCCAAATAAATTTTTGGGCAGGAGGTATGATTAACAAAATAAATATGAACACAAATACGATAAAATAAATCTCAAATAAATAGAACACAATAAAATTTAAATACGAAGATTATTATTATTTTTTTCTAAACAGCATTTTTTAAAGGGGTGATATTTTTGTTTTAGTTTTATAGTCGATGTTTCACATTATTAAAATAGATAATTTCATTATGTTTGTGGCTTAAAAGTTACACAAAGTATTCTTGAATCTATCAAATACTGTTGTCTGGAAATTTTTTTTACAATTTTAATGGATTAAGCTCTAATGAAGAGTGCAAGAACAATATGAGTTACGTCGCAATATGGACGTTAGAAAAGAAGAAGCCAGCTAAGATGTTAATCTCTTTCACTAGACCGCTGTTTGAAGTTACGAAACAACATAACAGTATGTATAGAAATGCATTTTATTTACCCAAATATATAGGTTTAGTGGAATTTCATTAAAAAATGGCTAAAAGGTATATTTTTTTCAATTATTCTCTTCGTTGCTTGAAAATTTAAAGGAACACATTACGAATAAAGTTAAAAATAAAAGAATGACTTTAATAGAATTTTAAAAAAACTATCGTGAAATAGTAGGAATAACTAATTTTTAGAATATGATACATATTTTTAAATATAAGCAGTTAATTTATTATATGATAACATTCCAATGCATCATGCATTTTTTTTTTAAATTTTATATTTAAAATAAATAATTTTTAAGCATTATAAAGCTTCTCTCAAAAATAAAATAATCGATTTTATTCAATAAATTTATAAAAAGGATCGTAGGATTTTGAATAATTAATGACTGTATATATATTCTATTTGTAAGATAATTAATTACATTAGAAAAATCAGCTGTTTATCATAGTCATCCATGATCACGTAAATTAAAATGTTTTAAAAATTAGTAATCATGATATCATATCCACAATAAAAAGTACTGAATAACGGAGTTAAAACTAAATTAAGCAATCAATATATGTTAAGTATGAATCGTTTAAAAGTCGTATTTAATAAATTATTACATAATATATATATATATACAGAATAATAATTTAATAATTATATATATATATAATTAAAAACTTTAAAAATAATAATCTAATCAAAATAAGTCTCAACAAAAGATAATCAAGTAAGTGCAGATCTTCCTAAAAGAATCAGGAATTAAAACATGCGTTTTTTTCACTGTTACCAACAGTTGTGGCGTATATTAACAGATGACAGATGATCATTTATATAAATATATATATATATATATATATATATATATATATATATATATATATATATATATATATATATATATATATATATATATATATATATATATATATATATATATATATATATATATACATTTATGTATATTTATATAAATGACGATATGTTATTATACTTTACAATTGTTGGTAATAGTGAAATACGCATGTTCTAATTCCTGATTCTTTCAGGAAGTGCAGCTGTTACTTTGTGTTGCAGTTACTTACATTTTACTGAAGTTTATTTTGATTATAATTTTTAAAGTTTTAAAATATTTATATTAATAAAAATTTTATATATTTAACCATTAGAAATTTTTAAATTCATTTTTCATTAGCATAAGTTAGTAAGTCTATGTTTAAATTTACTTAAGATTTTATTGATCACTTACATCGTCACTTCACTTTTAAGAAATATTTGTGATAAACCCTTTTAATGTAGCAAAATATTTTTTACTGGCCACCTTAACAACAGTTTATGATACAGTTCATTTAAATACAAATTAAAAACTAACTGTGAACGTATAAAAATAATGGAAACACAACTTGTACTATTAATCAAAATGAAACACAGCATCCAGGCAACCAAATTTAAACAAGGTTGATTAATTACTTACAACTTTCTCCTCAGAACAAACAAGCTTTGAAAAATGCATTGTTTATCTATCAAACTTAAGTAATACTTTTAGTGATAATTAAAGAATTATGTACCACCACTATCTGTGGGCATTGTAATATATTTTATATGCAAGTAAAAACATACTTATATTGGAAATATTTTCATCAATTAAAGTATATTTTGATATATATATATATATATATATATATATATATATATATATATATATATATATATATATATATATATATATATATATATATATATATATATTTGAATGGGATACAAAATGACCGAAAGTTAAGTGAACATTTTTATAGTCTTTTTAAGCGAAAATAAATCTAAGAATAAAAGTAAAACACAGTATTTATCGCACTAATGGGATTAAATAGAATAATAACTTGTTCATATTTAGTAAAAATTACATTTCTATTTATTTGGCTGGTCTCAATATCATCCCCAATTGCATTTATCAAAGTTTGAACAAAAAAGCCATTTCTAAAGAAACATCTATGAATGCCTTATTAAATAAGTGAGTGAGCACAATTCTATTTCAGATTATATATAAATGAATTAATTGTATTTTAAGAGTGAGTTTAAAATATAAAATAAAAATATAGCTGTTTGGGTTCTAGAACATGCTTATACGTCTAGCAAGTGCTATGAAATTGAAATTATTATTAATATAAATGACTTAAGTTATTATATGAATATTTCCGTACAGTATCTTCCAATCATAAAACTAAACTTTCGTAGAGTAGAAAACTTTCTTAAAATTTCAAAACACTATTAAAATATCAAAATAAATATAATTTCGAAGAAAAACTTAATTCCATGCAGAATGAAGTATAAATTTTTAAATTTAATTAAATCTCTAAAAATTGTTTGATAGAAACTAATAGTAGAAGCATGAAATATGAATATTATTCCTATATCATATTTAAATCATTCACTAAAATAATTGACATAAAATTAATTTAAAATAATGGAAAACAAGGCTACACTTCAATGAAGAACCTGATTTACAATGAATAAATTAAGAAGAGAGAGGCACGGTTATCGTATTAAACAAATAAAAACAAAAATACCTCTTCTCACGAAAAGTGGTTATTCCTCCGATCCAGCACCGACCGCTCGATTTAAAGTTGCTTCCGGCATATTAGAGATGTGTGATTAAACTGACTTATTTCCCATTCACCACTTTCACAACAAAATCTTTTGTGGCGCCATCTTTCGATCACTTTTTTAATAGGAGTTAAAAATTAAATATACGAAAATAGTGGGAGAGATGGTTTACGAGGTGTGGTTGGAAGAAGCTTTGTTTTCGACTGCTCAAGAAATAGCAAAATAATGTAACCTTCAGTTTTTAACTAGTTTTTCTTCTTCGTTCCCTTTCATTTAACTAACTGTGTGAGGGTTGGCGCTTCCAAAAGCAGCACCATGATTGGTGCAGGTAAGGATTCTTGAAAACGCGCGCCTTTTACATTATTCATTGGTTAACATAATTATACATATGAAGTGAATTACATAATACTAATTATATTTATTTTATTTCTATTAGTTAATTTATAAAAGAACAAAAATTTATTATATTATTAAATTTTTTCCAAGTTCAGGCATTCATAAAATCCCCTTTGATAACTTGCTCGTATTCTGTATTGTATTTTTAATGCTTTGGAGTAAATAAAAAAATATCATTATGAAGGGAGTGAAAAATTATCATTATGTTTGACTTTTTACTTAAGAAAATAAGTAAAATTTAAAGGTCTAAAGAACCCAATTAAGATCCTTTTAAATTTCTTTAGTTATATATATATATATATATATATATATATATATATATATATATATATATATATATATATATATATATATATATATATATATATATATATATATATATATATATATATATATATATATATATATATATATATATATATAACTTATTCAATCCCCATAATTTATACCGTGATTTAATTAAACATATACTTAGTAATTATGTGATCGAAAAGAAAAACAATCAATGTTAAAATTTGAGATTTTAAATGAATGAAATTATAGTATTCTCAACAATAGCAATTAAATATAACAAATTGTTATTTGAAAAATAGCATAAAAGACGTGCTTTAAACTAAAGACTGTAGTCAAAAACTGTTCTACATGGCATTTTATGAAGGATTCGACCGATTTCTCGGGGATTTGAATCCAAAACAAGCGTATAAAAACTAATATTTTAGATAAATAATCGTAGTTGTTTGGAAATTGGCAATGGCAATCACATTTAGTAAATTATTTTTAAATTTACTGTATAACAGTGTCATATGGTTACGACAAATATTTGAATGAATTGGTGGTACATTCAGAAAATATGATTTCAGAATGACCGCGTGTTTCAGATACTGAATATGTCGAATCTTAACATGGTCAACAGTTTTTCTAGATCTTTCTTTAATAAAAAATTAACTATGTTAACTGTGCTGAGCAAATGTCTAGTCATCATACAACAGTCATTTTAGTTTAAAAACTATGGCATTGTACTAAAATTGCATGGGCAGCTATATTTATTTGTTTGATTCAATGCTCAAGCATATAAGTTCTGTTATTATAATCAGAGATGTTCTTCTGAGTACTGATTTCTTGGGATCCATGCTTTAAAATTTCATGAAAATGAATTATTTGTTACTTCCAGTACAATAGATTTGTTCAATATGTATCATTTTGTTATTTGTATTTTTTCTGGTGGCTAGTAGTGTTGCTCACTTGGTAAAATTTAGGGAATATTTTTCCTATAAGGATATTTTTAATCTTAAAAGTTTTATATGTTTTAGTTTTTTCTTAAAATTAACTGCTTCTATGATGGATTTCTAAAATTTCACTTTATGCCAACAAGACGTTTATTAGTCTTTCAGGGAATGATTCTTCATCATTTTTCGTTCATGTGAGATTAAAAATTCTCCCTTATTTTTTGTTGAGATACTGATTAAAATGTCAAATCATACTGATAACTTAATAAATAACTTTGCATTAATCTACGAATCCTTTAAAATAAATTTTATATTTGAAATTTTTTATGACTGATCGAGCAATGATATTTTCATTGTTATAAGATATTTCAAATGGTTTTTTTTTTATGACTTACACTGTTTAAATTAATATAAATAAGTTTTAGAAACAAAACTGTGACACGTTGAAAAAGTATTTCTCAGTATTTATTAGCTTTCATCTTTAATTCAACTCAGCAACTTTTAAAAACATTTTTTTTTCTTAGAATATCAAGAACTTGATTTGCGCTAATAGATATTATATGATATGAATGCTCCGAAAATAATTACAAAATTTAAGATAAAAAGTTCATCAACAAGGAAAAGTTCGTTTCAGATCTTTCATTAAGAGTGAGCTTTTTTTTTTTTTATCATATTTTTTTTCTGAAATTTACAGGCTGCATTACAGCAAAATTTTTGTATGCATAGTGTTAAACACACGTTTTTAGAGAAGAAAATTTAAACTTCTAAAAGAGAGGATGTCGAAATAATGGGATATATCCTACTCATAAATATTTCAGCATCTATATTCCAGATAAAGAAGCACGCAAAAAAATTAAAAATTTATAAGTTTTTCTTGACAAATGTTTTTCTTAACAAATGGTAACATTCTTTAATAATAATTTATGGGTTTCGAATCCTAGTCAAGCTATGAGATATACCTTTTTTCCCAAACTTTTAAAAAGCATTTCAACAAATAATACTTGAACTTCATGAACTTTTATACAAAGACTATTAACTAAAGTTTTGCCTGAACCAAAAATCCACTTCTTTCACCAAAAGCAAAAAATCACAGTCTATTTAGCTACAACTGCTACTTTCAGTGCTTTTTTGTGTAATTTTCTTACATCTCACTTTGGGTATTTGTAAAGGATTATTGAAGACTATTGAAATGTAATTCTAAAATATTTTGGACATTTCTCAATTTAATAGGAAGAAATATACTACTAATTAAGCTACCCCAATTATTTGCAACAAAAATCGAAATAAAAGTTGCGCAGAACAGGTATCACTATATGCTTAACCTCAATAGAATAAAATTAGCTTGAACAGAAATTCAAAAATATTTTATATATGAAAAATTTGTTTTAAAATTTTTCTTTTTATCATTAAAAATCATGTCGTGTTAACTTGAATTTCGGGCTGTGTTTTTTTATAACATGCTTGCATAAAATGCTACAAGTCAAAATATTCAAAATTCAATGCTTTAAAGCCCAAAACTAGACATAAATATAAAAACTAGACATACCGATATCTGCACATAAATACTGAAAACAAAATAATTTTGAAAAGTATTCAAAAAGAAAAAAAAAGAGGATATTCCGAAGATTCACATCAAAATATCTGAAAAGGAATGTTCAAACAATGTTTCAATCAGTATGCTATTGGATCGTCATAGCGCTATGATATTTTACAAAAAGGATTCAGAGAAACCTCAAGAAAAATACGCAATGGCTCAAATAACTCAAACGAATCAAATGCACTTAAATATCGAACCATTAGTATAGGATTCAAGTCAGTACTAACAATAATGCTATCATGAATTATACATTATTTACCTCTTAGTAATTGTATAAAGTGTAAATACAATGTACAGTTCAGAGATGATCGCCCAATTTAAACTTCAAACATCGATGATTATTTATGCTTTTCCACTATCCTATAAACACAAATCATCTAGATTCATACCAGTTTTGAATAAACTGAACAATGCTCTTGAAGAGGAGTCTTCTTCAGTGTAAAATCCTCTTTTTATATTTACATCAAAAATCGCCACATAACTAAGTGGCACACAGGCACAAGCAAAAAATAGTATGTAGAATCCTGTATTTATGAAAAATTGGCACACAAGTGACGATTTATGGATCAGTGTTAACGGACGAATACTCTTTCCGCTTACATGTAAGTAAATGACATTTAGAAACATTAAAACACTGTTTAATCTCTTGCACATCCAATAACAAATTGGCTTCACATTATAAATATTTAGGAATGATGCTTCAAAATTTTTTTCTGTCCTCCATTAGAGCCAGATCTTACTGAATTGAGCATATTCGAAGCATGTTGAGAAGACAATTGTGATTGTTTTAAAATGAAGCCAAATTAACCCTCGTGGCAAAACTTAACTCAAAAGTACCTCAAAATTTTAACTCAACATCTCAGGATATCATATTAAATAGTTGCTCATTACTTACTTAACTTAAGTACTAATCTAAGTTTATTTGACTTAAGTATTAAATTTAAATTAATTTTTACATTAAACATTGAATAATGTTATTTTTATTGATATTTTGTCCATTGCTGATTCACTCAAACTCAACATACATACCTACATTATATAGATTTCATAATCACGAATAAATTTTCCTTAGGGTCTTTATGCTCTCACAATTCAATATATTTTCGGAAGTATCCACTTGGGCCCGGTTAATGACAGTAATATAAGAATCCTTATTTTTAGTTTATATAGGTTTGGCAATGAAGGTTTTTCCCTATAGTTTAGCTGTATTCAAATGATACTGAAAAAACAAACGATATTTAAACTCTCTCATTCATCACATTCCTTGTAATTTAAATTTTTCTTTAAAATTATCGAATCAATTTGCTTGTTTTCGTTTTAAATTAAATCTAATTTAATAAATCTAGAATTCTATCAGCCAAAGTTAATATTATTAATTACACATTTGAATCTACACTTTACAATGACGAAAAATCTTTGTAAAAAATTGGACTGTTCGATTAAAAAACCTTGTTATACAGTAACTTAACTAAAATATGGGCAGTTATTCTAATGATCAGAAATATATATTTGATATGTGGTGTACAGAATGAATTGCTGTGAAGCTATGAATGAAGGAAGAATTCATAATGAAAAAAATTGTAGGAAGAAAAAATCCTAAATGTGAACTTATATTTTTAGAAACTTAATTAAGTATTATAAGCTTTAAAGCAATGTTTGTAAAAGGCATATTGATTTACATTAAGTTTATTTCTCAATTATTAATGGAACTGGAATTTACCCTTTGAATTCGATAAATATTCTAGTAAATTTATTACTATAACCATAACTTTGACATTAAAATTAATATGATTTATTTGCAATTTCTTAATGAGAAGAAAAATTAACAAATTGAAATATTTAGAAACAAAAAAATTATTTCTTAAGAAAGAAATAATTTATAAATTCGTGAATAAAAGTAAAAATGAGAACAATATAGAAAATTTTTTATTTTTTCGTTTCACGCCAAAGTTATTTTCTTTCTAGAAATACTGACACTTGACTACGATTTTCTTCATTAACTTTAATTAAGAAAGGATTTTTCACCTTATTATAATTTGTTCTAAAAAGTAAGACATAAGAAAATAGTAAGACAATTAAATGGTTAAAGTTCCAGTTATTAATTTAAAAATTTCACAATTATTTTTAGTCTTCCGTTAGAGAACGTGTTAGAATTTAGATAATCTGATTCCTTTATTTTTCATTTTTAATGTCAACATACCTAGCTCATAGGTAAAAGAAATAAATTGATGTCAGCTGTTAGCAAAGTGTATTTTTATTTGCCAAACATTTTCAAACTCTTAACTGGTAAATGAACAAATAAGAAAAATATATATTTCTTTTTAACAGTAATCCAAGTCTATTACTGAAGTTCTTCAGTTAATGTGATGCTCTAAATTTATTCTTTTGTATGATATGTAGAAATGACTCTAATCTATCATTTTCATTATATATATATATATATATATATATATATATATATATATATATATATATATATATATATATATATATATATATGCAAGGTTATTTAATCAAATAAAAAGTTTTATATATATATATATATATATATATAATTTTATTTTTTCCTATAAGTATCTGTGAAAAAGAGTTGAAAATGATCTGAATTTATCGACGAATAATATTAAGAGTAAATTCACACATATATTATTAAATATATTATCGAAATGTTTCATGGCAAATACACTTACAGGATACGTCATATGAATTTGATAAACTGTGCACTGTTTTTTTTTTTTTTTTTAACAAACATAAAATATTATATCGAAATTGCAAATATTTTTATGTATTGCATTATTATGCAAATTTTAACAGCATACTGAACAAAGGAAAACTTTCATCCAAATAATTTCTTGATTAAAGATTCATTCAGATGTAAGCTTGCAACATCATATAATCACGATATTGCAATAAGACTTCAGGGGTTTAATGTGTAATACCCATACTAGATCTACTGTTTTTCCTATACAGTGCTTTTTATCAGTTTTCGTCTCCAGCTCCAATCAAATGTTTAGATTGACGTTGATAGGAGGTGAAGTTGGTATGCTTCAACATACGTGTTTTGGTTTTATCATATGTAAAAAAGTAAAAACAATTCAATAATTCATTAAAAAGCTTTACTTGAATGATAGATTTTAAAGTTGCAACATTATTATATAGCAACTGCTACTGAAAGTAGAGAATAGCACTAATGAATTTTCCGTTAAATTTACATTTATTGAAAAAGACTATTTATTCCATATTAAGATCCTGACAATAAAGTATTTGAATCCTCATTGAAAATTTTGAGCCGCAAAGGATCATCGACACTAAAAGGAACAAGAAAATAAAATTGGGTATTTAATATTTAATTGTTTTCTGACACTTTCAAGAAATAAAAAAAAAAAAAAAAAAAAAAAAAAAAGATTTATGGAGATTCTACCTTTTTCAACGATGTCCTAATTAAGATATTTTTAATAATTGTTTTCATAATATTGTGTCTGTAATGCATAAACAAAAAAATGAACAGGTGTTATGAAGAATATACATTAAAAGACATAAATATTATCGATTCACACAAGGCTCCTTTATAATTTTGATGACATTGTCATAATTTTTTGCATTATACTTAAATGGTATTTTGAAATCACAAAAGTATTCGTCATGAGTTGTAAATACCATTATAAATCAAATCCGTGTTTCTTGACAGCTGAAACGAGATCCTCATTTTTCAGAAAAGATCAATAGATGTCAATTCCTAGAATGCCGACCTTTTTCTCAAAACTGATATCATGTCTGATTTTTCTTCTCCAAAAAGATCGCGTAGAGCCACAGTACACAGTAGCTGTGATTAACATGTAAATAAAAAGCATCAGCAATCTTTCCATGGACAAGTGCTTTCATAATCATATTCGAATTGACATGTGTGTTGCCTTCTTTGAAGAAGTCAAGTAAGATATAATTTAGAGCAACTTGCTTTTGGATGAAATGGCGTTATAATAAAAGTGACAGAAAGCCTTCATTAATAATTTTCAGTTGACTGTAAATGTACGTAATAATCTTGCATTTAGTTATTAGTTGTATCGTTTACAGAAGTATGCATTTTCTTGTCTGTAACTTTTACTATATTCCTGCGATACTTTCTTATACTTGTCGATGACCGTTATACAATTGAAACAATAAAAAATTTATTTGCAAATTTCTTGATTGGCCAGTATTTGCATGCATTTCTTGAAAATTAATAACTATAAGGTTACTATTACAAGTTTAATAATTATAATTTTATGTTATTTTAATGTATTGTATGTTATTTTAAATGAAATGACATTACTGCTTTTGTAACAAATGCAACATATTATAAATTATTATATCAATACTGTTTTATTAAATATATTTACATAAGAATATACATATGTATATATACACGCTTACTTTCCAAATATAAGCATATCTATGAAATGCAAAAAATCGATTAGTTCAACAAACAGTTGACTGATTTGTGTGATACCAAAAGAGACCGTAACATGTATATGTTTCATGAAGAAATAAGTAATAGAAATTAGTATATAAAAGGATTAGCATACATAAATGAACACAAAAAATAGTTAAGCGAATGCTATTCTGGTGTCATTAGCAGAAAGAAGCTTTCAAGCAAAGCAATTAAAGAAACGACATTATAGTGAGAATCCTCCAAAGAATTTTTCAATGGGATTGAAGATGGATAAGTACGCCAGTCACTTTCATTGGAGAAATTTCTTCTCTTTCCAAGTAGTCTTCAACGAGACAAGTTTTTGAGAACACATATTTTTGTCTCTTAAAACAAAAGCAAAACCAACTGTTGGAATATACAATCTGACGAAGAGACATTATTTTAATATCATATAGTCGTCACTTAGATCTATCTGTAGATGAAAGGGCATTTTGATATCTCATTATCAAGCTATATATATATATATATATATATATATATATATATATATATATATATATATATATATATATATATATATATATATATATACGTGTGTGTGTGTATGTATGTGTACAAGGTACGTGTGAGATTTCCTAATAGAAATATTGTAGTTTTCCTGTTTTCGGTAAGTATTTGAAAATTTTAAATAAATCCTTGAAATATTAAATATAGTAAGACCAGACTTTAAAATTTTTTTATTAATAAATGAATAGATAAAATGAAGTTTGTCTCTTAAATTTTAATCTTTATACTCATAAGTGTATCAAACAGTTTTTTATTTGCCTTAAAAATGGAGAATTTTGCAATTCTGAATTAAGATCGATCAAAACAAAGGATGCATTTTAATTTTCCTTAATCGATTCTCCTTATAACTAATGTAATTTTTTAACCTCGTATATATTATTTGCTAATAAATACTTCAAGAGATTCCTATTCACTTTTATATCTAATAACATATAAGCCTTACTTTATAATAAACCACCATTTGGAAATTTATTTTTCATTCACTTTTTTGAATACAGGCAGGAAAATTTAGTGTATAGTTAAAATTAACTACTTTTGTAAAAAAAAATAGTTTCCATTAAGATATTACTTTCCGGAATATTGTTTGCAAAAAATCTTACTGTTTAATACAATTTAATTGCTGCAATATACTTAAGTAAAACTAAACAAAATTAAACGAATATTGAGAAATATATATATATTTAATCTCAAAATTGCTAGTACGTGAAGAGTGACATATGATATTGTAGAAAATATTAGTCATGGATTCAAAATACAGATTTAACTCAAAAATTTATCTTTTTATTTTTAATGACAATCGCTTAAATGAAATTTAATTAAGTTAATGTTCGAGATCATAAAGTGATTATTGGACTTATATGTAGTGTGTTGCAAGTTAATATATTCTGTACTCCATAACCAATTTCTCTTTTACTTCTAATTTGTACTCGCATATATAATACTGCTTAGTTAAAAATTTCAATATATATAAACATATACATTAATTCATTTAAATTTTTTTTTAATAATTCAGAATCAAAAAATTCTATTTTTACGAGAAAATTAGTCCTTGAAATTTCATTCGTAAAATCAAATTGATTAATAAATGCATTATAGTTTTTAATCACATAAAAATAACTTTGAAAAATATCTAAATGTATATCGTTAAATTAACACTTAAATAAAAGTTGTTGTTAAAATGCTTAAGATAAAATTTTCATTGATATTTCAAAAGTTTTTAAATTGATGCGGATCCATTTATTTGAATCTTGGGATTTTTCAGCTTTATTGATGAATACACATCAACACTTTTGTTATCGTGTAGGTATATAACTGCGCTATTTAAGGCAGTTTATTATCTAAAGTGAACAGTCTTTTAATAACTGTATAATAATAGAGGATGAGTAGCATTTATTTTTTCAAAGACAGAATCCTAAACCTACAGCTTATTTAAAATTAAAATGTGCAGAAAAGCATTTTAAAAACATTTATCAAAGTTTTTCCAATAGTAATTTTTTTTATTAAAAACTAAATACACTGCTTCAAACAATTAGAAAACATTATGATTTTGAACTATAATTTGAATTTTGAGCAATGATTTTGAACTTCATATGAAGAAAAACTTTGATAGAGAAATATATTATGAGCAGATGCTGTAAGAAATTAATAAAGAAGCCAACGATATAAAAAAAAAACGAAACGCATCATAGAGATATTTATCGATCAATAAAAAATACATAGTTTGTTTATATTATACAGAAAAAAAATGATTTCAATGATAATAATGAATTTCAATGAGCAACAGTTTCTGAGACCAAAAGCAATATTTCACACCTACGAGGCATAGAATGAAAGAAAATGTTAATGAAAGACTAGGTTATTTTCTATTATTTTGGATGATGAGAGATTTCAAACTGCTTATTTTCTTCTGGAAGTGATTAGCTACTAACAGCCCTTCTTGCTAGAAAGACCGAAACATGTGCTATTGAGTTCTTATTTGAAGAATAAACTGGTCAATACATTCGGAGAATTACATTGACGAAAAGAAATTCATCCACTGAATTAGTTAATGTTATGGCCTTGTATTACCAATCATGAAAATGAATTAATCTCAGATTTCTCTGAAGAATAAAAGACCGCAAAATTGCTCTCAGCCTATCATCTTTATACTATAGAGAGAGAGAGCATTGGTACGCAATTCCTACTAGTGTACAAGTTATTGTAAGAAAATGAGTATGAGTGTATCCACTGATAGAAATACTACTTTCATAGTAAAAGTGAGATTTTAATTTTTGTTTCTGTGATCCGAAATAAAATTGAGCTTTAAGCATCAAGATAGAAGTGGATGTCGGCAAATTTTTACAACATTTAGGTACATGTGGCGTTACAAAGTAAAAGGAACAGTATTTGGCATGAGTATAATATGATAGACAGTTCATAGGGACAAAGAAATAACCTCTATGTTGATGCAAGATAAACTTTCTGTGAATACTGGCCTATCGACACATCTCTTCATTCTATGTTGAGGTGTGCCTTTAGAAACTTTTTATATTTTCCATTGTACAATTAAAATATAGATGATGAAATGGTTGTCACACTCTTTCAAAGAATTTCGTATACGTTGGACTCAGGAAAGGAGATTTTCAACAGGAAAAGTTAGCTTCTCTACTGTGCTAATGAATTTTCAAAAGAAATCTTATAAATACTATAGTTCCTTGTTGCAATTTGGAAGGAATGATCATTAAATGTTGCTTCAGCAATTGTTTACTTTGAGTACTATATTTTGCCGTTTTGAGCAAATGGCTCTTCAGGTTTTGTATGGAAAATTATCGACATTTTTTTTATACAGCATCCTTTTCTTTTTTCAAACCCTTTATGGAAAAACTAAAGGACTATTTTAATAAATATTTCCGAATTTTTAAAATTACATTTATTTAATTATATTAACATAAAACAATGAACAACGAATGGAGTAGAAGGTCATGAATAAAATTATAAAGAATGATTCAGCTATCTAAGAAATACAAATTATCAGATTTATTGGTTAGCATGAGAATACAATGTACTATAAGTAACTTTCAAACATAATGCACAGCCAGTTATAAACAGACATTCTGTAACACAGTAGTTTCAATTGATACTAGTGTACCAGTCACATTGCTCAAGGAAAAATTGAGCATTGATTCGCAGAAATGATTTAATTTAATTACCGAACATCAGGATATCGAGATTAACAACATAATTAGGAAAGGTCAAATTCTCGAACTGCTGCTTTCTTGAATCATTTATGCTATCATTGTTGGTAATTGGTAACTGTACACATATTAATGAATATACCAATGCCAAACAGAATAAAAAAAACTGCATATTTGGTCTAAGAAAGGATTGATATGTCACATGATATGCACATAATCATCCAAAAGAAATATTTGCAAACATCCAGTGAGTATTGAGGCATTCCCTTAATCCTCCGAAACTTTTTTGTCAACAACTTATCGACGTAATACTAAGTTTACATACAAGGGTTGGACAAAAAGATGGAAACACCTTAAAAAACACGTTTCCTAGCCTAATATGGAGTAGGAAATCCGTGATATTTAATAACATAGTATTGTTGGAAAAGACTGCAATATCTTTTATCTATTTTCAACCTTTCAGCGTGTCATCATGCTGAATGTCAGTGTCATATAAACATGGACATCAAATGGCAATAAAAGACTTTCTGATATGAATCTATGGTGTGTATATTTGAAGACAAAAACCAAACCTGTATCATGGTTAATTTTCTAGTAACATACATTAATGGTGGTATCATAGTATAGTGCTTATCAAGATAATAAAACTGAATCACTTGCATATTGGTTAGGAGGTCTACCAAAGACAAATATTATTTCAAAGATATTTTATAGACTGTTTCAACTCTATTTAAATTACTGTAAAAGCTAGCCAACTATCGATCACTTATTCATATTATGTTTAAATGTCTCCAAACTATAAGTACCATAATGTAAGACTATACTTGTCCTTACTGAAGAATATCTGGGATCGCTTGGAACAGTAAATTAAAATTCCCTTAGTACCTAGACATTTGAAGAAAATGCGTTACAAAATGTATGCACAGTAAAAAGCACTATTGCTAGATTTCACAAAAAAAAATCTTGCTAAGCCTAATCACCAAAGATATGATACATTGTAAAAGAAATAACCTGGTCATATCCTATATTTAATAATGGCATTTTATTATATGTTGCTCAGTCAAAGTTGCACGCAGTTTTAATTGGGTTTATCGTGGGTTAGAGGTAAGACCACATTCTTTGAATTGGAAGATATTGAGCTCAATCACAGCAACTGCTGAATAATAGGTGATGGTTGCTGTTTTTTGCATGCATATTCATTGGAGTGGGCACTCGGAAGATTTCAGAATTTCCTGCATGGCAAAAAGTGAATACTATTTACTATCCATTAAAAGTTCTTTCCGGTGACAACATGCTATAGATCATTTATGGTATCATTGCGGGTAATTGGCTTGCAACGGCAATTCACTGTTAATTTATATGTTATAGGATTTCAAACACCAACTCTCTTTAAAGTATTTATTCTTCCACAAGTTGTATATTTACCACCAGAATCGCATTACGCTTTTAAAGTAATTGGAAAAGTCAATTATTTTATGCAAATATTTTTGATTTTTAAAAAATTCTACTTTTAATTTTTCTAATCGTAAAATTATTAATATAAACTTTAAAAGTCAATACACTTTTCACAAATTTCTTTAAAAAATGGAACCAGTGAAGTGTATCTTTATTATTAAAATACAGTAATTTTTTACTTTAACTATCAGTCATCAAAAGTATTGAAAAGAAGAAATAATATATTTTTAAAATTGAAATCAACAAAAATATGCTTTCAAAATATCTGATATTTTAAGCCAACTAAAATGAAGCTTTCATATCATTCGAAAAAAATCTTTTGAAAGAGAAAATAAAGATATGGATATCTCTATGTGACAAGCAAAAAATTGAAACCTACATATATTTGTGTTATACAATTTAAAAGAATAGTATCACTTTATTTTTATGCAATAAATAACTGTAGTAATTTATTTACATTAAATAACACATAGTTTTGTACATTAAATAACAGTAGTTTCAAAATAGAAATTTCAAAAAACTCCATTCAGAGATGCATTAAAATGTAGGAAAATTGTTTTAAGATGTGTTGCAAACCAAATTTTAAGTAACAAAATAAGCAAGAGTAAATACACTGAGCTATGAAATTAATGCTATATCGGAGAAAAGTGTAATTTCATTCAATTACAATGAAACTGATAATGGTTTGATTAGGTGCAAATCGTATTGGAATGAATCTAAAAAAAGAAAATTTTTTTCAGTAGGAAGTGAAATAATCAAAAACTAATAATTTGGTAGACTTCCAGCTTTAACCTCCCTGGTTTTTCTCAAAAGCAATAAAAGATGCAAAATGAAATCAAAAGTATTGGTACAACAACTCCTTCCATTTGAAAAGTTTTGTGAGACAATTAGAGAAATTTTCAGATTGGCAGTGATTCAAGATTTATTTGCTAAACAGAGACTAGCCTAAGAAAATTATAGTGATAGATTACTCATCTTTAAATTAAAAAATTAATCCGATTGAGAGAATTTAGCTCATTTTAATCACCTAGTTTTATGATTGTAAACATATAGCTTCGTTGAAATATTTAACCTGCCCATTCTTTGTCCATTCATGGTACTATTGTTCCCTGTTAACATTTAAAAGTTTCACATAGCTTCGTTAACATATAGTTTCGTTGAAACATTTAACCAGCCCATTCTTTGTCCGTTCATGGTACTATTGTTCCCTGTTAACATTTAAAAGTTTCATATGGCTTCGTTAACAAATAGCTTCGTTGAAACATTTAACCTGCCCATTCTTTGTCCATTCATGGTACTATTGTTCCCTGTTAACATTTAAAAGTTTCACATAGCTTCGTTAACATATAGCTTCGTTGAAACATTTAACCTGCCCATTCTTTGTCCATTCATGGTACTATTGTTCCCTGTTAACATTTAAAAGTTTCACATAGCTTCGTTAACATATAGCTTCGTTGAAACATTTAACCTGCCCATTCTTTGTCCGTTCATGGTACTATTGTTCCCTGTTAACATTTAAAAGTTTCATATGGCTTCGTTAACAAATAGCTTCGTTGAAACATTTAACCTGCCCATTCTTTGTCCATTCATGGTACTATTGTTCCCTGTTAACATTTAAAGTTTCACTGTTTCAATATGAACTTCAAGTAATTAAAAAAGTTTTAGAAATATACTAATTATATATATATAAAACAATATAGTAACAGTAAAAATTATCGATATCTTTACATTATTGACTTAATAATGGTGAAAGTTTCAATGAAAAAAGTGTTTTTTATAGCTCAATTATATTCCCTATTTTCTGTGCAATAGAATTGATTTTTATCATTTTAAATGCGTATTTGAAAGCTATAATTTAATACAGTTTATGTAAAATATGTGTCAATTTAATTTAGAATGGTTCCCTATTGTGATAGAATTCTGCCACTTGAATCAGCATTTGCAATTAAATTGTGTAATACTTTCTATAAACAATAATAAGTGACTGGATCCACATGGAAGAAAGAGCACACAAGATTTGCTGTAAATATTTTTATATATTTAGAATATATTTCAAGTAATATTTGTGGTTTCTTTATTACGCAATTTTTATAAACTGCAGTAGGAATAACGATAATATGGATGGTTTGCATACTTACCTATATGACGGTAAGGAGGACTATAAGGAAAGGATATATCGGATAATGAGAGCAGATGTAACTTGACTTTTTCACCCTGCGAGAATAAAATATAAAATTAATATAAAAAATAAAAGTTTTAATTAATAAATTATGAAAAAAAATATTATTTTAAATAGGGAATCGTTAAAAAATATAGTTTATAACTTATATTGTGAGAGAGAGAGAGAGAGAGAAAAGGAGTAGTTTTTAAGAAAAAAAAATTTGAAAAAAGATATAGATTTAGAATTTTATATCTATATTTCATTATAATCAAACTTTTCAAACATCAAACAATTCAATATAAATACTAAAACTTCACAATAGTTTAAAAATTTGTCTTTTATGATAGTATCAAACTCAAACGTGAAATTCGTAAGTTTGGAATTTAATGCAGAAATAATTGTTGATTACAATGAAATCAAGTGAATGATTATGAACGCCATCTTTCTTATTTCGTCTCATATAGAGACTTATTTTTAATTAAAAAACATTTAAATCAAAACAGAAATTGAAGTAAGTAGAAACTGTGATTTTCTGAGGTTATTTATAGCTAATTATTTACAATTGAGGGGTTAAATTTAAGAATTTTTAACTTTGAATATTAAATTTTATGTCTTTATTTCAAACAAATGATTTCTTAATTAGGCAAAAATTAAAGCATAACATACTCAATGAAATTCAAAATGTTTGAATTAGATCTCTCTTTCTCTCACTTTTTTGAATTAATCCTCTTTAAAAATAAGTTGAAAAGAAATCATACAGAGGAAAACTGCTTTTATTTTTATTTATTTACTTTTTTGAAAACTATATATTGATGTATACTTATAATATTGTAGGATAATACACAACATAACTGCATACAAATAGGATTTCAAATGAATGATAAATGAAGATAAAATAAAATCTTGCCCTCCAAATGATTCAACATCTATAAATGGAATCTATATTTTCCATAAATAGCCAATTTTTCAAATTATCATAAAGTAGCTAAATATTCATGCTATTTACTATTTACCACTAGAGCTAAGATAATCTCACAATTGAAGTTTATTTAGAGGCAATTACAAGAGTCAGTATAAATGTTAAGCTAGGACGGAATAAAACGCTGTTGAACCATTCAGAAAATGAAGAAGTGCGCGGGGTAGCAAAATTATAACTCGATTTAATGGACTCAAAAATGAGCCTCAATAAGATCTTTCTTCTATCCTGCTTCAGAAACTTGTTATAACAGAATGGCTTACTGCCTCATTTGAAGACACTCACAAAATAGAGAGAAAAAATGCTGTTAATATAAAGAAAAAAAGTAATATTAGAGTTAAAAAAAGTGGACTTAGTCACAAAAGATCTTTTTATTAACTATATTTACGTATATTCTCTTTGATCCACCAAATTATTTGCGCAGATTGTAAGGAAGAACTATTCATTGTGCCAAAACATGCTTTCTGAGCATTTTATGATGCAAATCAAAGTATCAAACAGGAATCACTTATGAATATAAAAATGCAATAAGGTGGATTATGAATGCTCTAAAACAAATATTAGAAAACATATATTTTATGAAAATGTGAATCAGCTCAAGCAGAACTACAACAGCCACTTTCCCATCGTTTTATATCATTCATAGTCTACTATGGTCAGATATTTAATAAGCTAAATTAAAACAATTTAGTTTTAGGATTCTTAGATTATTTTCTTAATTTTCCTTTTAACTCATCAGTTAAAACTTATTTTTTTCTTTTTCTGTTTTGATGTGAAACTGCAATTTTCAATCATTTATATACAACAGAAAGCTCCTGATGCATGAGTATAAGAAATCAGTATTTTAATAGTTATCGTAAAACTATATATATATATATATATATATATATATATATATATATATATATATATATATATATATAGCCAGATCATTTCGTTAGAATTAATAAACATTAATACCGTTCATAAGCACCCCACTGATGAAATAAACATAATTAATTTGATGTTTATTATAAGCAATATTAACAGAATATTTATTCACGAGCATTTGCGTACACTAAATGTATGCATTATATTCAAAGTATGTGTGTTTGCATATACGTAAGTACTTGGTTGTTTTATGCAAATGTTAACGTTGTATTCAATGATGTTATTGTATGTTATTATTCAAGGCCTCAGTAATTAAAACAAACAAGTGTTTGTTTAAGAGAGGATTTCTTTTTCTTTTTTTTTTCTTTTTTTTTTTTGAAATAAATAATACTGGAATCTGAAAGAAAGAAATATTTAACTTTTAACAGTGTTTGATGATTGATATCACACACATGACTACTTTTTGAATAATTTTACCTTATGGAAGTCATATATTCTCAGTATCAATAAATTTAAAAATTCCAAATTAAAACTAGGATATTTTATATAAGCTTCTTTTTATAAAATTTAATTTCTGTGCACTCAACAAAATTTCCAAGTTAAGTTATAAGTTATAATAAAGTTGGGATATAGTTTATGTTATGTTTTTTGTTTTGATTAATTTCTGTAAATACTTTTTATAACAGTGATTATATGTTAGAATATAATCGCTCAGTATGTTGGGTATTTTGACAGCAAATAAATGGTAATATCGTTGAATATTTATTTTCAAAATTTAACAATGTGTATTATACAATTTCACAAGCTTTGAATATTATAAGATAAAAATAATTTAAGACTAGCCTGTCAGTCATTAAAATATTAAACTCCATATTTACAACCAATACCCTGATTTCATAATTAAAGGAAATAATATTGTAGCTATGAAGTGTGTGTGTGTTTGGTAAATCACTAAATAAATAAGTCCAGATATTATTGCTGAGCTTCAGCCGAATGGTTAGCGCTCTTGCCTTCGAAGCAATAGTTTGTGGGTTCGAATCACACCTTAGGTATGGATGTTTGTAGTGGCTGGGAATCCTCTTTAAACCATAGGTCCTGGTCTAAATAGCCCTCGTGGGCAAAAAATGACCGTTGAGCGACAGACAAATCAATCAACCAGAAGACTCTTTGGATCTATCAATTTTATTATATCATATTTGCTTAGTAATTTACAGAAAAATTTCTGAGATGTTTTGAATTAAATTTTATATTTCCCTTAAACCTTGATTATGGGAAGTTACACATAAAAATATGAATATTTTTGATATCACATTTGTAATTTATAGCTTTTATATTCTACAGTAGAATAACGAGGAATGCCATGTGATAGGAATTCATAAGAGATAATTTTATATAAAGAAATCTTTCATGAATTTACTTCCTTAATCCATTTTTTTAAACAAAATTAATAATAAGTGGTAACAGATTAAAATTCAGTAAAATAAAGAAAATTTTGATTCTCTAAAATAACAGTTTTGGATTTGAAATTCATAAATGTATTAACAAGATCTACGCAAGCTGCAGACAGCTGTTAGTATAAAAATGATTTGTTTGACTGCATAATTTTTAATACAAAATAGAATTCAATTACAGTACGTTACAGCATGAAATAAAATTATATTTACAAGAAACAAAGATGCGAATAGGGGAAAAATGAATAAGTTATGATATCAAAACTATCAACAATAAGCTGAAACAATTATGGTGAATTTTTTTTTTTAGATTACCAAGAAATTTTCATAAGATTTAAACAAAGGAAATTACCTTGAATAAAATGTGAGTGTATTCAAACTTTCTACATAGATTGGCATGTTTTAAGATAAATGAGGCAAGCTCAGTATTTTTTTATGATATTGCATCAATTCAAAAGCAACAACTGTCGCCAAAGAAATAAAAGGTATGGATTTCATTATTTCAAAAACTGCGGATGAATCTTGGCATTGTTTTGTTCAAAATTAGCAACAGCTCTACTATGTCAAACTTTTCCTTAAATTAGGAAATCAGTTTTTCAAATTCAAATCTGAAGTTTAATGAAAGAAATTTATCATTTTGTAATATTTCGAAAGTTTAAAAAAGTGTGGGATTGTGCTTTTTATTTTACACCAAATCAACCTGCTTATTACGAAGGAAAATATTCTAAAGCAATTGATTATTAAGAATCAAAATATTTGTAACGAAATATGATGAGGAAGTTGGAGGTTTAGCAATAGAATTATTAATTTTTAATATTCAAAATTAATTCTCATAAAGGGAAACACAATGCGTAACATTTCACCAACAAATAGTCATATTACTTCTTTAGAAATATGACTATTTGTCGGTGAACTAACATAATTCATATGATGATAAATAACGAAACTTATTGGGAACAATATTAAATACATAAGTCACATCGAGTGAACAACTTTATCACATTCTCAATTTTTAATTTAAAATTTAGCATTTCTATAAATTTGTTTTCCTTTTTGTTACATCTATTTTGCTTGGAGTTTGTGTGCTAAAATGCGTAGATTAATTTAAATATTTTTGTAGTATTAGCATTTTATTTACTTTATGAAAACTTTTGGTTCTTTTAAACGATGCAATCAACACCTTATAATATTAATTTTTGATAAACGAATCCTTCCTTTCTTTCCTCTAGAAACTCATCATTATAATAAAATGATTTGAGTTTACAATTGAAAAACTGTACATTTTTTAAGAGATTACTTACGTACAAAATTTGAAATATTATTTTACATTTTAACAAAAATAGACTGCGTGTTAAAATTTATAATACTGAAAATTGAATTATGGTTCAGAAAATAACTTAAAGTAATGCGTTTTTTATTTATATCTCGGATTCTATTTTAAATTTAGAGCGTGCTTTTATTGCTAATGCACAGGTTTCATGAACAAATTATGTAGATTTAAATCCAATTCAGAATTAAGATTTTATATATAATATATTTCGTATATTTGATTGCATAATAAAAAATACGTGACTGTATTTCAAAATAAATTTGTCTAAAAAAAGGGAATACTAATGAGTAAGATATGTAAATTAAATACTATAAATAAATAATCTAAAATTGTTGCTTTGAAATAAATTTATTTTCTAATTTTGATTTTATCTGGCGAATATCATCGTAACACTTATTGCTTAATTTTAATGACAGTTAAATAACAGTTAAAATTTAATCATTAAGTCTATTTTTTATAACCATTAAAAATTCTTTTTTTATACCATAAAACGAAACAAAAGTATTTAGAAAGGCAACTTACTTAAACGATATACGAAAAGCTCAGAAAAACCAGACTAAAAAGTGAAATCTGAGATTAAAAGTCAAAACATTTTCCTTTTCCGTATTTGATAGCTATATGAGCCTTCCTAAAAATGCCATGTATTTTCATTAACTATGAAGATTTTTTAGAAGTGCTTTGGATGTTTAACTCTTTCCCGAAAAGTTTAATTATTAATGGCTTGAAATTAATTTATGCAAAAATAAATAATTTCATTAAGTGCTTATATTAGTTAAAATCCGCAAAATTTAAACTCAGTAGTGATCTAGCCAAGAGTCATTGTTTGAGAAGCTATTATAAGCAAATAAATATCCGTTGCCCCATACCGATGACACTCTTCTGAATTTATGAAATACTTGTGTTACTTATATTGCAAAAATAGTTTGATGATGTGTTACTTAAGATAAATTATTTTATGTGTGTGAATCATTTGGAATAATATTTATTATAATACATTTATAAGTTAGTTTATGATGTGCACTTGGGATAAAATTTTATTTTTACATGTTATAAACATATTATCAAAGAACATGAACGGCCTTTTCTTAAGAGGCCATCATTATTTTCAAGAATGGATATTAACTGTAGCTATTGTATTCTATGAAACTACTTAAGAACATTATAAGGAAATGCTTTTTTGAAAATAATTAAAGGAAACTAAAATAAAAGATAGTAAAAAGAAACTTAAATTTTGAAAATAAGTAAACGTAAAAAGATGTAATTTTCATAATAAGAGAAAACTGAAAGTAAGTCGAAATTTTTGAGACGAAACCAAAAAAAGAAGTCATTTAAATAATTTTTTATCGTTGACTTAATATTTGTGGATTATACACATACAGCACTTAATATAGTATGAAAACAACAAATATCAGTTAGAACGAAGTGTTCATATTATATGACAGTATAAATCCAATGATTGTCCTATATGGAGAGGAAATAACCCCCATATATTTGTTGAAACATGCTTGCACCAGTATACTAACACTTTTTATCATTGATTGTCTAACCATTCTTTCTTCTTGAGAAAGTTAAAGGAGTGGGTTCAGAAGAAAGTCTCCATTGTGTTTAAGAAGTATCACTGTAAAATAACTTGATACAAGAATTCTGAACATGACTACACTCAGCTTAGTCAGCTTTTCGCAAGATGGAATACCATCACACGTCACTTGCCTCTATGCTGTTATACTTAATCCTTGGAGAAAACTCATCAACTAACCATGTTTTCTCTAAGCATGAGAGAAATCTGTCGCTTCACTTTCTTAACCACCATAGCATGGTTTTGATATTTTCATCCATATCGTGTTGTAGTTCAGGTTTTCGAGCTATTTCCTTAAATTAAAGAATAAATCCTAATTACAAGACACTAGGTCAAATAAAAAAATGTTTAGGAGTTTGACTACTCTTTACATATAAATTGATATGAAGGGAGGAGCATTGAATACTCTTAGTTATATGATGCGATGAGATCTTAGGTTAGAAAAGACGGTCACAGTGATAAATAAAAAGGAGATCTTTCTATGGAACATGGCCTATTTTCTGATAACACGTTTATCAGACAGCCCGACACACATTATTTAAATTCTCCTACGGTCTCAATATTACCTGTTTATCTTCTGTGAAATAATTTCTTGAATATTATCCTCGGCTTATCCTATAATATCTAGAGCACTGTTAAAGCCCTTTAGAATAACCATGTGACAGTTATAAGAAAAGTGGACAGCAAATTGTTATGTGAATAAATGCAGAAGCTGGACATATGATACAACAAATGCTTTTATGTTGGCAATTTAATATTAAAACGTAAATTAATCCCCAAGATTTTATATTTAAAAAAAAACTAAAATTTTTAAGAAAATGGAAATATGTTGCTTAGAATTAAAAAGGCTATTATTTTAAAAAAAAAACTCATTATTTACTATAAATTACGTATAAAAATTCAGAGAAAATTTTTGTAGAATTTTAAAATTTAAGCATCTAAATATATAAACTGTTAAGAAATATATCCAGCTTAAAGTACTGAGCGATTTCTAGACCAACCACGATTTGAAAATTTAGTACATCATAAGAGTATCCAATTATAGGATAACCATGCGTCATTCTGGCATTTTAACTTTCTAATGATTGGTTTACATGTTATCACATATGTGGTTTCAGTATTTATGAGCATAAACATTACTTGGTAATGTCTAATTAAAGCATTCAACATTCTTATATTTTGGGAAGCAAGTTTAGTAAGCATGAATGTGGCATAAAGGTTTTACATGTTGAAATCCATGTCGAATAACATTGGATGAGCGTAAAAAAACACTTTTTAGCTTATTAATAGAAGTAATTTTAGCATCTTAAAACGTACTATTAAGAAGTTAAAATATCCTTAACTATATTCTAATTATGATTAAGAATATTCGCGTGTAAAAGTTTTATACATACAAAAACAAGTTCTCATAGCAGGCCTTATCGATAGATGATCATAAACCCAAGCTTAATATTAGGCGTCGTCATTATAAGTCAATGGTAAGTATAAGATGCAGAAAAACATTCTTATAGATTCGTAAATGTACAAGGGCCTATGAAAATACTTCAAACAAGATTGATTTATATGAGGAAATTGTGTACGTTGTACTTTCCGAGAAAAAGTCATTTTAACAAAACCTTTTAAGCTTCTGCATACTTTTCAATCATGGGTTGACTTCACAAAATGTTTTCTTAAACAACATTTTCACATGAATTTATTTAACTGTTAACATGGCTAGATGAGCCTTTATGATAATTAAAATTCGAAATAAATGCAAATTCTACTATTTTTCGGAGTTCTGTTCTCTTCAGTTCACTTATAAGTTTTGGCATCATGTTTTCATCGTGAACATTCAGTGAACCACCTATTTTAGAAGTTGTAAAATAAATGGAAAAGTTGTAAATCAATCAAGTTAGGAATTCAACCTATTTGACACATTATGTTTTGGCATAGAAAGCCTAGAAATAAGTTTTCTCGTTACTTACCATAAAAGAAAAAAATAGTTGTAGGCCAGATCCGGCAATAGAAGCAATATGTAAAATATTTGAAAAAAATTAAGTGAATATAGCGATCAATAAATCAATAAAAAATAGAATTATGCCCAATTGTTCTTCCTGATGTATTTCGAAGCTCTATACCTATTCCATGAGAAAGGTACATTTATAACTTGCGATACAAATTAAATGAAATTTCTGATTTATTCAAGAGAATCTTTTGCGAACGTAATACATTTCTTTTCACTTCAGTTTTCTCTTTTTTAGACTACAAGTTTCACAGAATTCTTTCCTAAGAGTCACATAATTTCTCTAAAGCATATCTGGTTCTCTATGTACCTTCTTTGGCAATTCTACATTCTATTTGCAAATACGTTTAATAAAGCTTTCAATTAAAGTAATTATTTTCTACGTTTGAAGAAATGCTAATTAGCATTTCAGAAAAAAATATTACAAATACTTTTCTCTTTGACTTCGATTTGTCTGTGAGAAAGTATATAATTTACGAACCCTAAAGGGATGAAGTGAACTTCTAACAGTAAGCATGTAAATACACTTGTTCGTTCCGAAAGCAAGAAATGCAAGCGATTTTAAATGCATTGTGATATCAAGCACTCAAAAAATTAATAGTAACTTTAAATCCGTTACATCCTTCACTTTTCACATTAAAGTATCTTGAGAATTAAAAGACCAACATTTTTGTATGACTAATCAACATATTGTAGTACATTTAACAGAGTTGTTATATAACACATCAAAAATCTTGAAACTAATAAAAATAGAGCATTGGCAGCTCATGCATGAAATCGATGACAAGCATGATATGTTGAAATAAGACAACGAAGTTTATTATAATACAATTAGGAATTTCCACAAAGTTTCTATATTTTCTGATTAGTAGTTTGATTTAGTTGTCACTCCACGGCCAATTTTTGCACACAAGGTCTAATTTATACTCATCAAAAAACAGATTTTAAAATATAAATTGTAGTTTCAAAAGCGGCCCTTATGAAAAAAGTTATTGATATCACAGCAAAATCAACTATAAATTATTTTGAACAATGGGGAACTTCAAGATTTTGTATTTGATGAGTGGAAAATGACAGTATAGTTTAGAAATTCAAATTCTATATTACTAGTTTCATTCAGAATTTAAATGTTTCAAGTAAAAAAGTTGCATGTCCAACATATCACATGACATCCTTTCAAACAAGTGAGTCAGGAATCATGGTTTAGTGCTTATTTTTTTTATATGTGCTAAGTTTTTTAGCTTTATTGGAAACCTCTATTTACACTTATTTACATTCGTCAATATAAAAGTCTTTGATGACCACACAAGCACCTGTTATACTCATGGTTCAGACCTGAAAAATTAAGCAGGATAAGGAATCCAGCAAACAGATTGGTAACATGTCACATTTCTTTGAGATATATAGTTTAAATTTTTATATTGTTAGAATGGACTTTTCAAATAAGCATTCAAGCTGCTTTCAAACTAATTGAGAATATATAGAAGGAAGTAGAGACGTATGTTCAAGGGGTTGAAATAACATATCTAAATGGAAGAAATTGAGAGTTACAAACTCATTAGCACACTCTCTGATATTTTATTGGTACCTCAATTACTCTCAATTATTTCAAAATAACTTGAACTACACTTCTAGAAGAATATCTGTTGTCCTTGATATCTCTGTGGAAATCGGTCCTATATTAATACAAATATGATGTCCTAATATTTTGCATACTCAGAATGTAGGTCACTCAGAGTGTGTGCAAAATACTCAGAGTTCAGTCAGAGAGTCAAAGGTATGCAGTCTCACACCTTTTTTTTTAACTATAAATAAATTTAATAGCCATCTAGTAATTATTTACTGCGTAACTGAATTTCATTATAGTAGAAATCAAAGTAATTATTAAAAAGCTCATTATTACCGAGCATTCAAAATGTAACATTTTTCGTAATATTGTTGAGTAACTTTATTTGAATATTAAGATAACAAGACAGTTATATAAACTAATCAATAAGGAAAATTAATTCAATAAGATATATGCTCTTAAAAGGCAAGAGCAATTAAGTGGAAGTAAAATTAAAATTTCAAAATCATCACACTTTTATTTAATCTAAATACATTAAACTACGTTCAAATCAGGTCCAAGGAAACGAACAATAGCTTTTTCCAGTTTTGAAAATATTTTAATTAGAGTCCGACAGTCATTTTATTATTATTCCTTGAAGAATATTATTCTATTATGTAAACATTATATGTAAAAGGTGTATTGAAAAAATTTAATATATATAGTATATATAAGCAAATGAATATGCATAACAGAATAGAAAAAATAGATTAAAAACAAAAATAATCATATAACGTATTGAAAAAATAAGAAAAATGCTTATTGCTGAATTCATATTAAAAATTGAAGGGTTGATGGTAATGTTTTTCTCATTATTTGTACTTCAGTCTTTTTTTCACTTAAAAATGATTTAACATTTTCCATTTGTAAATAAAAATATTACTGTATGGTTTCTACTTAAAAGACACATATTATAAAAAATCTCAGAGGAGAAAAATAATATCAAAATTAATATATAAGTACAATGCAATATGTAATCAGAAAGCGATTTTATTCGCTCAATTAGTAAAATCGGATTCAGTCGAAACCATTTACTCAAATCATTTTGACCAAGTTTTCCCATACTCCATGTCCATGTACTCAAACTTTTTTGTGTATCTTTTAGTAACTGGTAATTGTTTATATTCAGCTGAATAAAGCTTAATTATGTTCAGCTAAAGATTTCTCTTATTTAGTACATTCAAGCAACCTCTGTTGGATATACCTTTTCTAATTCTTCTAGAAAAGGCTCTTCTAGAAAGATTTAATGTACCTCTTCTTGAACAAAAATTTTCTAATTCTATTTCAAGTAATTCTTTACTCCATTTTTTTCTGCATTTATTGATTACCTAGACCTAGAAGTGTATATAACCCTATAGCCTTAGAAAGACCATCTAAATGTCTACGCCTTTATGCTCTAAAATTGTATATAATATAAAAATGTCTTGATTTTATCATTATAAAACAGCGACTTATGGTTAGAATGTAAAAAATAATCATCTTTAAGGTCTTGTTTATTATCTGTTTTTCAAATATTTCCTGAGAATATCTAAATAACAGTGTATAGTAATCTGTTCCTAATTATATTATAAAAACTTCTTTAATTTAATTCGATGCTGTATACCCTTAAATTACGAAAAGTTTTATCAATGTTTAGCCATTTTAGAGATGTTACTTTTAATTATCTGATTTGCTAATAAATTATTTGTGATTCTCTCTCGCTCTCTGTCTTTGTCCCAGCCCTTAAATAAATATGCATTTTAAGAGTTCTAAATTTTCATTTGCTTAAACAAATTTCTTTGAACTAGAATTTGGAAGCACATTTTAATAATTTTTAGCAATTTGAATTATTTCCTCAGTTTAATCTTTGTAATGTATGTTTTCTTCTGGGTAACAGAAAAATATCTCATCAAAAGCCAAGTGAGACAAAATTTTTTTAATATAATTGAAGTACTAATATGAAGAGCACTCTTAAAAATATAAAAGATTTAGTTTTCAGTATGCAAAATCAATTATAATCATAGCTTTCTGAAAAAATGGAATTCATACTTTATAATGAGCTGTATATTAATGCTTTGTTAGTTAATGTGTGACAAGTTCTCAAACATATAGAAATTTTTTCTAGTTAATATTTTTCAATCCATGAAAATCATAAGCACAGATTTAATTTTATGAAAAATTTTCCTTTATTTTATAAAGTTTTATAATATAGAAAAAATATTTTAATTTGCAACAGTCACTCGCAATTTAAAATCTTTAGAAAAAGAAGAAATTTCTAATTCGAATAGACAGTAGATTTCTATTTCATTATAGAGATAAGAATGAGAATAGTAACACAAATGAATTCGGCAGTTTTTGTTTTTTTCAAACTCTAGAATTGTGTGACCAAAATTATTTTTTCATAAGAATAAGGACTGAAATAAATTTAGTTTGATAAAAATTAAATATCCGTAAACAAATTCCTTCTCGTAGCATTAAAAGATATTTAGTGTATGCACATGATGGTAATACATCTCGACGACTCTTTTATATAATTAGCCAGAAGAAATACACAAATCTGTAAAACAGTCAAACAATGCATCGACTTAAATTCAAAAACCCAAAGAGGTCTAAAATTATTTTCGGCGATGGGAGAAATAAAGAAAATGCTCAAAAAATGATGGAAGAGGAATTTAGATTGCGATGATGTTAAACTCACACGCAAAGGTGCTAATGACGTATAATTAAATGTCGCATTCACAAGCGAAACGAAAATATTTTCACTAGGAAACAGATCCAGCCAGCTCTGCAGCAATGGGATTGTATTAGCTGATTGTGTGGATAGCGGAATTTAAGATGATGGCTCTCCTCCGTACGTTACAACATGAGTGAAGCAGCTATTGGATTTGAATTTCTAAAGTGAAAGAATTACATCAATACAATTTACTAAATGCTTGGCTAACGTGGCCATCTGGTCAAAATCCTTGCGACTTCTAGCTGTAGGGTTACAATGTTGTGCATGTGGTTCTGATTTATATAAACACATTCTCAAAGTCATCCCTGATATGCTCGATGTAATATTTAACACGTTGCTCTTAAGCTTGCAGCTAGTGTTAGGAAACGAATTGAATACATATTTAACAAATCAAAACAGCTTATTCAAGACTTCCTTGATATCTTCATTTCTTTTGTCCTTCCCCTTTTGTTTCTGACCTAGAAACATTCAAAAATCAGTTTTCTCAATCCGCTATGACACCACATTGTGGTGCAAAGGTTTTTAATGAAGAATGTAATATCATATCTCACATTCAGCATCTTATGATGATTACATGGTCTCTCATCAATCAAATTAAAAGTAACCTCTCCCTTTTGTTAAGAAATTTTGCTTCATTTCACACATTCAGATAAAATATGAGTTCTGATCAGTTGTTCTTTTTCTTTTACAGCCTTTTGAAAGAGCAACTTTAATTATATATATATATATAATTCATAAAAAATTCTGACCCTTTCTTATGGCAACGACACAGATTTGATAGTAAAAAGTTTCTTACTCTAATTTTTCCGTCTCTTAAGAAACAAATTTAAAATTTTCCATAAATTCTTCGTAAAATAATTTATAAAATCCAATTAAAAATTATTATTTTTAATTAACTTAATCAATATATTTTATGCAAAATAATTAAATGATCTGATGAGTTATGTTGCTTATAAATGAAATGAAGCTTACAGATATAAGATGTAAATACTGTCATATCTAAAGTAGAGGAAATGTAGTAACACAGAAGTTGAAGCATTGATTTTCAGCAAACAATTTTCTGAGAAATTTTAAATGACTCGTTACAAGAAATCAATATTTCGATTTTGCAAAAGCTTCTACGTATTTATGAATTAAAATTCGACATCACAAAGAAACAGTTCACCTAACATTTCCAAGAGTTTGCGACTCTTGAAATTAATCTTTACATTAAGATACTTTCGGAAAGGAAAGTTTGACTTTGCTTCCGCTATTGAGGATACTTTTGGGTATTGAAACCACTGCTTTATCCATTTCTTTGCCCTAAATGCATTTAAAAATGAGGAATTTTCATGGGAAATGGTGATTTTTGTAAATGGTAGCCATTAGGCATGCTTTTCTTTTCGCATCATTTCTACGAAATTTCTGATTTTAAAATATGATTCACACATTAAAATCAAAACCTGTGAAAAGCATTTTAAACCAATGGGTAAATACTTTAACATTTGCTTTAAAATATTTTGAGTTGAAATAATCTTTCTAGGAAATTTTGAACTTTCAAAAAGAACTTTTGGAGTAGTAAATTATTAATTTAAAACAAATATTTGCATAATCAAATATCAAAATATGAATACGTAAAAGTAACACACAATTTATTCAAATAATAATAAATATATATGACAGAAATTCACAAAATATTCTTACAGTAAACTGTATCAAACAATTATTTTGAAAAATCGCATTTGAAAGCTTCTTTTTTATTTGATAAGAAAGAAAAGGACTAAATCTATAACTCGAACGATAATACATTAAATGAATATAATTATTTGTCCATGCATTTCACTTCCAAAACTAAAATGTGGGGGTAAGAAATGACATCCAAAAGAAAAATTAAGCCTTAAAAATTTAAAAGCAGATGCAAAATTGTCTGAAATGTTCTATTAGAAAATAGTAATACATTTTAAATGGTTACTAATATTTGAAATCAAATACTTCTGGAGAAGTATAACACTAAAAAGCAAAAAGTAGTCAATAACTTTGGATGAGCAGTTATGCTTATTTCTCAGTTAAAAATTATTAATTTCCTTCTACTCACTCTATTTTCTATTAAGTTTTTACAAAATAAAAAAATAATAATTGAATAATTGAATTCAATAATTGAATTCAAAACTGATGCTCCATAATTTCTCGTTTTCTTCACGTCCTGTCACAAGAACGAATTACAATTGAAGATTTTTAGTTATTTTGTTACAATTCACGATATAAGTAATTACAGGAATGAGTAATGGATTATTCAAAAAGTCGTGATATCAAAGAAAATAAGTCAACAATTGCCTTAAGAAAATCAAGTTTCTGATCTTATTTCTAGCTTTCCGAGGATTTTATCTTTAAAATAATCTAAATAAAATTTGAAATTGTTTACTATAATTTTATTCTAAGAAAATAAGACAGTTATGCCACTCCATTTTTTTATTGGTCTCTATTACTTTCAAAAATTTAAAAATTCTAGAAGAAAAATGATTTGAGAAATGCAATAGAAATTAGTAATAACGTTAAGAATTCCGTTTTATCTCTCTATTATAGAATTATTCAAAACATTTGTTACGTAGATGTAACTTTTACCTATTACTGGCAATCTAAGATTTAACTGAGGCAATTGGAGATAAAATGCTACGCTTGAGAACAATTTTCCCATATTTAACGATGCAAATATATTGTATATAACATACTTTTATATAAAAAATATTTAGAACTTGTAAAATTTTGAAAAATATTCTTTTAATTAAAACAAAATAAATGTTTTAAACTATTAATATTAATTTTATTTTTTATTACTAATTTAATGTATTAATTTTAAATTTATTGCAATTTTTTATTCTTAAAATTTATTGAAGGTCTGAAATCTAAATCTAATTAAAGTTATCAATACTTTTGACTGGAATATCACAATTTATCAGATTATCTTATTGAGTTACAAGATCTCTATAAATTTTCTAGATATCATAACAAGGTAGTGTGTTTAGATGCATTCATTCTTCCAAACGAGTGATGAAAACCTGAGCAGTAAAGTTTCAGAAAATAAGCTTATGATGAGACAGTTACCAAAATTTCTTCTTTGTCTTGTTTTCCACAACAATTTTTGGAATAAGAGTGTATTGCTTAACATATAATGAACCATTTGATGAACAATTTCGCAAAGGAATTTTGAAAAAAACTGATGCTAATTTATTTACCCAATTTATTGGCAGAACATAATTCATTCCTAGTTTAATTTACATTTTACAGCTATTGCTCATCATTTCATTCATTCATAATTTACTTTGTACAGCTATTATTCATAATTTATATAATTTACGGAATTCATAATCGAAGTTTTACATTTGAAGTTATTTGCCGAAGTATTTGACATATCAATGTATATTAAATTTCTGCATTACTTTTCAGAAAAGCACTTTGCGGCTAAAGATATTTAAATTAGCATTATGAATTAATTTTAAAGTTAAATAAACTGGGTAATTTAAAAATTAAAATGCTGAAATTTATTACCATGTGTCATAAAAATGTGGATAAGATTTAGCTCTTTTATAATTTTTTCTTATTAAATGATAATTGATGGTTTTTAGTGTTAAACATTAAACTCTTTTTTCCAGGAAATATGACATAAATTTACAAGTTTTAATGTTTCTTAGAATAAAAGGGATTTGGGTGTGTTTCTAATGTTCTTTTTCTGCTCTTTTTACGAAAAGATTCTCACATTGACAACAGAGAATATTTTTAAGAAATACATTTAACTTATACTTTATTTACATATTTGAATCATATTAAAATTACGATTAATGTAAAACACGAAATTTATACTGCATAAAACACGTTTTAAAAAAGATTTTTAGTATTGACGTATTTGATTTCACAAAGGTATTTAAATTTTTAATTAAATTTTGATTATCAGCTATTTTGTGACAGTTTCATAAATCTCATATGCACTAAAGCACATGCACATATGCACCTGGAAAGAAAGAAATTATACAGGTCTTCTCATTATAGTTCTATGGGGTAAAGTAGGTAAAAAAAAAAAAAAAAAAAACACTGAGATCTCTCTCTCTATTTCCGACGACATCTAAAGGAAAATGAGCCATAACAATTGTCTTTTGAAATAAAGTCATTATTGATACAGTTTAGCTAAATCACAGATTTTACTAGGATCGTGGTAGCCTAGTGGTAGGTTAAGGCATCGGTTTTCCGTCCGGAAGGGCTGGGTTCGATTCCAAAAGCAGCCAAAGACCCACCGAGTACATGTAATGTTTGTACTCGTTAAATCTGTATAATTAAAATCCTGTGACCGGGTGTTGAGCAGTTACTATGTGTGTAATGATCTGAAGAAAAAATCTCCTCCTCCACATCAAAGTCAAAATTGAGGGAATGCAACCTCTGGTGGTGCCATCTATCGGAGGAGTCTTAGAAAAAAGACGTACATTTACATTTGTGGTGCTCTGGTTAAACGGAAGACTTACACCCTTCTGACTTAATTTCGCATAGCCATCGATTAGCGAGCTTGACTTGTCCAAGTGTCATAAATAGCAACAACAGATTTGAAATTAGAGTTGAAAATAACGAATTCAGATTTACTTTAAAAAATAACTAAAGCATATGTATATTTGGAATCTTCATGAGCAACATTTAAGTGTTGCTAAAGTTAGTGAATAATATATTGCTTCTTCAAGTAATGTGGCAATATGGAGTTCTTACGCAACATATCATATAACTACTAACAGTAAATTTGTTAATGTTATTGTGAAAGACATAATCCAATTTTACGTACTTTTATTGCTATGTGTGTGTGACCAGATTTATAACCATTTTCAATACAGATAATTCAATTTTACAGAATATAGGAGCTACAAATCGCGTAACATAAACATATTTCTTTTTTCTTCTATTACATTTTAGCCACCTATATGAATATTTTGAACTGAAACCTGTTCACTAATGTATGTTTAATACCAACTCAGAACGATATAACCAATAACACTAAAAGGCGCTTGGAAACTGCAATACGCGATATATCACATAATGTGTTTATCATTTTTATGGTGCATTGAAATCCGTTGAATTTGCTACTATTGTAAAATAGATATTTTGTAGCTCTGAAAATTTGGAGAGTAGTTGTTAACAAATTTACAAGTAGTTGTTACAGATTTTAGTAGTTGTTACAGATATGTAACTACAAGGTAAAACACTGTCATACGAATGCATATGATGTACGAATATTTAACTATAAATGATAAAAAGCAAGTATTTTTTATTTAAGGTGTGTAAAATCAGAAAATGATATTGAGGAAATCGATAAATTAAAACTCATTTTATCTTGTTTAACTCTTTTAATAACGACTGCTGTACTTTTTTAATGTTATTATTTTAATTTGACACAAGCATATTGATACTTATTTTGTTTCCAGTAATGGTTAATTATTTTGCCTTTTTTCAATACAAATATTACAATTATACTTTTAGATATCAGTAAGAAAGAAGATTAAAAATCACAGAGCGATACTAAAATGCATGTTTCATTCACATCTGGAAAAATCAAACAAACTCAGCAATTTATGAAATCACACTGTTGAAGCTGTAATTATATGGAAGAAATATAACTATCCAATATACTTTCTTCCTCATTCGTTAAAAAATTTACTTTTAATATTTTTGTTAATTTATTTCTTAATACTTTGGTTAACTATTGTTTTAATTTAGAAATAAGATTATACTTTCTTTGTACGCAAGTTTATTAATGATTGATTCATTAGATTAAAAATATTATATTCTTAAAAATATGAATAATCAAACAAATAAGTTTGGTGAATAGTTGCATTATTTTCCTTTCAAGTTCTTTCAATTTCTTTGAAAGAAATAGAGAAAGTATGCCAAAAAGAGAGACCAAATAATCAAAACGCAATATTTTTTTTTATAAAAATTTAATCATATATGACAGTAAAAAAAAAAGCTGTTGAGCGGGGATGTTTAACAGCTTTATAAAAATTCAAATTTTTATTAATGCTAAAAATTAAATAACATTTTTATTCTTTTACGTAATATAATGTAATGGATTTCTAAAGACGACAAAATGCTGGAACTCTTTTAGCAGACTCATCTGTTTCAAAAAAGGATGTCTTCCTTGTATATTTCAAGAGGCAAGGCACTAGTGATGACAATATATACAACACATTACACCAGAGGCAAGTATTCAGTTTTATTTCTTCAAATTAACTATCTGAAAATATTTACATAGTTAATGCGCTTTATATAAATCGCACTACAAATGTGTAAATTTTTTATACTTTTACCACATGGAAAATACTATTCCTTAAAATTCTTTTTTATACACTGCTTACTGATACGATTTTAATTATTTCAATAAATTCAGCGTAAATAAATGTAATTTCGATTTGAGTGTCATTATATACTTCAATTCACCCAGCTCCGCTGTCTATGTAAATATTTATATTGTAAATCAATTTCTTTGTTTCAACTGGATTCTAATATTAAAATTTTTTTAATTGGTATAAAGCTCCAGACATTTTCATTATAAATATTTTTAAGTGATTTTTAAACTGAATACTAAATATGTCAATTGATCCAAAGATTGATAAAAATAATGTCAAATGAAATGTAAATCATTTCCCCCAATTCTTAACTCTATGAATGTGTTTTTCAAAAGTTACCTTCAACAATTGTAATGCGGGATTAGACTTGCTAAGTATTATTTGATATTAAATGTTATAAATTCTACGTGTGTGTGTTCAATATTTTCTATTTACTTTTCCAAGAAAAAAAGTTTTCCTATAGCCACAACAGAGTACGCAAATTAATATTTTTTAGAACAAGTTAAATTTCAAGAACTCTTAATCCTGAGCAATAAAAATTTATAGAACCATCATAAACGAGACACATGTTAAAGGATTAGATTAGTTTCTGATTGAGAGTCAATGTTTTTTGCATATGTTATAAGACATGTAGGCTAACGAGACTCACAATATAAACTGCTGTTACCATCCACATCTGAGGTGTGATTCCAACCGACAAACTGTTGCACCCAAGGCCAGAGCTTTAACCATTCAGCTGACAGCTCAGAGAAGAAAGTATAGAATTCAATCATGTCATTATTTACCCTTAATTATTTTAATTGTTAAATTAAAATTCTGTGAATTGTTCTTTTGAAATATATGCAAAATTTTACTAGCAATTTTAAAAGGCTAGAAATTATGTATAATTTATTTCTAACTTTTTAGACGTCTAAATGTTGAATTTCACATTAGAATATATTACTAACTTTTTAAGATTGACCAATCAACACTATGCTATAAAATACAATGAGTTATTTCAATATAACTTATCCTTCTGCTTGAATAACAAATTCTAATCCAAAATTATTCATAACAAATATTAACCTTCACAAATCATAAATTTGTTATCAATTGATGATAAATTTGTTATCATTTTATGTTTGAAAGTCATCAAATCACTTCAATGTTATCAATGAAAAGTTGAAGTAAAATAATTATAATTGCAATTCTGAGATTTTTTAACAGTTTTACAAATGATAATCATTACATTTAAATAGAATACTTTGCTACGTTTATAAATGTAGCATAACATGGTAATTTTGTGTTGTATCAATTCAGCATGATGATTTTTTTTCAATGATTCATAGTGGGAAAATATAAATTTTGGTATAAATATAGCATCTATGTAACGCGTTTCCAAATTACGTCTCCCCCTCCCCTTTTTTATCTAAAAACTAACTTTAATTCAAAACAGTACCTATTATGGACTGATTTTTGTGTGAATAAACTATAAGCATTTTGTGTGAATAAACAATAAGCGACGAATCTTCCTGTATGTTAATATCATTATTAATACTTTTTTGCAAGAAAAAAAAGAATGGTAGAAAATAATCATATTGATCGGAATGCACTGTCCTCCAACAAAGTAAATTATGGTCTTGAAATACAATATTTTTTGTGTAAAAAAATAATCGCAAAAATCAATATTCATGCTATGATGATTTTGTTTTGCTAAAAACGGGATATAAAACGGGATAAAAACGGGAAAGAGATTCATAAAGTTAATATTCATGGAGAATTTTCACAATCCTTAAACATCTAATGTCTGACACAAAAGAAGAAAATAATTTTTTTCGTATATAACAATGTGACAGAAAATGATTGTTGAATGCCATTAGCTATACTACTATATTCAAATCAAAAAAACTTACAGATGTACACATGCAAATAATTGAGGTATGAAACCAATCAACGATGCCATGCGGTGGATAATGATAATGCAAAACTAAGTGTCTGGGAAAAAGGTTAAATTGTTTATTGCTGCTACTATGGCAGGTTAGAATCAAGATTTAATTGACTTTAAACATAACATTTATAGCCATCGCACCAGAGATGAAATATAACATCTCCGTGGTAGGAATGCATTATGGATTTTTGAGTACGACCATTTCACGAGTGTACCATAAATATCGACGATCCGATAAGGCATCAAATCACAAACAGTTATGCTGCTATAAAACTGAAAGAACGGGAATATCTACAAATAATGAGAATTCTCAAACAAGATAGGCAAGCAAAACTTTCTTAAATTGTTTTCAGATTTCAGTACTAGAGTGTCTACTATCATAAATTTACAAACTGTTCAGAACGTCATCGTCGATTTCATCAGCAGCAAACGATACCCACATGTTTACTGATGGTGAAAATTCAGAACATACTTTATGCATAGTTTAGGCATACCAAAGTCGCGATTGCGCACTCGATGACCAAAAACACATTTCCTGATTTGTTAAGTCTTATATCGGGAAAATGGAGTATAAGGATATATAAAAAGGCACCTGCATCTACGGTTTTACATGTCAACAAGGGATGTTCAAACTAGTGCAGCCTTTGTGATGGTATGAGGCGGGTGCAGCTGATTTCATGTAGCTGATATATCTTGAGAGGAATTTAACGGTAACGTACATAGATAGCAGTGCAGGCCCTTGAATTTACCTTAAAGTTAACACGTTTGGAATACTCGTCCAACACCAAGCGATTCGTAACTTTGAATCACGGTCAGGTGACGAGGTCACACTTTGACTGGCAAACTCCTCTTCACATCCTCCCCACACCAGCCGAAGGACTTTGGACGTCCCAGATTAAAGCAGACACGTCCCACGGATCTCCAGCAACCCAGAAAAGGAGAATGTGGTCACCCTTCCGATCATTGTCCACTGCAAATGATACTCATCTTTGTTGATCTTAATAGGAAGAGATATGACACTACTGAGTTACTGAAGCTCATTTGAAAATTATAGCAAGATGATGGGGCAGCTCACTAGTCGAGAGTTGCTTCTATTTCCAGGATCACTCTTATGTTCTTAAACTCTTTCATTGCCCCTCTAAATCTTCAGACATGAACATTATTGGTATGTCTTGCATCAAACCGCTTACAAAAGATCTTAAGCTCTAAGATTTTGCGAATTACAAAGCAAGACTCATTATATGAATTACCTTCAAGAGAGCTTCAAATTAGTTGAGGAGTTCATGCCCCTTCATGTTATGGCCATTTTGCAGGCTCGTGGAAGACGCACACGACATTTTCTCGCATTATATAATTTTGCATATTACCGTTATTCTAAATCTGTAGCGATTTGAGCTTTCATACTCTGATCCAATAATTATAGTAAGTGTGAAAATTACTAAAATTGCTGTTAATAAATATTTAAACATTTTCATCAATCAGGTGCTTCCGATGAATTAAGTATATCTTAATAAGGATATATTCGAACAGAATAACAATTTTCCACGCATTCTTTTCAAACAAAGCAAACTGTGCTTTAGTTTAGTGCGTACCAAGATGAAGTGGGATGATTATAATAGCCCCATATCTGAAGGCAACTGAATTCACATGGGCTCTGGAGAAGATACATGGATACAAATGTTTCCTTCGAATATATTTTTAGAATAAGTTGACTTTATTTAAAAAGTGAGGCACAAAATCGCAGTAAATTCTATTCAAGTATTCCCTAATTTAACCCTAAAAATAATTATTATAACATATCTATAACTTTGTAAAACTATTCTATATATGATATACATTACATTCTAGATATACATTGCATAGTATGTAAGTGTACAATTCATATAAAGTTGGCCTTATTTTAAATTCTGAAAATTTTTTACATGTATTCATATGTGAAATCTATTATAAAGGTATAAATTAATAAGTGGAAAATCATATTATTTCCTTATTAACACAGCATTGATTAGGAAAGCTTTCATTAATAAAACTCTTAATATTTTTTTAAGTAATTTTTACTCAAATTAAGATTTTAGGAAATACAGCGCGCCTCAAAGGTAGAAATTGAAAAGTTTGAAATTTAACTTAAACTGTACCTTTCTTATTAATTGGTAATTTCTATTTTATTTTATTTTAATAATAAATTTATTAGATTTTCGAAAACAGTGATTATATTCATTAAACAAATTCGAATTGAGTTCATATTAGAGTATAATAAGATTAAAACAAACACTGGAAACAATAAAAACCCGAAACATTGCATAGTTTTTCAAATGAAAAATTCTAGACTTTATTTGCAAACCACAATGATAATTAGAATATAATCTTTAAAATTACTTTCTCCTTAATTTTCCCTAACATTTTTAAAATTCTCTGAAGCCTTCTGAAGAGATTTTAAAAACAAGGAGATTCAAATTAAGTAGTTTTATTACGATTCTTTTATATTTGTGAAAAAACCAGAGTCCCCGCACGAACATTGCGAAATTTCAGTAAGATCATAAAATTTAAAATTAAATATCGATAGCGAGATAATTCGAAAGTTTCAGTGAAAGCTCGATTGTAAAATCAATGTTTCACATCGAAAATATCAGTTAGAGAAAAGATAAATGCTTTTTATGCGCATGATGCACATGGTTGCATCAAAGGATTTTGCGAAGCTTCAGCGTTGAGTTCTTTCATGAAATGAAGCAAAGATTATAAGAAACTAATTAAAATTTTTGTTGAGATACAAAAGATTTAGAAATATTATTCTTAGATATGGACAACTTTAACTTATACATATAAATACATATACTTAGCTTTATTCTTAAATATTCCAATGATTTCCACGTAGCTTTGTCCCAATTTTTGAGAACTCAAATGTAAATTGAATATTAACGTGTGACGTTTTTATTGATAATTAATAAGCATTTAACTGAGTGTACTTATACCTTCGTATATACTTAAATACGTTAATGTTTGTTAGCAGTGAATGTGAATGGACGCACATCGTTGTTTTTCAGACTGAATTATAAATAAGCATCATTTTAGAACTCATAAATGCTTAACCATAAATGCGAAGTCATAAATGTGTGTTAATAATATTTAATAATTTACAGAATCATGTATTATAAAATATAAATTAATAGAATGCATTTAAAAATATCAACATAATGAAAAAACTATATTTTTATTAATGAGGTTTTTGAAAAATTAGGATAATGTGTGTGTGTTTATGTGAATATAGCAAAACTTTTTATTTGAAATAATCAGCATAAAACGCTTCTGCCATTGCTCATTACATGATTTACTAGTATAATAAAAAAATTAATGGTATATTAAATTATTATGGACTCAACAGAACAATTTATACATGATTTATAGACTCAATTCATTAAAAATTATTATCAATATTGTGGTGATTGCTATAATTAGACAAATGTAAACCAGTTATGCAGATGCTTAAATAATCTAAACTAAAATTGAATGAGAGGATGTAAATCATGATTAATTGAAGGAAGAATATAAATTGCAATCGATTAATTTAATAAATAAGTTTATTCATTCTATATTACACTTCATTTATTAAATTATCACTTCAAAACCATTGATATGTATTAAAAAGTAATATAATTTATTAACAAATCATGAATGAATATAAGCAAGTAGAAATATAAGGAAAGTGGACCATCAATTATTCTAAAGTCTCGTTTCTGTATAATGCCTCTTAAATAAAATTGTTAAAGGCTTATTAATGTAAGCAAAAATTGTCTGCAGTAACAAAATTTAATGTCTGATATCGCGGTAAGTTTTACAAGTGGTAATTATTTTACAGCATCACTTGTTATGCATTGAAAATTTATTTTAATGCCTTTGTAAAAGAATACGGGAGGATTGTATAAATTGTTATATTTCATATAAAAGAGCAACTGATGTGTGTGTGTGTCTGATAAATATATTTAAAAGTTGAAATATTTTGCGAATGGGAAGTTTATACCTCCAACTATTATTTTTACAACTAACGATTGAGAAAATAAATATTGTTTATACTTTTGTGGATATTCTATGAATAAGTGAATTCAGCAAATTCATTTAATTAATAATTCAGAGTCAGAGAAACATGCAGTAATATTCTTATTCAAGAGATAGAACTAAATGTGTAGAATTTTTATTTTTTATCTTTATGAAAGTCATGTTTTATGTTTCCCGAATCACATAAATTCAATTTTTTGTTTCGTATAAATTTGTAGTGATGTTCATATATTACTGCTATATCGGTATTAGTTAATTTACTTTCTACTCGAAACGTATTTCTTACTTTATTGATTTTATTAGCAAATAAATTCTTTCTTTTCTGTTAGTTTTCTTTTGGTGCAAGAATTTCTTAAAAATAAATTTCCAAAAATAAGAATTACACATATCATAATGTGGAACATAATATGTTCAGATTATTTTATAATAGTTATTTGTGTAATAAAAATATAGACAATATAAATATGTTCAAAAAGGAATTATTTCTAGGGTTTACAACAACGCTACAATTAAATTTCCTCACAATGAATTTTCGACGAAAATTATTCACTTAGAAAAATTATTGAAAATATTGAAATTTCATTGTAATTATTTTTTAACTGAACCAATTTTTAATGGCATTTTCTTACCTTACTCTGTTTTAATGTTTTGATGTATCGGTTTTATTATTATTGAACCCGACTGTGCTTGCAAATGAAGATACGTTTTTATGCACACACACACAATACATAGCATAATTTACTTACAATAGTTTATTATGAAATATGGTATGAGTGTTTATACTTGAAAACTTTTCAAATTAAGGGAAAATTGCTCCTAATATAGTCTCCTGAAATAGTAGGGCTTATTAACCCTGCATTGGAGATTTTAAATAGGATAGCAATTTGATTATTTGAATTCAGCATATAAAAGGGAACCAGAATTAATTTCAAGTCAACAAACATTACTTATAGAATGTTGACTCCTTTACCTCATAATTTGTTTACTTCCTAGACTGTATTAGATAAGGAAATATATAAGTAAAAAATGTTTTCAGTGTTATAATATAGAAAGGAAAACAATTCGATCACATTATGATTATGTTTTTTTTTAAATTTGTAATTATATAACAGATATAACACAATATCGTGCGAACCCTAATACGCCATTTGCAATGCATTTCTTAAAATCGATTTAAAGTTATATTTAATTTAACTTAAACACCAAACTGAAAACAGCGTTCGCATAAAAACTTATTATAAGAAAAATATTAGTTTTGTTTTTAAAACTTATTTTTATTATTCGTTGATATTATAAATTATATGCTAATTTTGATGTTTTATACAGTTGAAATTGTTTTTTAATCATTTACAGGCCAAAAATGACGATAAATAAGATTTTTACATAGCAAATGAATACGAAATCAAAGAATGACTTCGAAGAATCATTTTCTTCTTAAACCTAACATAACTTTGTGATACTCAGTTAATATTGTTATAAATAATTCTATTTCATATCGTTTTTTCAAGTTTTGTATCTCTTATTTTGATCTGCTTCAGAACATTTTAACAAACACTATCAGTGACAGCAGGAAACAAGAAGGCACTAAATCATTTTGTCAAACCGCTTAAGATGAATTAGGTCACGATTTGATTAATTCACAAATTGCCACTGCGAAAAATACTATTCAAAACTTAAACAAGTTCAGTTGTGCAGTGCAGATGCAGCATAAGCAATTTTTTTTTGATTTTATTACAAATGAACAAGAAGAGATTGCTCTCTTACTATAAAGGCACATTATGAGCATTTAGAGGATGAGGAAAGTAAAGTAGAAAAATGTGGTTGGGTGGTTGTATACAGAAAGAGAATGGAAAAAGTTTTTATCGGCAGAATGTTAATCATACAAAAAAAAAAAAAAAATTGCTGATTTCGAAATTGTCCGGCCAACTTAAACCGGAACACTTTTCATCTAGCAGCCATGAGCTGCAGCTGCTGACAGTTGTCTAGTTTGGACCTCTCTTCGCCTAAAAAGTGATATATCAGTGACCAAAGAGGGTCGTTTTTATTGACCGAACCCACCAATTTCTCCTTTCCTATATTTGACCATTGGAAGGCTTTAAAAGATTTTGAAACAACGCTTTTATCGATTCATAATTCTTGGACTACAGAAATCGTACTATGTTCTCCTTCAAGCTTGCCGGTCACGCTATCCCGTGTAAAAATGACTTCAGGTATTTTTTAAACATACTGCGCTTATAATATCAGTTTCAGTTGCAGAATAATGTTCAGAAAGGCGATTTCTTTTTCTTTTTAAGTTGCTTTAAGCTCCATGCAATTACTTCATGTGTTTTGTGCACCTTGAGATGCTCCTTCTTGACGACATGATGCTGATATTTGTATGTACTTCACTTTTCCACTATTTTTTTTCTCTTTATTATATTTACCACAGAAAATCCTTTTCGACAAATTTTTTTAAGTTTAAAAGTGAATTTGTTAAAAAAGATTTAATCATTGTGTATTTCTATTGTATATGTTTGCATTTTTAGTAGCACATTAATACAACCATTTTCAATATTTTAAGCATTTCCATTACTTTTTAACTATTATAAATGTGCATTTATGCTGTTCTAAAACTAATAAATTTTAAATATTTCTTAAATATATGTATTTTTAAATATTGAGATTAAGGTATATAGTTCTATGAAATATAGCAGAATAATATTTACTCTTATCGAGGTATCTGGCTTCTTAGTAGCGGATTTACGTAGATTTTCAATTAATATGAACTTTATTGTAGAAGCTACTAATCAATAGACTGAAAAGTGCCCTTTTATACTGTTATTTGGGACATTTTAACTTAATTTTTATTCATTAGCATTTGTTCCTTATTAATTCATGAATTTAATTTAATTCAGTAGAAAATAGACGTGCTAATACAGTCTTTGTGGTGGGAATGTGATAGAGAAAAGCTACGCTATTTAAGTCTACATATCAATGCAGACCTCAATATTTAACCTCAATAGAAAATGAAGAGTTATTTTCAAAGTATCTGTCTTACGTTGTATACCAAACCATCAAAAATAATTCATTGTGAAATATTTTAATGAGCTGTAAATATAAAACTGAAATCACTTAAGTTCGTAATTATCAACTGTTGTTTCTGTACTCAGTGTAAAAGCTTAATCAAAGTTTAATGTTAGGGTATTTAGCAAATTGTTACGTAATATTTTGAATTTTTTATCAGAAAAATTAGAATATACTTAATAGGTATAGTTGTATCTCTCCAATTTCTCCAACATGATAATCTCTATTTTAATATAAGGACTTTAAGTCCTTATTGATTAAATTAAATTGGAACAATACATTTAGTTATTAAGAAACAAAATGATGTAACAAACTTTAAAAGCTTTCGTGTTTTCTGTAGAGCATTTAAGCTTAAATTAGAAAACAGAATGGATTATTGAAAGAAAATAAGTATTTTACAATTAATTAAATCAGATAAAATGATAATAATCAATTGTGATTTAAATTGAAAGAATTTAAAATTTTTTCTTGAATATGGAATCTAAGCTACTTGGGAATTCTTTTACATCAGTGAACAAATATAAATAAGCACATTAGGACCATACGGAATGTTTAAATTGATCTTATTTAATTTCATTTACTCATTATCATATCATAGTTAATGTATTTAAATGATAAATACAAGGAAAATAATCTGCTTTCCGCATTATCCTTTCCTCCAATATTTACAACTACATTTTTAAATAAACTCATAATATTCTTTCATCATGACTCTGTAGTTCATCATAAGTTTTATTTTAGAGACTCTCAAAATTTGGGATATTTTCTCATTAGAGTTTATTTTCCAGACTTTATTTTCTTTGTTTCCATTTGAGACAATCGCCTGTTATTCGTTATTTATTTTCATATCACAATATAAAAACTGACTTTTAATATTGTGATATGAAAATAAGTTAATGCAGGTGTTGTTTATAAATATGCTACTTAATATGGAATTTCTATACATCATTCATTGTAGAATAGGAAAAAAACGCACGTTTTATTCTGTAGTCAATAAAGTATTGCATAGAATGAGATAAAAACTTTTACACAGACATATAATGCATGTGTTAATAAGTAAGTATGCCTACAAAATGGTGGGTCTATACACTGACGAAATATACATCTCCCCTGACGATGCAAAACATATATTCTGCGAGAACAGAATGAATTAATATGCAAAAAGAAAGTTCCACGAAATGAAAGTCCATATTCTCTAAAGCCTTCTCCATAATTCCTCTTCCCACAGTGGAGCATAACATGACAAATGGTGTCCTGGAAGATCAAGAAACACAGTAGACCAAAAAGAAATTGGATATGTTACAAGTCTTATCTACTGACGATAACCACATGTGTTACTATGTTACAGTATCTCATATACTTTAAGCCGTGCTTTCAAAGTGCCTTGAATCTGTCTTTCAATGTGATCTATTAACATAGCTAATTGTACCCCCAAAACATTTTTCTAGGCCGATGAGAGGTGTGATGTTCAACAAAAGTATTAAAATTGACTTTCTCAGTGATGCCTCTCAACTTTCACTCAGGGAATATCATCATACAAACAGAACCGTGACTTATCATTAAACACCACATCGTTCCATTCATTTTTATATATCTCTTGTTGACATTGCTTTTGTTCATCTAGGGAGGACCTGGTCTTTGGTGACTATTCCCATCTTGTTCATGAATCTATCTTGTCCGAATTACATGCATATAAACACGGGTTTAAACAACGATACAAAAGTAACACCAACTACCTATCCATGCTTTGGGTTACAATCTGATCTCTCCAAAAAAACTTTCAATGCCTCAAAGCTTCTTATATCGTTCACAAAGCATCTTTTCTCTCCTAGTATTTTCTACAAATTTAAACTTCGTAAAATGTAGGATTTCCTAAGCAGTAAAGAGGAAATCCTAGATTTTTTTGAAAACCTGTTCGTCCGTAGCTTGTTCGCCGTTTCTTTCCATTTCCGCTTTTGTTATTACCATGTGACCAACTTGCACGTTACATCTTTTGCATAACATCTTCCTCTATATATTTTGTAAAACTAGAATATTTATAAGACCAAAACTTAATGGTAGCATATTTTCTACATCAGGTAGTATATGCTTGATCGTAAAGTAGCTATAAGACTGAAAACATTTTGATTAAAAACTGGAATTTTTATTATTTATATTATATAAATAAGGCTGTTTGTAAAGTTAAGAGTTATTTCGAGACTATCCCAATTATTAATACAAAAACTATCTATTTTAATATACTTTAAATATAAAAACTTCAAATCAAGAAATCTAAGTATAAAAGCGATCGTAAAACTTAGCTTAAATCTACAAATTTTCCTTCTACATTTTAGACCGGAGAATAATTGGTTAAGTTATTATTTATACTTAAATGCAAAAAGTAGTTCAAACTCAACATTGAGAGTGTAAATATTTTTATATTCAAAGAAACACAGCAACGAGATTTAACTATATTCTATTTATAATCTGGCTGTAGAAAGTATTTTATAAAATATTTTACTCCTACATTATATTAATAACTCATAATTTAATGTGTTTATTGGAATTTCTTTCTAAAAGAAAATTTTAATTTTATTCAAAAATCTTCTTCCAGAATTCAAGTTAGAGGGAGTGTAGATGATTTGTGATTTGTTGATTCCTAAGAAATGAGAAATCCTTTCAACTCAAATGAATTCTCCTATAAAAGGGGGTTATTATAGAAAACATGATAATTGGACACATAAAATATTTTATGAACTCACAAACAGCTCGACATAGCAACTGCCTATTCTGGGATTGATTCAGTTTTAAAAGAGAATTAAATAAATTATCATTAATCATCATCATCTTCATTAATTAATCACCTTCAGGTTTCTGAACTTCTCTGATAAATCTAACTACACAGATCTATAGCAAAGCGAAGAATCTTATTTGTAGTTAAAATTGGCTGAAATATTGTTGGTGTAAGGTTATATTTAATACTATGAATGAATTAAGGAGTTGAAAGATGTTGCTATTTCTGTTAATGAAATATTTTCGTAATTAGACATTTTATAGTTTCACATTTTTAGTCCAGTTTTTTCTTTGAAATCTCGAATTTCTGCGTTATGTAACACTGACGTTTCAAATTTCTGCATTACATAACAATAACATAACCGAGTATATGTATTCTTATATAACATATTTTTATATAAATATTTTATATAATATAGCACATTCATAACATATAAGAATATAATTAATTTGTAATTATTATTATTCTTCTTTTGTCACTCCTTCTGAAATTACAGGAAATGAAAATGATTACAGCTTAATTTTAAATACAGTGTTTTATTTTCAATTTGGTCTATTAGAATTATTAATAACTACACTTGACTTAAAAATTATATATCACATATTATTGATGTTATCTAATTGAATAAAATTTCATTGCAGGTTAAAAATGAATATATATATATGTAAATATGAATTTTTTTATGTAAGTCACAAATGTAATGATGTTTATCAATAATTAGAGTCTTTAGATTTTGTTATAAAGTTATAGATTCTTTAGCATTACACATGTGGATTGTTTGCTCTCAACAACACCATTTATAAGTAAATGACAATTATAAGTATTGCTCAAAATAACAGGCATCGATAGCAGAAGGAGTAAATTGTTAACGGTAAAACTGTAGAATCCAGACTTCCTCAATTAATATATCTTATTTAAGTACATGGACAAGCATTGTGCCACTACTGCAAAGAAATATGAATATTAGGCAATACTAAAGCCAGGCATCATTCAAATTTTGATTGTTTATATATATCAATGTTTGCTTGAAAAGAGGAAAATGCATGGGGCTTATTTTGCTCCGGTTCACTAAATGAGATGAACATTAAACTGCAAGCTTATAATCATGATATAAGTTTGAATGTGTCTTAATATTTTATTGAAAGATCATTGTCTTCGAAATATAAAAAAATGATATATTTTTAGGGTTACAATAATATGTTAATAATTTCTTAGAAGATTATATAACAAGTTATTTTTTGTCTGATGAGCATGTTAAAACTCATGAAGCAAAAGATTTACTTTATAATCATACTGTAGACACTAATTATAATATATGTTATATAGATATATATATATATTCGTATATATGTGTGTGTGTGTTTAAATTGTGAAGGTATTCTATAAGAAGTATGATATTCCATAATATTATCTATAAAGTTTTATCTTATATGCTTTCTGAATATTAATTAAATGTGTATGTATAGTTCTTAACAAAAAACAACTCTGTATCGTCTATACACTTATTTATAATATATTGTGTTAAAATTATTCCTAGAACAAAATAAAATATCATGTTTCATCAGATTTGGTCCGATACACTCTCACAAAGAAAATTCAGGAATTAACAGAATAAAATATGAATAGTGTGATTATAAAGAAATATGTTATATACAAATTGTGAATGCATATTTGTTTTAAAGCTACGTGCGAGCATGATTTTTGCACACACAAATATTTGTCCCATAATAATATTAATTATTATGATAAGCCTTCTTTGCTGAATACTCAACAAAATATAGATGTTGAAAAGTTGTTTGGTTTGGAAATAATAATACTGTATATAACGTTGTAGAGTTCTCACGTCATAGAACTGCTATCTGAGAGAGAGAGAGAGAGAGAAAGAGAAAATAATGAATAATAATGCAATTAATTTTCTCATGCACGCAAATGGTTGTTATAATTGTATAGATAATCTCGATTCTTGAATGTGTTGCCAACATAGCTGAAAGCAATTTTAATTTAAAAAAAACTTATAATTTTAATTTGTATATTTTAAAAACACCAAATGACTCTTTCTAATTACATTTTTATATACTTACCTGATATCCAAATTTATTCATCCTTATTGATTAATTCTTTATTTTCATCCACAATGGGCTCCCTTTCCTGCAATAAATCATACACATTTAATAAACGAATATAAATATGCTTAAATAACACGAAGTTATAAATAATTTAAAGTTATAAACTTACACTTTAATAATTTCGTAATAAAAGTATTTTTCGAAAAAAGAGATCCGAGTGAAAATATGGGATTATTATAATAAAATAAAAAAAAAATTCCTCTTTCTATAATAAATTGAAAATATTACCCAGAAATAAATGCACATAAAGGCATTTTAGTACTTCTCAATAAAGTATTGAGAAGATATGTTTTGAATTGATAATATACTGAAACTATAGACTACTAATCTGTATAGTCTATAGTTTCAACAACAATACCACAATAAATGAGAAACCAATTCAACAAAATTGGTTTCTCATTTATTTGACAGAAAAGGATTTTTTATTACAGTATGCATGCCATCCTTTCTCGAATCAATATCACATACAGTTAGTAAAAGATATGAAATATTTTAACCAGTAAATCTGTATTATGTTTTTTAAAAAATTTAAAATTCTTTCAAAAACTTGAGAAAAATATTTTTGATTTTTATAAGAAATAATGAAATTTTCTCAGAATTAAAATAATATAGTGTGACTAATATAAATGAGGTCTCTTATCGTCATCCGTAGCTCTATAATTTTTTTACATCTTACATCTGCCAACCTTTATCTATAAACATTATGTCAACCTATCTATAAGGGAAACTCAAGGAAAATACTATAAATTAATAATAGATGAAACGAAATTCTTTTAGTTCATTCAAAAATTAATCGTGTTAAGCTCATTACTAAATACGTTATTAATTCTGTAGGAAAGACAGACTAAAAATAAATGTTGAGAATATTTGCATGCGTTAAAACTAGAGAGAAAGGAATATATAATTTATAATAAGAACATGATTTTTTTCTGCTTATTTATGTCTAACATTCCTAAAATTTCAGTGTGACATTTAAAAATTTTTTGGTTTTGAAATACTTATCTATAAGACACTTACAGTTTATATTCAAGAAATATTTTGTTTGCAAGTAGAAATTATTTGTAGACACCAACTACTTATATTGGATTATTTAACTCGAGATTATTAAGAAATGATAGGACCAGTAGTTAATGTTATATAGGCGCATCTGAAGAAAACACTTTTATTAAAACTATAGTTTAAATTTATTATTATTTATTTATTATTCAAATAAAAGAATGGCTGAAATTGCTCTATTAAATGGAAATGCTAAAAAACAGACTTATTTGTAATGCATTGTAAATGACATTATCTTAAATATTGTTAGATGTTCAGTTGCTTATAAATGAAGAACTAATAATAGTGGAAATATATTTACGAAGTAAAATGACACTTCCTTTTTAAAAGAGACTTTAATTTTGTTCTCATATTACAGGATTTTATGTTAGCAATTGTCATTATTTTTTTTAAAAATAAAAAAAATTTATTCAGCCAAGAATTAATAGTCTTGCTTTTTTTTTCATACTATTTTTATTTATTTTCATTTCGTTTTATTTTTCTTGAGTTCATTTTGTTTTATTTCTCTGAGTAGGTATCTAAAATGGTTAAATGAAATGTATTTATCATTACTTTTCTCTCTATTCTAGTGCCAAAAAGGATAAGAGAAAAAAATGAAAAATGCATTTTTGAAAATTTAAAGAATTATAAAATGTATTTTGTGATAAAATTATTCATTTGAGTTTTTCCTGAGCAGCGATAGTTACTTTTTTTTTAAAAGTTAAGATTTTGATTTTTATAGTACTTTGTATGTATCCCTTATTATTTTGTTCTCTATTCCAGTGCCAAAAAGGATAAGAGAAAAAAAGGAAAAATGCATTTTTGAAAATTTAAAGAATTATAAAATGTATTTTGTGATAAAATTATTCATTTGAGTTTTTCCTGAGCAGCGATAGTTACTTTTTTTTAAAAGTTAACATTTTGATTTTTTATAGTACTTTGTATGTATCCCTCATTACTTTGTTCTCTATTCAAGTGCCAAAAAGGATAAGAGAAAAAAATGAAAAATGCATTTTTGAAAATTTAAAGAATTATAAAATGTATTTTGTGATAAAATTATTCATTTGAGTTTTTCCTGAGCAGCGATAGTTACTTTTTTTTAAAAGTTAACATTTTGATTTTTTATAGTACTTTGTATGTATCCCTTATTATTTTGTTCTCTATTCTAGTGCCAAAAAGGATAAGAGAAAAAAATGAAAAATGCATTTTTGAAAATTTAAAGAATTATAAAATGTATTTTGTGATAAAATTATTCATTTGAGTTTTTCCTGAGCAGCGATAGTTACTTTTTTTTAAAAGTTAACATTTTGATTTTTTATAGTACTTTGTATGTATCCCTCATTACTTTGTTCTCTATTCTAGTGCCGAAAAGGATACGAGAAAAAAATGAAAAATGCATTTTTGAAAATTTAAAGAATTATAAAATGTATTTTGTGATAAAATTATTCATTTGAGTTTTTCCTGAGCAGCGATAGTTACTTTTTTTTAAAGTTAACATTTTGATTTTTATAGTACTTTGTATGTATCCCTTATTATTTTGTTCTCTATTCCAGTGCCAAAAAGGATAAGAGAAAAAAAGGAAAAATGCATTTTTGAAAATTTAAAGAATTATAAAATGTATTTTGTGATAAAATTATTCATTTGAGTTTTCCTGAGCAGCGATAGTTACTTTTTTAAAAGTTAACATTATGATTTTTTATAGTAATTTCATCAAAAGCTTCTTTAATTTCATTTCGTCTGTTTTTTTTTTTTTTTAATTATAGCATGGATTGAAGTATTTTTCTTGATTAGATTAATAATTAAACGCTATTATATAAAGAAATTTCGTGTGACAGACAAACCTTTTTTGGGAATAAAAATGAAATTGAATTCATTAACCCAACTGAATAGTTTTAACAGATTCTCGTGATAATTGATGAAACTAGACTTAGCAGGAAAATTTTTGCAATTATTTGAAACTGAATTATTTAATTATTTTGCATTTGTCTAATTTTCAAGGTAATTTTCAAAAGCAATTTTATTGTAGAAAGTTAGAAAAATAAAACTGTGAAACAGAGATACATATTTATAAATTTAATCCATTATTTAACATGATGAATAATATAATTTAATCCTTAAATATCAATTTTATAATGTAAACATAGTGACAACGTGATTTTATTCCATTTAAGTTATGGAAAAAATCTTATACTTTTGTTTCTAATCAACAGATCAGTTTACTGTATGAAAATTTAATAAAAATAAGAGACGATCCTTAAGTTTTGAAAACGTATCGATTAAATTAACTATTCATTCAAATTTCATTTCTAATAATTAACTATAATTAGAAGTATTCTTACAAAACATATATTTATAGTTTTTATCATACACAGTTACATTTCCATTTATAAGTGAGTGCAGCAAAATTTTTCTGTTGTAAGTTTTTTAACACTAAAACAATTAATTTTGACCAGAAATTTGTTTCGTTTAATTGACTTTTACTTTTTATTCATGTTTTAATAAAACGTATAATAATTTATAGTTTGAAGCAATATATATACCCAATTTAATATTAATAACAATTAATATATATCGCGATTCTGATTGATATCCATATTTTAAATTAATCTATTACTTTTAAAGTTGACCTTCATAAAAATAAAGTACCATATTTTTTATACTTTTTTAACTTTACTTATACATTTTCCATTTAATATCATTGAAGCTAAAACCGAAAAAAGACAAATATGTTGATCAAAATATAAAAAAAATGTTATTATATTTGTCTTTAGTTTATAAATATCAATATAGATGGCGCCACTACAATGATTTATTTATGAAGTCATACAGATGACAAAAGTAAACTCTCATAGTCAAATAAAATTATTTAAAATTAGAACGATAAGAAAAGAAAACAAAAGTAAAACATGTATAAACTTGTATGAAATTCAGTATATATATAATTTATAGGGAAATCTGAAAGAAGAGTATAGTCTACACAAAGAAATAAGAAAAATCTCTCTCAAAAACTGCATTTAAAAAGAATGATTCTTTAAAAAATATTTTTGTTGTGTATTTTGATAGAAATTATAAATATCGAATTGATTTTCTTATTTCGAAAAAATTTCAGTCAAATGCAAGGAATGGTAGATATAAGAAACAATATTTTCTCTTGAATAAATATGTGAAGATTATTTGAATTTTTATGTCATTGTATGATTTTTTTTTTTTTCACTCCTCAGTTTTAGTTTCAAATTTTCTTTCTCTTTGTTCTTACAAGCAAACAAGTTATTTTTGATTTTTAAGCTTTAATAAGTGGGCAGTTATGAACATTTCTCAAAAAGAATCTAAAATATTTTTTTTACTGCAAAATAAAAACAAGTATAATATATTTTTAGTGGAATACATATATTTTTTTCAGTTTTCACAAGCAGATAACTTTGACTTTTGTATTAAGTGTAAAAAAATATATTTTTATATTTCCTGTGTGTGTGAATCAGATATTATAATTACGAATTATTCTTTATTATTAAATCTTACGAAGATTATGAAAGTAGTATTTTTTCTCAATTATTTTTATTCTTTATATTAATTTCAACTTTTATCAATATTTTTAGAATATAAATAATTTCAATTTTATCTTATCACTTTCATTTTTTCATATTTATACTTTATATATCATAAAGAGGTGTAGACCGGAAAGAATCTAGCAAACCTTAGTAAATATTTTAAACCAAATATTTTAAAATTTTGAAATATTTTTATTTAGTGAGATTTATTAATTTTTAACAATTATTAAAAATTTAATTATTTAAGAAATATTAATTAAAAAAAACAATAACTTCATTAGAAAACTGATAATTTGTGACGATGTATCCTTATTTATTACTTTTAAGATTTTTCTATCGCCATCTTTTTCCGCCAACTTTCCTAAGAACTCATGTCTATCAACATATAATGCGGAGGAGTTATTAAAGAAACATGAATTATTAAAAAAATACTTTTGAGCTAAATTATTTCATTATATAACATTTAATAAATCCTTTAATTACATCATGTAATGTAAAATTTCTGCTGATAATTAATATTTCATAACAGAAATCGTATCTGAAATTTTTTAGTACGATTTTATTAGAGTCATGTTTTTAAATGTGGTATTTACTCCATTAAATGTGAGTTCCGATCAGGGTATGGATATTGATTAGTGAACTCATTTTGTCAGCGTCTAAATTTTGCTTAGGATTTATTTCGAAATATTTTAACAAACACCATGATTAATCATCCAAATTCCTGTCGGCTAATCTTTTCAAAACTGCCGAAACATATCAGAGCAGGAGTCATCAATCAAAAACTAAGATTTATTCGTCATATTGAATATATATATATATATATATATATATATATATATATATATATATATATATATATATATATATATATATATATATATATATATATATATATATATATATATATATATATATACTCTAAGACTATGCTATTGAATGGAATTTTAATTCAGGTATTGTAAAAGTTTATGCTATTCTGAGTTTTTAGTTACATTGGACTTCAATTCAATAAATTTCTTGTGTGCAATTGAATTTCAAATGTAGTTGCAGATCTAAAATCGAGCTATTGCTTCAGTTTTCTCCTCCGGTCGTCTCAATTAGAATTTTAAGAGAAAAGCATGTTTGTCAACAGTTACGATGTTTCCACTCCCCGTGCATGAAATATTTCTAGATATATTTTTGGGATTAAATTTCTGGATTTTATTAATATCCTGTTGTTTAAGATTCCAAGAGAGAAAAAAAATTCGCAGAATTATTAAGTATTTTTGATAATTTTAGTTCTCCCATGAAATATTTTGGTTAGCAACATCAACTTTAGGGATTATTAGTACCAACTTTATAGATAGAGAGACAGAATTTCATAGAAATTGCTAATTTATTTTTTGATAATTTCACCATGGACGTTTTTGATGATTAATATCAACTTAAGTCAGTAAAACAGTCATCTAAAGTACGAAAAAATTTATTACATTTATAAAAATGCATCTGTTTTTTTTTTTATCACTGATAAACGTATATTTTTACAATGGAGTTGAATGTTCTTTTTCGTTTTATCAAAATAATCTAATTAAATAAATAAATATGTTTTTAAATACTATATAAAATTTATTTACTTACAAATACTTTTTGTGTTAAGGTAGAGAATCGAGTACTGTTTTTTTATAAGAATCGCAACTGAAATTTATTTTTTAATCCATACGAATATAAAAGATAATAAAAATTGAATAAAGTGAAATATCTGTTATATTCATTTATTGATTAAACTTATCACTGAATAAAAACTATTCACTAAAATAATTATTGCAATATTTAAAATATTTTTTAAGAATTAAATTTCATTAACAACTTTTTTTCCGATTCTGAACTACGTGCTTCTCACATTCCACAAATTTTATTCACTTTTTTTGCGTGAAGTGTTTTAATAAGGAAAACAGCTATTTATATAAATAAGGAAGTAAATGTCATTCTCACCAATCGGAAGTAATCTCACAGAATGTAGTTGGTAATTCATTTTTTCAATTAATGTAAGTTATACAACAAATCTAAGTATTTTATTAGGGATATTTATATTTTTATATGTTTATTGAACAATGTGATCGAGTTTTAGGTCCCAAAATAACCCCAACATTTTCAAATTTTTACAGAAACTTTTATTTAATTTAACTTTTTTACAATAGCATGCAATTATTAATATTTTACGTATTTACTTGATGAACATTTGTTTCAATTTTATATAGGTTTATTAACTTATTTCCCCAATTGTGATAATGACCGTGACTCTATTTTTTTCAATATGAAATTTTAAATATTGCCTCATTTTGCACCATAATGTAAATCAAAATTGAACTATAATACCAATAATTCAACCAGATATATATATATATATATATATATATATATATATATATATATATATATATATATATATAAATAAAATATATATATATATACATAATATATATATATATTTTGATATTTGTTATTTAAAGAAAAAAGTTGACCATTAGAGCAAAGAATAGCAGTCCCTATCATTCCATAAGTAGAAAAAATTTTTTAAATGATTTTTACTCTACACGGTTGAAAAACTCAGAACAGCAAACAAAAAGTTAGGAACCATTGTGCAACAATTTTATGCATGGTCATAAGTTGCAGAATACAAATGTAATAAAACGCGACATGGAAAAAAAAAGAAAAAAAAGAAAAAAAAAAAAAAAAAAAAAAACGAAACAAAATTTTTACGGAAATTTTAATTCTTCAAAACGAATGAAAGAACTTAAAAAGCGGCTGTAAAAATTTTGTTTATTTTCATGTAAATGACTATGACAAAAACATTGTTTCGAAAGGATGCAAGATGTTTAATACGGTGGGAGATCGAGATTCAAATAGCTTATATTACTGTACACCTCTTTTGTATATACGTAATGAATTCACAGGTTTAGTTTTCCATAACGCGCTGTTTTATGCAGGAACAAATGCATGCTTTAAATATTGGACAATAAAAGTAGGTGCTGGTCTTGAAAACAGCAACTTATCACTCGATTATGTCCCAAAAATGTCTTCTATAAAATTTAGACCATAAGAGTAGAATAAGAGATTTCATACACTTAAATGTTTCTGTTTTTCAAACATGTTCTCGACATAAAGAGCTACATGAACTCTGGTTTTATCATGGACTTGAAAAAAGGAGTCGTGAGTGGTTGCAGTGTAAAGTAAGTCGTGAGTTTTCAATATTTCGATTGCATATCTTTAAGTCGTCAAGTGCCATTTGGAATGATAGTTAGGTTCGTAAATTCCCTTATAATGACTTCAGCTCATACTATTAATGGTCTTTTATAATGTGATCCTTCCCAAACTTAGCTTCCGAGTTACATATTATCTGCAAACGAAAATGCATTTAATGTCATATTCTAAACTGAATTGGCTTCTTAAGTACTTAACATATGACCCCAATTTCTTCTGATCGCAAGGTTGGATCTAATATCGATGTTCAGTTTTTTTCTTTTTCTACACTGTATCTTGTGGATGACAGAATATTTACCATTTTAAAGACTGTGCTTAAAGATTGCCCGATGCTCAAAACATTTTTAGGATGGTTTGCCTGGAAATTCATGGTCTTATTACCAAAGAAATTGATTTTGCAACTAAACAGCGTTATATATTCTCTCTCCAAGAGCTGTTAGTATCATCATTTGCTTTGGTAGCACGTGAACGATCTTGTTCTATTCGAAATCTGACATTCCCTTCGAAACAGAATCCACTGTCATGAAATGTCTGGCTTTGCAGCTCAGGCAGTATCAGCTACGTTTCTTTGTATATGCCCAAATTTAAATCTTCCAAAAAGATACCCAATAAAATTAATCCTCGTGTACTAAGAATGAGGATAAAACCAATCCAAACCTATAATTTGCCAAGAAGTGGATTCCAGTAAACTACGTTTCTATGATAATTAATGAATTTTTTTCAAATTAAAACTGAGCTATTGAATATCACGACTGAGGCAGTGAAAAATTAAACTTACTCTAAATGAAGATTTTTTACATTATATTTATTTTCTGATTTTCAGCATTATGTGGTACAGGTATTTTTCTTCCTTTTTTTCTCTTGCTCTTTAAGATGCGGATTTTTATTCTACTCTAATTATTAGAATAAGTATTTGCATATTTTTTTTTAAAGAAAATTGTGTAGCTCTGTTTTTTTCAACAATGTTGAACAACGGTGGCTTAAATGGATTACAAGATACTTATTTTTCGTGATTCATAAACTCGTTTAGGAACTAGGTGTTTCATAAAACTATTTTTATTATAATAGTTTTGCAAACTATATGTGTTTCGTATATAAAACTATTATTGTTAAAATAAATTTACAAAACACCTAGTTCCTAAACGAATTAATTAATCACGAAAAATAAGCATCTTGTTAGCCATTCAAGTCACTGTTATTCAACATTGTAGAAAAAAAAAATAGAGCTACACCGTATCAAAATGGAGAAATTGTCTATAGTTGATTACGGATGTTTGTAGCCTAATTTTTAATGCATGCTACAACTACCGAAACAAAAATTTAAAAATTCGATTAATTTTAAAAGTTATAAAAATCATGAAATGTTTGCTTCTAATTTTAATTTATGTTAAATGGGTTACTATATTTATACTTGTATATCAACCTCTTTCCAGATCAATTTTCGAATTTACAAAAAAGTAAAATCATTGAATTTGTCAAAATCTTTTACTATTTTGCCATAAAATTTTTTCTATTCCATGAAAACAAATATGTTAGCAAACAGAAAAAAAAACACGAATATAAAAATTTTTGGAAGATATTTTATTGAACTTTTATCATTTGACAAATTAAGAATTTCACCTCGATTTAAAATAACACATTAAAATATTATAACATATTTTTGGTTAAACACACACAAATGAATTCACATATGAATATCAAAGAGGCTTTGAGAATTTCTCCAATTTTCAAAAGTGAAATCTTCAACTTATGATTAATAAAGGAAGATAACGGCTTAGATTTAAGGGATGGCCTAAGGGCTCCAACACAAGAGAAACTCCACACGTCTTTTTTTATATGTTGTTTTCGATAAAACAAGTTGTATAAGACAGTCAAATGGTTTTCTGGACGGAAATACATTTGTGACTTTCAGTCAATTTTTACATTTTTTCGGAAATATTTCTAATATAAATGAAGGCTGTTTTGAAGGTTTTTCCTCCTTTAGAGAAGTATACATTGGCTGTCACAAGTCAAATGATGACTACAGAAACTTATAGGGTTCCATACATGTTGTACACTGTCGCGATGATCATCAAAATTAAAATATAAAGAATGCACCTTATTGATAGATATCGTCACAATATTAACAAAAGTAATTGTTTTAATTACATTGTAGTCATTGTAAAAGAAATTCTCTCCGTAATCGGTCCATATTAAGTCTTTCGTATTTATGATTTGTTGATGCTAATAATCTCGATCATCAAACAGAATTTTTATAAATTAAAGTCAAATGACTTTAATATTTCTTGGCGCCAAATTTACTTTCAAGGGTCTAGAATATTTTCAATTGATTATCTGAAAATCAATCAATCAATCAAGAAATCCTTAAATCTTGCGACACAGATTCTGGTACTTTTCATTGCAATTCTTGAGCTTTTTTTCAATTGACAATTCGTTTTAACACAACTACGATTAATATTTCATAAAAAATATTTTTTTAAGAAAATATGCTTTAAAATGTCTATAAAAATACCCCAAAAGATTAAAAACTGTGTACATAATTTTACATATTAAATTCTAAAACTTTACATTTCTTTTTAATTTCACAAAGGAGAATATGCAGGAATGTAATAAATGTAGAATCGTGAACAATAATTGTCAGTAAATGTAGAACTGTAAACAGTAATGGCAATCTATGTAGAACCGGAGGCAATTATTTCATACCTTATTTCCGGTCATATATACAAAAGACAAGCAAGCAATCTACCGATTATTTTAGATTTTGATAATTTGAAAGATAATTGAATACATTTTGAGACAAATTTCAATTTATGTCAAATAGCGAAGTTAGCAATTGCGATCAGATATTCTCCTCTTTAAACTTCTATATAACAAAGAGTGTTATTAATAATTAATTTCTATCCATAGTATGATCAGTTAATAACCAGAAAAGTCTAAGAGCCATCTATTGGTATAACACTTTGAGCCAAAATTAATGTTTCCAAAATAAAATTTTTATCATACACATTTAATTTAATACACAATTTTCTCTTTAATTTTCAAATAAAATTAAAGAATGGTTTTATTTATTTTATTAATCACAGAAATTTTTAATGGAAAAAAAAATAATAACAATTATATCAATTCAAAATGGTAAAAATGGTAGAACTGTAGTTAAACCAAAAATAAATGAATACTGTCTTTATGTTAATGAGTCACATAATTGTTAATTCTAAATTCTACCAAGTGAAGATCTGTCATTTAAATTGTTGATAGTCAGAAAAGAAGCTTTAATTGCGCAAAAATGCATTAGTAATAATGTTACATATTTTAGTTCAAAAATATATTTAAATACCTCACCAGCAAACAGTAGGTTACTCTTAAATTGATTTCTTTAACCAATTCATTGTCTTCTATTAATCTAATTATAGCATAGACTTAAGTTATTATTATTGTATACTCATTTTTTAAATCAAAATGTGCTAAATTATCAAATAATCTGTTATTTTTTTGACCCAATATGTTCCAGATTCCTTTTTGGAAAGGGATTTCCCTCCTTTTTCAGTTTTTAACACAATTCTATTACAAACACATATCAGTAATATTTGTTAATCCCCTTAACGTAAATTTCATACATATTGCAACTGTGTTTAACTTAAGTGCTTTTTGTGTTTGTTATTAATTTTCTCACAGACTATTTTTTTTAAATAAAAATATAAACTATTAAATATTTCGCCTAATTGTGTTTATATTTAAATAAAAAGCTTTTTAATAATAAAATATGCTATCCACTTTTAAGGAAGAAACTTTACAGAAATACAAGTCCCTTTTATTCACAAAATTGGTAAAAGATATATTGTGCAAGAGACACACAATTTAAACCTCATAATTTCCTAAATAACAGAAAAACTGAAAATGGGATAAAAAAAAATATCAAATGAACTTTAATTCTTTATAATTGGAACATCATGGCTTTATAACATCAGTTAGAATAAGGATACTTTCACAAGCAGTGTGTAATAACTTTAATATATACAGTCTCACTGGCATAAAGACACCCTTTCTTCCCAGAGGTGAAGCGATCAGTGCTACATGCACCCCGACTGTTTTCAAGTTAACAATGATTCCTTCTTTTTTGGCTATCTCACCCTATTTATTTCCACCATAAAATTGTGATACAGGAAAACATATAATGATGGGAAATAACTGTCCTCAATCTAATTTTTATGAAGGCTAAACGTGAGTTTAGGCATTGTGAAGCCGTAGGAAACCATTGCAACTTTTTCTTTTAATTTAGTATACAGCAATTAATTAACAAAAGTAAATGGTCAACATACTAGCTTCATGGGGATAAAAATTTATTTTGAAATTATAATTTTTTTTTTGTATCACCTTTCTATCTGAAGAGAATGAAAAATGTAGACATTTCTTTAAGTTTTTTTTTTAGGTTAACGTTTTAGGTTTTTTAGGTATTTTTTTTAGATTCTTATTATGCATTAGCTATTTTTTTTCATTTATAATTTATTTGACATTTTATTAATTATTTGAACAGAATGTGATTGTTTTGCATGAAAACTAAAGATGTGTGAATGAGTTGTTGTTGTCGTATGCCAGCTAGCCTGGAATTATGGGGTGCTTTTCCCAACCGAACCCTATTTGGTGTGGAGTCCAACAACTTCAGTACACACATGCCATAAGTACCCGTTAATAGAGTAGGCAACCATTCACGAAAGGAAATGACAAAGACCGGATAGATAGAGAGAGAAACTACATCCATGCCCGAGTCGGGACTCGAACCCAGGACCTCCTAATCCCCAGTTAGGCATGCAGGCCACTAGACAAATTGAGCGGTAGATGAATGAATATATTTATAAAAAAAATTCTGATCATTATAATGATTCGTATGTTAAAATGCATTAGCTATTTTAAACTATAATATTATTCTACACAGTTATATTATTATAAATTAGTATGATTATATGATAGTTATTAAATATATATAATTATTAAATATAAAAATATATAATTAAACTTTTTAATAAAAACAAAATTATATGCCGTTTATGTCTGTATTAACTGATGAAAGGCTCAAAAATTTGGTGTGATGATAAAAGATGATTTAAGAAAACATATACTTTCCTTAAATTTTAAATTTAATGAAAAATCAAAAGGAATGCACAGAAAGTTTTAATTTAATCATCTACACATAGAAAAGTCTCAATGCCTTAAACTGCAATTAATTATTTAATATTTTGTTGATTGTTAAGAACATGGAAAATTTATATAAAATGTATTTTTACATTAGTAAGACACATTTTAAATAGCACTTTTAAGTTTATAAATAATAAAAAGAAGTTAAAATGCTTTATAAAACTATTTTTTGCAATGGTTAGTCCACTAAATATTCCCAAAGTCATGAAGACGTTTAGATAAAACAAATAATGATTAAATTTAAAATTAAAAAATATCAAGAACTACAAAAATATTAAAAAAAATTTTTTTTCTGAAAAGTAGGTAATTTCTAAAATATATACATTTTATTGGACTACTGTGGAAATATTTTAAAACCTGATAAAATAATATAGTTATCTTACAAATTTTATAAAAAGGGAAATTTATTTAAAATAAAAGATAATTCTCGTAAATTGAACAAAGAACACGCAGTACATAAGTTTGTAATATCAGTATTTGAAAAAAGTTACTAGTTGCAAATTGAGAGCTGACAAAGAACAGAAAATTTTTGATTAGAACTGATAAAATATGATGATACTAAGTACGCTTACGAAATTTTTCTTCAAAGAAATTCTACGTTAGTTTAATAAAAAAGAAATCCGTGTTTTGGATGAATGATGTAACAGTTTTCTAACGAAAATGACTGACGATCAACATCATCATTGAACTTTTGAAGTAGACAATTTTACTGATAATTATAACGAAAGTTTTCAATTTCACAGATGTAGCTCCCATTTCTTATAAAAAAAGAAATACGAGACTACAGATTAATTTGAAAAACAGTCATAAATGGAACACGTTCAACTTAAAAGAATCTCATGTTATTGAAAGAAAATATAGTCGCATAAAGAATTATTTAGGAAAGTTGACTTTTGCAGAATTGAATGCTATAAATCTTAACTACAACCGCAACTCTATTTCAATCAATTAAAAAATAAGTTAATAAAAAATCCATCATGCATTTAAATGCATTTAATGTAAAATTAACGCTCCTTTACGGAAAAAATGGAAATTTTAAAAACGCTCTTGATTTTAACTTAATTTTATTAGGTACGATTTCTCTAGCATTATAATAAGAGGAATAAAAAATATGTCTATTTTGTTTCAGTTCATTTGTAAGCAAAAAGGTCAACTAATGCAGTCAGAGGTTATCTGCTTCAGTAGATTTCAAAATGTGAATGGAATATATAATAATATACCTGATAGAAAATATGTGTGTTTTCCTATTCAGAAACATTATGATTCAAGAAAGATAGCTTGCCTTGAACATCAAATAAATTAATAGAAAAATAGGTTTTGCGTAGGAATCTATCTATCTATCTATCTATATAAATATATCTATCTATCTGTCTATATAAATATATATATATGAAAATATATCTATATCTATATATCTATATCTATCTATCTCTCTCTCTCTCTCTCTCTATCTATCTATCTATCTATATATATATATATATATATATAAATTCTAGATTGTGCATGGTTGCCTACCCTATAAACGGGTAGGCAACCATGCACAATCTAGAATTAACTCAGTACAATCTAGAACTTCCTCATCAATCTAGAACTTCCTTTTCCATGCCATAGGCATGTGTGTACTGAGGAAGTTGGACTCCTCACCAAAATGTGGTTCAGTTAGAAAAGTGGAAGAGCGCACCCCACATTGGCAGCCCTGCTGACACAAGACAGTAACGAAACAAAATAGTGGATGCATTTACAGAAACGAAAATTACTTATAAATTCCATTCACAAAAATTTAAAGAGTCCATTTTTTAATCTATAGTTGATCCCATTTTTTAAGCTATAGTTGATTAACCGATAACACACCCAGTGCGTTTCATAGGAAGTAAAACTTCCTGCCTTATCTCCTTCGAAGTCACATTGTAATCAATACGATGATTGCTTAAGAATGTAATTGGAAAACGTCCCCATGACTTTGGGTAAGCTCTGAAATTTGTTGATCGAAACAGTGTTATCCAATTAGATAGCACTTCAGAGGAATGCTCGAACCAGAGTTTAAAAACCAGAGAAGATTCGTACGTAAACTACTGGTGTAAAAGTTCCTTTAAAGTAAATTGTACTCACAGAAATCATTCAAACAGCCATATTAACGTCTGCAACATATCCACAAAATAGTGCGTTTTGACGCACCTAAAGGACGTAATTGAAATGGACAAAATATTTCGTCTTTTACCAGCAAATAAGGCAGTCACACTTTATGCATAAAAAAAGCAATAAATTAAAAAAGTCCATCTTCCTAATTGAAATTTTATCCCGTTATTTTAATCTAGCATAATTTTGGCTGGTATAAAGGAAAAAGTTATCGAGGAAGGATTTAAAGCTTGAAATATCGCTACAGAATAGTACACTATTGCATTAAAAGAAGAAAAACACTAAAATTAGGTTTTATTTAGCATTTGAAACTATGTCTTTAATAAAATTATGTTTTTAAATAATTTTAATTAAATAAATGTATGAAAACTTTAAGCAATATTCATTTATATTGGTTTAATTGCGTGACTATTTTTAACATTTTGAATTTTAAATTTAATCTTAAATAAAATTATCTTTAGAATATTACTCATTTTCACTATTTACTTTCAAACATTTATCATAATGTATTTAAGAAAAAAAAAAACAACTTAAATTTTAGTTATAATATGCAGATAATTTTTGTATAAAAAGACATAATCAATGCATCTGTATTAAACTTTAGAGAATGATATTATAAAATTACTAAATTTACAAAACTACGAAAATTAAAATTTGAATAATGAAACTTAATTTATAATTTTTAAATATGGCAGTCACTACTGTTTAACCAATTTTTAATCTGGACCATAATATTTGATGAAAAAATTGCTTATAAAACTAATCAAGTGCTTTGGCGTATATTTTTTAAAGACAATTCTAGTTCATTTTTTAAAAAATAAATTTTTCAATTATTATAAAGTAACAAAAATTTTCTACTAAAAAAAAAAAAAATTCAATTTAAGAACAAAATATTTTAAAAATTTCATTCACGCGCAAGTGAACTTTATCGAAAAGGGAATTATTTCAGTAACTATATGAAGTAAATGAAATGTTTTGAGTAATTGAAAATGATTTTTTAAGAAATAAATTTCTAAATTATTTACTCAAATTCATAGAAAATTATAATTTTATTTGAATACCATTGATACATTTAAAAAGTGTCAGATATTTAAGAATAAACATAAATTACTACAGCATATGATAGTTTATAATATATTTTGTCTAATTTTTAACATAGAATAAAAAATTATGAAACAGTATGAAGTAAAAAATAGCAAATTGTTATAACTAAAGATTTGAAGTCTATAATATAAAATCCTTAGAGAATATATAATAAATTTTAATTTAAATTGATGCTTTGAAATGCTGTTATTATCTTGAAGATTAACTTCATAATTTACAACAGTTAAATTTAAAAATTAGAATATACATTAAATTGCATTAAAATATTTGCGTTAAATTTATGAAAAGTATTTCCTTAATGCATCATCTCGTTTATTGCGTCAATATTTCGAAAGGGATCTCGAAGTGGTTACTTTAAATTGAGATAAACTGGATTTAACCGATGTAAACCAGATAATCTAAAGCTATAGATTGTAAAAAATGTTAAATTTCATATTCATGCATGTAAAATTAGTTGAATTTATTAAGTTCCAAAATACTATTAAAATAATATATTCTATGTTTCAGTGAAAAAAAAACTAATTTGCGATGATAATAAAAATGAGAGACGCATTTTAAGATCAAAAGCCTTAACATGTTCGTTAAGAAAAATTCCAACCAACAAAGTAACTCCTACTTAACATCTCTCCTCAACATAAAATTAAATCCAAAAGAAATAATTATAATCACTACATATTCATTAAATATTCAGTATAAGAAATAAGAATATTTGGAAACATTTTAATTGCAGAAAATTATTCTGTTTAAGACTATGATATTTTTTCGTACTCTTTTGGGTCCAACTCGTAACAAATCATACTCCAAGAATATGATAGATATCATTATTATATAAATTAGTTTCAGTATTGGTTATTATTTAAGAGTTTCCAAATTATAATAAACCTTAAAAATATAAGTTTTTATGCACGCTTATTATTTGAAGCATAGGATAAATATATTTTTATGCAAAAAATATCTCAAATAATCACGTAATTGCATACTTATAAATTATAAATACAACTTTTATTTATTCTAAACATTAGTTACAAAGAAACACACTTAATCATGCATCAGTAATAAGAAAACACTTAGAGAGGGAAAGCAAACATAAAGCTTAGAATTTTATTATAATACATTTGATTATAACTAATCTCAATAAATATATATTTACCTGGCGCCCCTAATTTCTTGTGCATGGCAAATTAAATTTTGAACACGAGAAACCATCCTTAATTATAAATACTGCAAGAGACCACTTAAAACTTTACAAATTGAAGATATCTAAAAGCAATATTTCCAATGAATTAGAGCCCTTGTTAGGCACTTGTTCAGCCCGTACTGAACCTCCTATAGCAGTTCTTTCTTCCAAACACGTCTAAATTTAGAGAGTTAACGAAATATTTTTAACGGGCTTGTGCATAAAACAAGAAAAAAAAATGTAGAAAGATGACTTTTAAGGATTTTGGCCTCTCATGACGTCATGAACCTCAAATAAGACTTGTCCTAAAATTTCCCGATGGAGAGTGACCTATTTACAATGTCTCACCGAAGTATATCAGAAGGTCAAGGTTCCAATACCAAAAAATCGAAGACCGGCGAGCAGGCTTTATTCATTTAGTGCATGAAGAAATTAACAGGGTTTCTGAAAATATAATAAGAGATTTAACTAATTGCACATTCAATAAATTTGAAAAGGGTACTATGACAACTTTTTAAAATATTATTATACATTTATATGTTATCAAGGATTTCATTTTCTACTTCAGTGAAAGTGATATTCATTGAAATGATTTCAAAGATTTTTGAAAGCACTATGGCAAAAACACTATCTGGAGAACTAGAATGAAAATTAATTATTATAGACAAAAGTTTTGATGAAGAATGAAAGCACGTGAAACCAAAATGCAAGAAATTTTTAAAGTTAAAAACCTTTATGTATGGACAGTTACTTATTATGCATGATAAATATCAATGAAAATAAACGGATAAAATTTATATGCTTAGAAAACTTAATTGAAAACTCAATGAGAACCGAAGTTTTCGAATGACTTATTTTTAATCACTTCATTTATGTTTATTTTTGTTTAATTATGCAAAGCTAAATATCTAGGTATGTAATAAAATCAATGCCAACAAATTCTAAATCATACTTTTTATTTAAATATTTAAATAATATTTAAATATTTTAAATTAATTTTCCCTGTATAAGCAAGCATATATATTTTTCTAAAGACAAATTCTTTTGTTGAGAATATAGATTAGCGGAAAAGTATCTGAAAAACAGGATCCTTAATAATTATTGACGTATCACAAACGAAAATTCTTAGAAAAGAAATTTAGCATTTAATTTTTTCGCTTCCTTATAGACATTTTTTTTTATATTTTAATTTTTACTGTAAAAAAATCAATATCAAAACAATTTTTTTAAAAAAAATATACTCATATTAAAAATAATTTTAGTTTAGAGAATCAAAACAAACAAAACAATGTTTATATCTCCTAAAAAATGAAGCAATAAAAATATCATAACTAGATTTAGCATGATGAAAGATTTTCAAATTTTCAAATCAGAGAAAATAAATACGATCACAAAATAAATATATTTGTGATATAAGTTATTTCACTTCCATAACAATTAAATTTACATATTTATACACATTAAAAATAGACCAAGCGGTTAGTAGTTTACCTATCGAAATTCACATACCTTTCAAATTTATAAGCAATTGCTTAAAAATTTTAACAAAAAGAAAAAAAAAAAGACATTTGAAGAGCAACTATCTAAAGTTCCAAACAATAGTTTAATTTGAAAAAAACAAGTTACAAGTTATTTTTGGATCCATTTATTGAGCCTTCAGTTGAGATACAGAGCAAAATATTATTGCAAAGCTATAGCCTCAAGGAAAAAAGAAAAAGCGAAAGAAAAACTTGCCACTACATTTATACCTTACGACCCAGCTGAATGCGAATGTCTAATCGGATACCGTGGCGTTTCTCATGGAATTGGGACACTTTCCCTCTGTGCAAGGGAAAATGCCCTGGAACGATGTACAGGATTCACAATTTTTATCTGGTCACATTCCTTCGGTAGATTTCTCTACTTTTGATATTTTTCATTTTTATTTATTTTTTCTGTGCAAAAGAAATTTTCGGCTTTGAAGTAACACTTTCTATTTCAAACAAGAGTTTATTTAAAAATTTTATTTTTAGAGAATAAAGAAAAGTAGAATTTTTTAAGTGTTCAAAAAAAAATTTTTTTTCAATGTTAGCAATTTTCGTATAATGAAATAATGCGGTTTTCTAATGGTTTTCGAAATCGTTAAATTTTGATTCACTTATGTAAGAGCATAGTAATTTATTTACAATCATATTTGAAAACAAATGACGGAATCATGGTTAATCCTATTCGACGAAGTGACTATTCAAATAATTATTGATGTTTTTCTTTAATAAAGTATATAATCCATATTATTTTTTTAATCAAGGGAAAAATATTTTTTTAATTTCACAATATGGTAATTTTAAATTTTATTAAAAAATATAAGACTTTTTATACAATTTTAAATGCGAAAATAACAGTTGTATTAAAATTTTTAACAGCTGTATAGATAGATATTAACAGTTGTTCTGACGATTTAATATTAAAAAAAAACTTTAGAAATTTAGTTGTCAGCAAAATATTTCTTAATTAAATTTTATTTTTTATTTGTTATGCAAATTTGTATTTTTTCATAAAGAACACTGCAACAAACTTATATATATATATATAAAAAACATTTGGTAACAACTTTACCAATGAATTGTGAAGAAATTTGGGATAACGAGTAAAGACACATTTTGTTGATCGTAAATTTAACAAATATTCATTATCATTGTATAAACCAAGCATTAAAGATATGCAGTGGCCATTGTCATTATTTTAAATTATACAGAATTTAAAAGAATTTTTCAAGATACTTTTAAAAAATATAAAAATAATCACAACTCTGAGTTAAAAATAAAGTAACTTAAAAGATGGTTTGGTTTGTTTGTCGCTCAACGGTCATTTATTACACACAAGGGCTGATCAGACCAGGACCTATGGTTTAAAGTGGATTCCGAACCACTACAAACATCCATTTCCAAGGTGGGATTCGAACCCACGAACTGTGTGACTTAAAAGAAGAAAAACAGAGAATTATACATGTTCGTAATTGAAAAAAACTGTCACTTTCTTAATTCACGAAACGTAATAGACATAACCAAAATTTAAATAAAACATTTGAAAATCAAGTAAATTCAGAAATTTATTGAAGTAATTTACAATAAAAGTGCCAAAAACATTGCGCTCCTTCGTCAAAAAAACTTACACGTTTCTTTAGAATTAATATTTTACTGTCCTTGAATCCGAATTGTCATTGAAGTTAATTTTTAAAAGAACCAAAACTTTTCCTTCAACATTTCTTACATTTATATTATAATAAATTAAATTATGAATATAAAAGAAAATTAATCAATCATTATTATGTTTCGCTCAACATCATAACTGGTAATGTAAATGAGAATGTTTATTAATAAAGTAGGGGATTGTCTTTGTTATCAAACTGTTCTTATTTTTAAGAAATCTCTGTTTTCCCTTAAAAAAAATGTTTTTTTTTTAAAAAAAAAAGAAAAAAATTGTATTTGAATGTAATATACTTTAAAATTTTTATTTGTATTTTTCTTGTTGTTTATTTGTTTTATTAACATTTTAAATTGATTTTGCACATTTTTAGGCCTTGTACGGTATTTGTTCTTTCAAATAAAAAAACTGTTTTTTTTTTATTCTTTCTTATTCAACACTTATATTAAATTTTTAGAAGTATAAATTTTTTTTCAACTTTTCTTATATTTATATTATAATAAATAAAATTACAAATATATAAAAGAAAACTAATCAATCGATATATGTTACTATCAACATCATAACTAGTAATACAAATGAGATGGTTTAATTATAAAGTAGAGGATAGTCTTTTTAAACTATTTCATAATCACTATTTCCAACATTTAGAAGTAAAAAAAAAAAAAAAAAAAAAAAAAAAAAATTAGAAACTAGTTTGTAATATGCTTCGGTATAAACTATTTTGGTTTCTGCTTTTTAAAGTACTTAAACTAATTCTCAGTGTTATATTTAAAATTATTCCAGAGAAAAAAAAAAAGAAGACACCCATTTCTACAAAATGTACGGGCAATTTATTTCACAGAATTGTTCCCTTTACTAGTTTCTGATCTCTAATGTATTTTGCTCTACAAAATCGACAATACAAATAGCCCAAAACCAATAATTCTTCATAATATTTATGCCGTACACAGACCTATAGTGTAGAAAAAAAGCAACTGCCCCAACCTAGATCAAGACCTGTTGTTGCCAAACTGGGTCACAGTGATATTTATAGATACCAGCGACCATAAAAAGTTTTTTCCTTTGGAGAAATAATCTTAAGGTACATAATCCCCCTCGGAATCTTTATTGTTAAGTAAATACGCGAGGATTCCCATAAGGCTCATATCTCTTTAATTCACTTCAATTTTATTCGCTGTTCTTTGATATCATTACTGTAGTTTCAACTTATGTAAATAAAAATTATCGCATTTATATTCTAAGATGAAGCTATTTTTTAATCAAAATAACGAGGAAAAATTAAAAGTAAAATTCAACGTAAATTTTAAAAATGCTCGTGGGAAATATAATAAAGAACTAGAAGATAATTTTAGTTCATTGATTAATAAAAATATTTTTGCATATATCTTAATTGAATAACAGGAAACACATTATTACAAATTAATTACTCAATTGAAACTAGGTTTTAATATATTTTAATTAATTTTTAATTTATGTTCATTAACATCGTGGTTTTCATGTTCATTATCATAACTACACAATATGTGATAGCCACCGAATGTCCTTGAAATATTAAAATCCTCAAGAATAGCTTGAAAAATGGTATATATTGATAAGAAAATCAGTAATACCAGTGTAATCGAAACGGACGTACTAAACATTGTAATAGCTTTGTATGAAAATTTAGTATGTGGGAAAGTTTTCTTTCTGTTTCTCCATGTGTTTTTTATCCATATTTCTAGGTCAAGTATTAATATTCTAGGGTTATAAATACATCAAGCCACAAAAAATGTGTTTTAGCCATTTATTGATATAATAACCGAGTGAAATTTCAGTTTAAAATTTTAATTTATACAATTATAATACTTCAATGGGGCAATACATGAGTAACATGCTCAAACACTATTTGAAATGTAGATTGTTTCAGCTAATCAAAATGTTACTTCTAATTTTACAAAACACCGATTTATGCTTCATAAAAATATAGTTTTTTTATACTATGTTTCCTGTGAAATAACTGTTGATTTATCATTCAGCAATTATTTCATTGCTGAATGATAAATCAACTCACTTAAAAGAACTCATTGGATATTTATATGATTCCATTGGGAGGGCAATCGGTTCGAATATGATTGAATTACGAAAAACGATCTAAACTTGGTTTTTCTTGATCTCATGTCATTAATAATCGAACCAAATTGGCAAATTGCTGAAAATTCTGAGCGGAATGTTTTAGTACAGTTGGGTATGCGAAATGCAAAACATCTTGTGAAAAACACTTTTATTTTTTTTACTTCATAAATTTAGATATATTAGGATTTGCAAAATATTTCAGTAATTCATGACGTTAATTAGTAATAGAGGCTTAAGAAAGGTGAAATTTATATAATAATAATAATCTTAAGCAATATAGTTAATGAGAAATGAATATTTCATGAATGATAACAGCATATCCTATGAGCATATATATATTAATAAACTGCAGCAATATCATTTATAGATTTTGAAAAAGGTAATTATTAAACAAAATAAAAGAATCATAGTTTATAAAATTGGTTGTTTCAATTTCTGAACTAAATTTAATATAAATTATAGTACTCAGTTTTTTTTCTTATTCAGTTTTCATCTATTCCTTTTTAATCTACTAAATTATCTATATTGTTGTAAATCGTTTGTTTCGTAACTATATTTAGTCATTTAAAAGCTGATTTTCACAACTTATCTACAATTCTCTGAAATGAGGTGTATAACTTATAGTATTTATTCAATTGTAAAATAATATACAATTAATTCAAATGAGAGTCAGAAAAATGTATTTTTTTTTCACTTAATTTTGGTCAACTAACAATGCATTCATACAAGTGGATATAAATCGGTTTAGCTAAAATTGTTAGCTTTCGTACAATATACGTTATAAATTCTGAGTTTGTACACAGCGCACATGATAATGTACACCCAAAAATCTTTTTTTAAGAAACATCTAAAAGGACTGTCACTTGAGTGACATAATGCGACTCTTTTCCTTTCAAAGAAGAATGCATTTATGTATTATTTGCTCGGAAAGGTCAATCAACTTCATTCCAACGAACCTTAAGAGATCACGCAGAAACATTTCCTGGCATCCGTTATTTATTTCCATGGAAGACAAGATCGTAAGAAAAAGGTGATGGATCCGTTTTCGAATGTTTAAAGATTTGATTGATTGTTTTTCAACAAATGTCCGAAAATCTATCAATTAGATATGCCTTATATTTTGTAAACTTTTATATAAAAATACTAAAAATCTTTACCCTTCACGACAAAGTATTTTATATTAAAATTTATAATGCGTATCAGGCACTGAATTCATTTTTGTGAGCAAATTATTGTTTACAAAACGAATATATTTTTACAACTTCAAATGTATTTTTATATATTTATTTAGAATTCACCCTATTTATGTGTATACACTGAACTAAAGAATACGATTTCATATGCTTGATTAAACAGAGACTCTTTTAATTTAAAAATAAAATGCCAAATGACGGGGAAAACATCAACGTCGGCGTTTTCAACTCCAAATTTCCATTCATTAGGCCACAACATGCTAAAGTACATGAGCTCAATTATTAAAATGGTTTCGAATGGGTCACAGATAATTACATTTAAACTCCTGACCACCTACGAAAAATCTTAAGACCGAACGCTACTGCTTTTTATCGTATCCGAAATATCATTTAAACTCCTGACCACCTACGTAAAATCTTAGGACCGAACGCTACTGCTTTTTATCATATCCGAAATATCATTTAAACTCCTGACCACCTACGTAAAATTTTAAGACCAAACGCTACTGCTTTTTATCGTATCCGAAATATCATTTAAACTCCTGACCACCTACATAAAATTTTAAGACCGAACGCTACTGCTTTTTATCGTATCCGAAATATCATTTAAACTCCTGACCACCTACGTAAAATCTTAAGACCGAACGCTACTGCTTTTTATCATATCCGAAATATCATTTAAACTCCTGACCACCTACGTAAAATTTTAAGACCGAACGCTACTGCTTTTTATCGTATCCGAAATATCATTTAAACTCCTGACCACCTACATAAAATTTTAAGACCGAACGCTACTGCTTTTTATCGTATCCGAAATATCATTTAAACTCCTGACCACCTACGTAAAATCTTAAGACCGAACGCTACTGCTTTTTATCATATCCGAAATATCATTTAAACTCCTGACCACCTACGTAAAATTTTAAGACCGAACGCTACTGCTTTTTATCGTATCCGAAATATCATTTAAACTCCTGACCACCTACATAAAATCTTAAGACCGAACGCTATTGCTTTTTATCATATCCGAAATATCATTTAAACTCCTAACCACCTACGTAAAATCTTAAGACCGAACGCTATTGCTTTTTATCATATCCGAAATATCATTTAAACTCCTGACCACCTACGTAAAATCTTAAGACCGAACGCTACTGCTTTTTATCGTATCCGAAATATCATTTAAACTCCTGACCACCTACATAAAATCTTAGGACCGAACGCTACTGCTTTTTATCATATCCGAAATATCATTTAAACTCCTGACCACCTACGTAAAATTTTAAGACCGAACGCTACTGCTTTTTATCGTATCCGAAATATCATTTAAACTCCTGACCACCTACATAAAATCTTAAGACCGAACGCTACTGCTTTTTATCATATCCGAAATATCATTTAAACTCCTGACCACCTACGTAAAATTTTAAGACCGAACGCTACTGCTTTTTATCGTATCCGAAATATCATTTAAACTCCTGACCACCTACATAAAATCTTAAGACCGAACGCTACTGCTTTTTATCATATCCGAAATATCATTTAAACTCCTGACCACCTACGTAAAATCTTAGGACCGAACGCTACTGCTTTTTATCATATCCGAAATATCATTTAAACTCCTGACCACCTATGTAAAATCTTAAGACCGAACGCTACTGTTTTTTATCGTATCCGAAATATCATTAATGATCATTTATGTTAAAAAATTACTGTTGCCACTTTTGCAATGTTAGAATAATTCACTTATAAAACAGAACTAAGGTAATTCAAGTTAGACATATTAGAAAGTAATTGCTATCATTTTTGCTGTACTAAAGGAAATTTAACTCTAAAAGATATGTAAGGTAAGTCATGTTCGAAAATTATTGTTTTCAACTCTGTGGTGTCACAGATAATTTAATTCTAAAACGGAAGTAAGGAAACTCTAAAAATTACTTTAAATAGTATCATTTATTTGGAAAGTAAATACTGAGTGTCATTGTCTTTTTTTTTTCAGAACAATGAGGATTATTGTTATTTATCTTGAATTGTAAACCTTGATTTTGCAGTAATGTACTTTCTTTTATGATTTAAAAATATTTACATTCATTGTAAGACCATAAAGCTGTAAATTTAATAGACCTATAATCTGTTAATATCCAGTGATATTCTATTACCAACGTTTTACAATATACCTAAAAAAATAGCACAATATTTAAATACTTATGAAGTGACATTCTTTTACTTCACAAAAAAAAAAAAAAAAAAAAAAAAAAAAGAAAAAACGGAATTAAAGGTGTTTAGAATATTTTCGATTTTAAATCTAGATATACATTTACTTTGAAACATGCATTAACTACTTGCAATTTATATAAATAATAAAGAAGATATAATAAAACAAAACAAAACAAAACATATGAAGCTGATGAACATAAAAAGCTACAGTCTAGTGTTTTATTGAATGATTATCATTCTAATATATCTATAAATTTATATGATCCAAGATATTTTAAATATTTATTGTGAAACATTTTTCTCAATAAGGAATTATAAAAAGTAAAATGTCGCATATTATTTACGATGGAATAGGCGAGGGAGGGAAAGGGAAAGTATACGTGATTTCTGAAATCACTAATTTCTCCAATGATGCTCCAATCAAATCATTTCTCCCAGAATTAATTAAAATATGTTGACGGAAAACAATCATGTATTCTTATTTTTCGCACTAGATGTGACACGCTTCAATAACATTTCACAAAAGCGATTGCTTCTTCCACTTGTCTACTGCATTCCAGTCTGTGGAACCGGAAATTTTTGGAAGCAGTATTAATAGAATGTAAAGTATGCAAGATGAAAAAACATCCCCGCGTAAGAAAAATTTCTTATATTTGCTGTAATGGAAGTAATATATATTTGTCATATCGTAGTTAAAGCAATGAAATAGATCTCTATGAATAATTTTAGACAAGTTATATTTAATTTGAGCATACATTTTTCGAAAATCATCCATAATAATGAAGTAAAAAAGAGTCGATTTGAAGTTTAGTGTCACTATAGATACTTTATGATTATATTCAAATCATTGTATATTAAAAAAATATGCAAGACGTTGTTTACAATTTACCAATATAAAAATATCACTACTCCTTTTACGATCCTTTGATATAAATCTGATACACATTTTTACCATTATAAGATTTTAGTTACCTTATAATAAAAAAATGTCTTAAACTTTTACGTGAATTTTTTAATTAGTATATTAAAAATATTCAATAAATGTGTAATAAAAACTTTCACATTTAAAGATATTAATTGTTTTAGGAATAATTAATATTTTTAATTACTAAAATACGTCAGTAATTACTAAAATATGATAGATACAGAAAATTTAGAAAAATGTATGATAAGTTTTAATCATTTTCTTTTTTCACTTTTTTGTGTTTAATATTTTACATCAGGGATTTCAAATCCGTATAGTAGGATACGAAGAATAAATTTTTCATTTCTTTATTGTTGACATTTATTTATCACCTTTTCGGCACTGAGAAACTATTCATATACTATCTATGAACAAAGAATACGTAAATAAAATGTATTGTAAATACCAATGGAATACTATAGAAGTACACTGTAAAAATTAAGAATTTATCTTATCAAATACTGTATTCAAAAAGATATTTCAAAAAATAAAAATAATCAGTAAGAAATGCGTTAATTTGAGTTTAAAATCAATGGTATGTACCGTATATTGTGCCATTAAGGAAGTACCTCTTTTATTTAACAAGAGAACGAAATTAATTGATATAAATGATAAGTTTATGAGCATTTTATATTTTTTAAATCTATTATATATATATATAGTTGTGAATGTACATCTAAAATTGATTTCAATTTTAAATTACCATATAAGAAAAAATTTATTCGCCCATGGAGATTATTTTTTTATAAAACATATGTTGACAAAATTCGAAAAAAGAAAAAATAAATTTTGCATATATTGATTATATTTTTTATGATTTTCAGATTGTTCCAAAATGTCTATATTTATTCCTGGATTCAACTCTGCACACTTATTATCAATTAATTTAAACACAATTTATGAAAGAAATTAAGTATCCAAGTAGATAAAAAATATTCAATTTTAAGTTTACTCTAAATCATAAAGTTCTGATCGAAACGTGTTTCTCTTAACGTCATGTTTCACCTTGCAAAATTAGAATTGAGGCAATCTCTAAATAGTTTGCTAATGCAAACATAGATGGCAGCACCAAATATCTTAATATAAGTTTTTTAAACTTTTTTTATTTACTGGTTTTTTTACAAGATAAATTGGATAACAAAGATTTAACAAAACTCTTCAAAATATTTTATTCAATATAGTTACAGATATACAATTATGTAATTACTGTAGATTCGAAAAAAAGTTGCGCCAATTTTTTTTTCAAAACAATAAGTAAATAATTAGTGTAGTATAATAAATTAGAACATTATGTGCATTTTTATTGCTATCTCAAATACAAATCACGTTTAGCATGAAATTTTTTCTTACATATTATTAATGAAACATACTTTTTTAATGGAGTTTCTTTTATGAAATTCGCTAAGTTCATTTGTAGTTAAATTTTTTAAAAATTTAGTTAAAAAATTCTTTATTGATAGAATTTTTAAGCATTTTTTCCTAAATGGAAGTGAACTTCTTATTAAATGAAGCTCACTAATTGATTAGTTGATTATAGGCATAGAATTGAGGTGATTCTGGTGATAAAGCTTAAACTACTGTAATTAGTGTTAAGAGTAAATTTAAAAAGGCATGTGCTTATTTTACACTTCTGTTTTGAATTTAAAGGAACAAAGGGAAGAATTAATGCCGTACCTTGATAAGGTTCCGAATTCTTATTTCAAAGGTATCTCAGACCGAGCTGGTAGCCGAATTGTTAGCGCTATTGCCTTCCATTCAACGGTTTGTGGGTTCGAACCCCACGTTGGGGTTGGATGTTTGTAGTGATTTGGAATTCCCTGTAAGCCGTAGGTCACAGTCTAATCAGTCCTTGTGTTCAAATATGACCGTTGAGCGACAAACTAACCAAACCAGAGGTTTTCTGAAGAAAGCATTTCGCGCATTCTCATCCAGATAAATGTGTAACCTATGCGTGTAAATCAATATGCAAATATAATCTGAAGTACAAATATGGATACTATACTTGTATATGTTTTTTATTAACACAGATACAGATAGAGAGTGTTTATAAATACACAAAAATTCAAATATATAATGCACATTAATCTATTTCACGACTCTTTCGAAATTTTGTAAATGTTTTAATTTTTGATAAACTAAAAGAAAAATCACGCCCTGGTTTAATAGGACCAGAATCTATACATAAGCGACAGTTTAAAATTATTGCAGCTGGTAGCGATTGTGAATTTATGTTATATTTGAATACAGGTGTGTATGAATACTCCCGTTCTCTTTGATTAATGATGCAATCCTTTGTAAATTCAGGAACAATTTTTCAAAAATGTATTTCTGGAACTAATACATTAAATTGATTTTCAGATATTGTTTTCATTCTGCGAAAGAAGAGATTCAAAAAATGCAACGTACAAGGCTCTCGAATCCACATAGAATTGCGATTTCACAGGATGGAAATAAATGGCAATGCGAAATTTTCTTCTCTGTTCTGAATATACAAATTTTGCTATTTATTTTATAAAACTCTTAGTTTAATTTCAAAATAGAATTTTTTTTTGCTGAAAACGATAGTGGCTTTTATATTTACCGAGTTATTACCATACCGCAACATTAAACATATTTATGATTGGAGAAATATTTTAAGCTAGGAATACTTGACTTTTTAAAAATCAGAAAATGTTTTTATTAAAAACACAAAATTTATATTTTTATATGGCTTAAGATTTCTAAATTATAGTGTATATATATATATATATATATATATATATATATATATATATATATATATATATATATATATATATATATATATATATATATATATAAACTATTCATGTATTAAAAAAAGTCATTGGTAAAAAATGAATTATTCACGAATTCACAAAATTGGCACAGATGCGGATGAATAAATTTAGTAACAAACCATTTTTCATTTCTTGTGAATTAAAATGTTTCTGTACTGCTCAGAGTTGTATACATTAAAATTAAACTTTTTTTTCTTATTTTTCCATTGTTTATATTTTTACATATTATAAATCTAATTGTTAGTTTAGTGTTCATTTAATGCAAAAATGTATATATAATAACGTATACCAGAATATATGGAGTCTATTTATTTTAGTAAAAATAATAATTATTTTTATCATCATTATATAAATATTTATGTATATCAAATTATCTGATTTGAAATCTAGCTTTGTAATATGCAGTTTTAATTTCAGATATAATTAAAAATTTTTATGAAAACAATATGAAAGGGGTATTTTCTGATATAATCTGGTTTTTAGGCAATTTATTAAAAATAACTTTTTTAAGTGTAGTTTTTTTTACATATGATCAAAACAAATGTGAATATTATATTGCTTTTAAATAATATTCAATATTCAATAATTTCTTAAAAAAAATTTATAATCTTGGAATTTATTTTATTTTTATTTCCCAAAGCCTTAATGAAAATTTTAAGATGAGTATTTGATTATTTTTAAGCTAAAAAGATGTATTTTTTAATATCACGAATCAAAAGGCGGCTTTTTACAAATATTTGACTTAGGCACCTTGGACCATAAAAGATTAACATTTCTTATTATCTTTAAAACCAGAGATTTTCCAAATTATACATGAAATATAAGAATCCCATTTGAGAATTTGATATCAATAGTCGTTAAATGCGGTGTTCTAGGAAAAATCGCATTTAAAGTTCCAATCAAGTCCTGAAAATGATTCGGTTGGTTCATTTGACCATTAACTTTTCTCAAATTATTGTTAAATGAAGTACTTAAGAGACTTGATTAGCTTCGTTTGTATGTTTTACTCAAGATTTAAATGAAGAAAGATAAGGGTTGCCAGAAATTGGATACTATCCATTAAACTGATTCGGCCCGCAGATTTTATGTATACCTCGAATAATGCTTCTCTCGCTTAAAGAATAGTAATTTCTCCTATTTCTTACTCAGTGTATTCAATAGTTGAATTGCACTTCTTGGAATTAAATCCGATTCATTCCTTATTGGTGCTTATTTATACGGCATTTGATTCAATCATTCGAAAATTTTAAAAAACTTTCGCCTTCTCATGATAAGATGATTTTTTTTGAAGTCAGACATTGATGTAAACTTTGGGTTCTTATAAAAATTTCAAAGGAATTCAAATTTCTAACGATTTATTGACAATAATTGAAGAAATAAAATACAATTTAGTTTTTATTTACCATAAACTTCAATAGAAGTAAAAAAATACTCGCGTATAAGTAAAATATGAATATTAGAATAGATTTTGTGTTGCGATCCCCATCATGGTATCACACAAAATGTGTAAAAAATAAAAAGTATCGTATAATTACCAGAGAAGTACATTTACATAAAGTATTCATTATTTCTAATAAACACTTGAATAATTTATGCTTAATTTTATTAAGTCCTTAAATTTTGTATTATTCTTAATTATGTTATATTATTTCTTCAAAATTAAAAAAAAATGCATCACAGTCAACTCCAAGACCAATATATATACAAATTATAAATATTATAACTAATTACAAATATACCAAATACTTAGTCATATACTTAATGTATTTATTTTACACTTTTATATGGCTTGGATTTATATAAAAATTAAGAAAATTAAATATGTATGCTTGTTTTGCAACACTTGACATTTTATAAATACTTGCATTTATATACTAATTACTTATATTCAATTTTATATTTGTGGTCTTGCATAAATTTTATTCATGATTTGGTATGGTATCAGAGTGTAATGTCTTAGTTCTGACTGTTTTTAATCACTGCCAATTTGGTCAAATCACTGCCAATTTAGTGAAGCTGATTATTTTGGTACTTCATTCTACCTTTCTTATTGTTCTCTTGATTGAATTGAATCAATTTCATTAGTACTTTTGCAATTTTCTTTAATGTTTGTTTTTTTATAACGCATACTAAAAATATAATATAATTTGGAGTATGTATATATACATATATATATTTGACAATTCTACTTCTAATTGCTTTTGCGTTGAGTGAATCATTAATCTTTTTCTTAATTTGTGAGATTGTTACTTTTCTTAAATATGTTCCTTTACTTGTAAAATTTCTAGCTTTGATTTATATACACACTCTATAACAAAAAAATATCGACGCACGAAGAAAAAAAAAACCATTCGATTCCTTTGAAATTTCGTATGCATAAATGCTTTGAGCAAGTATTCAAATGATTAAAATTCGGTGTTCAATAAATGAATAGTACGATTTCCAACATATCAAAATTGCACAACCTGCAGATGCATATAAAGAGTTGTTCTTGTTAAAATTGTTAAAATTTTCTGTTGCATTGCTGTTAAAATTTTCTGTTGCATTGCGATTTAAAATCCTTTCAAAAACTAAAAAAAATGTCTCACCGGAGGACTCGAGCTCATTAAGAGAAACTGTCAGAGTTTGAAAGACTCTGGATCGAAAGAGGCAAGTTGGGCAAATCGAAGAATCCTTCGTCATATAGGTCGAAGTGATGCGGCGATTAGAATATGCATTAAATAATGGGTGGATAGTGAAAGAATTCAGCATCATAATGGTAGTGGTAGAACTATATATAAAGTCACAACAGATCGAGAAGACAAAGCGATTGTTATATCAGCTGTCACAGTTTCTGATTCATCGCTATCAACCACCAGAGGAGCCACTGACGCAGAAGTGTTCACCATAACCATTTACAGACGACTTATAGAGTAAAATCTACTCTCGTTCTGATAGTTAAGTTACCTACCACTCACGCCAGCACACTGTCGAACCAGATGATAGTGGTGCTCGGCTAGATCAAGTTGGAATGATGCTGATTGGGGATGTATAGTCTTTAGCAAAGAATCACGCGTGAAACTGTGTCTTGACGACAATCGAAGACGTGTCTGGAGATACCCAGGGCAGCGTGCCGATACTGCTCTCATATTTTCATGCCATACGTGTGATAGAGCAAAATATATGCTCATACTGACAGTTACGCCACTCATGCCTGCCCACTGTCGAGGCAGATTATGGTGGTGTTTTGTTCGATCAGGCTGGAATGATGCTTACTGAGGAGATATATAGTCTTTGACGACGAACCTGTTTCCAACTGTTTCCTGACGATCATCAAAAACATGTCTGGAGACACCCAAGGCAGAGTACCGTTACTACTTTCCCTATTGCCCGCCATACAGATCCTCAACCAGGAGTTATGATCTGGGCTGCATTTCCCTTGATAACCAGATTCATTTAATAATCATTAGAGGCACACTTACAGCACAGCGGTACGCCATCGACATTCTGATACCTGTTTTGCTACCGTTACTTTTGCAGTGCCTTGGCTTTATTTTTCAGCAAGAATACCAGACTATATACCTCACGCATTGTTATGAACTGCCATATATCTTGTCAAACACTTTCTTATCCAACCAGGTTGCCAGATCTCTTTACCATCGAATACGTGTGGGGTATGATGGGAAGACAACTGCATCTGTCATAGAATGTTGAAGACCTAGACCAGGAATTCGAGGAGAAAATTTGGCAAGGAATACCGCGGGAGACCACCCTGGATTTTATCAAACTATGTCACGTCATGTGACAGCCTGCATCCAAGCTGAAGTTGAGTTAACACCTTTTTGAGCTCGTTACTTTTCGATTATGTAACTCTGAAATTAATATTTCAAAAATCTGTTCTGAAATTTTAATCATTTTTTATTCTGTGTATAGTCTTTTCACTCAACATTTTTTTCTATCAAACAATCCCTCCTTGGTGCGTCAATTTTTTTTGTTATAGATTACATAATTACATGACAGGAATCAAATTCATTCGAAAATTTAGTTTCAGTAAAGGTAATGATAATTAATTGTCATTTAAAAACATGAAATTAGTCGTTGCATAAATATTGATACATGAAAAGAATTACATCCCTTACTCAGATTAATGGGGACCTTTAGGGATATACGAAATGCATAGATTTGCTGTGGGCTAGAAAACTGTAAACAAATATATCATTTGGTTCTACTATCTCTTATAATTGTACCCCTTTCTCTAAAAGGAAGCAAAACATTACCTCCCAGAAAAAAGGAGGTCAATCACTCACTTTCACTCATCCTGAAGCGCCATACAGTTTCCCGATACACACGTGCCAAGAAAGGAAGGATAGCCTTAATAAAAAAAACTGACATGATCAGAATATGCTAAAGCTTATTGCCATTCCAGAAGTGATTTGCGGAAGTTGTCATATAAAAACGTAAACATCGTCTTAAATTGCACCATAGCTATGAGGTGAGCCTTAATCCATTTATGTTAAAATATGACATTATGATGTGTTTTAATAACCTTGTTTATAGTAAATTAAATTGCGATAAACAACGTTGAATATATTTTAAAACTCGAATCACATTGAAGTTTGGATTATTCTGCAGCTTTACCAGATGCAGAACAGGATCCTAATTTAATTTTCTTAAATTAAATTTTTTTCAAAATTATAATGACTTTCGCATTTGGAAGGAAATACTGTCCCTTCTCTGTATATCTCAAAAAAGAGTTCACTCTAAACAGGAAAATTTTGACTACGTTTCTTGCACTACAATTAGTAAGATTGATAGTGGACTCGTTTTAATTATCGCGGATGAGTTGTTTTAAGCAAACTGCAAACGATAAGGAAATAGTGTTCATGTTGGAAATGAACTATTGTGCTGTTCAACAGAGTATGAATTTCAGACTGAAAGACTCCCGGTACATAGAATATGATAATGCTTAGAATGGCTTAGAATGATAATCATAAATAAATCTTTCAGCAAATAGAGTATATGCAATTATAAAATGGCACCTGCACTGGGAAAAATCTTTTCTACTCTTCTTGTGTTTCCGTCAATGAAACCAAAAACAAATGCATACATTTTGACTTCGGCTCTCTAATAAAGACTGATAAAAATAAAAGCATGGACTAGAATGAAATCTGTGAAATATATGCTCCTTCCCTCTAAGACTTTAAGGCGATAATCGTTTGCTTTTTTATTCTCCTATTTTTTCAGCAGTGTGATGGAATTAAACTAGAAAGATTTTGACTACAGTGTTAGAAAATGACTGAATAGAGTTATTAATATTTTTTTGGCGCGTGTTCCATTCGAATATTTTGAATTTGCAAGTAAAAAATTTTAAATCTGTCTCTATTGAAAATAATAGTGAGATTAGGTTTTTGGTATCTTACAAAATTGCTCTTTACTATTATAAACAATATAATTACCCTTTTATTTCATGTAGGTTTCAATATAAATGGTAAATTTCATATCAACTTTTTGTGTAATTTAAAGTGATCAAATATGTAATTGTTATAATAGTTAAACAATTTAATGCTATCATTTTCTGTGATTTCGTGTATTTGTTCCATTGTGTTGATTCGTATATGAATCTATTATTGTCATTAGAAAATAGAAACAAAATGTGTATAAGGTTACCATATGTTTATTAATATTTCTCGAATTCAATAAATGAACATGTAGTTACATAATTAACGTTTATTAAATTGAACTGTAATTTTTCAATAATATTGAATAAATATTCCAACAAATTTCGGTACACTAATTTTGAAAACTTTTATCCATTACATATTTTCTTTTATCACATTTTAAAATTCTATTTCAGTTAATAATTTTTACAGTAAAAATTTTATCCAAACTATATTCCTTGAGCATATCTTAAGCCTTTTCCATTTTTCAAGAATAATTTAGGATATGTATTCGAAAAAAATAGATTCGTGTGATTCATAATTGTAAGATATTTTGTCCTTTATATTTTTAAAATTGGTCGAAAAATGCTTTTTTGCTTCAATTACTTCAAATTCTTAAAACCTTCAATTCAAAGTTAGGTGTTAGTTTTTTTAAAAACGAAAATAACTGTAAATATGCTCGATAAAAAGTAAACATCAATGAGCTTTCACTCATAATCCAAAGATCTGTGCTCCGAAGTGCAGGCTGGAAGATTCATGAACTATCTTCTAGATCAACTCAGCGATTCAATCTCTTTCGAAAAATTATTTATAAACAATTAAGTTTTAGATAAGATAGGGGAACCAGTTTATTTATAAATTCATTTGCTCTCAGTATACCTTAAATGATCACCAAGCTCAAGAAAACTTGATTTGATTATTTTCAATAATCAGGTAGGAGCAAAATGCTTATTCAATGCAAGTAGTTTACAAGTAATATTTGCATTAGGAAAAAATTGCGAAAAATGTTTGATAAAATTGCGCTAATTTAGGATCACTAGCAAAATACAACAACCTGGCAAAAAAGAATTTAATCAAATTAAATAAATTTATTTAACATCAGATATTAAATTCATAAGAAGAGTTATATTCTAAATGTTATGACATAATTTACGCTGTAGTATGTTGATAGAATAACTAAAAATATTGAGAACTGTTACTATCTATAGTATAGCATATTTGATACATTTTCACTACGATTACAATTTTTTAATCGTTTTAGAATTTGTTTTAATATATTTTGCCATGAAATTCCACACAGATCTTTCATTTTCTCTTAAATGAGTACATATTTAAGTGAGCGCATCAATTATCTTAAAACTTTTCATTCAGAGTTTTACAAATGAGATATCCTATAAATTTTCATGAGGGATTTCAAACGATAGTTTACTGTATATGGTAATCATAAACTGTTATATATTTATAAATGTATGTGTGTCCTCATGTTTGATAATTAGTTTCAAGTGTGTTTAATTAAAAAATAATAAACAAGGTATCTGCCAAAAGTTTGGAAAATACTTGCATTTTTTTTAACTTTCTAGACTGGGATAATTTTTCTTTTGGAAAAGTACTTAAAAAAGATTTAATGAGAATATCTCCTGAAGAATAAGATAAGAATATCTAATGAGGAAACATAAATCCTAAAATACATTTTTATAAAAAATAGAAATATTAAATTTTATTTTGTCTTCAAGGCTTTATTAGAATATATCCTTGTGTGTTTTTACTATAAGAGCTCATTTGTTCAATCATTAAAATTGACCAACTTATTTAATTTTAATCTTTAATTCGAATTTTTTTTACCGATTATTTGCAAACTGTATGCTGTTAATTTATTTACATGACAATCGTCCTTGCATCCTCAAAAATATTTCGAATATTTTTTAATGTTACTACAGCCCCTGAAGTTAAAAAAATACCAACTGCGACTTCCCACGGCCACAAAAAAAAAAAAAAAATGATTTTGATGATTTTAGAATAGTGGCCATTTAATGTCGTTCATTCATCTTCTTTCATCACTGTGATCAAGATTGATTCGTTTAAGATTAGTTTTCTTTTATTCCTCACACACAAACAGAGAAAAAAAATCAGCTACTTCATTTTTTAATGTAATAAAAATTCTTCGAAAGCTATAATTTCCCAAGGTTTAGAAAGGATTACTCATTTTGCTCGGGAGTAATGCTTACAAAAACACATTCCTCAATCTAAAAACACATTTTTGAAATGTAGATTTTATATTTATGAGAAACTTGTGTCTTTCGTTGCCTTCATCTTATATTATGTTTGAAAATGCAGTTGAAATATTTTCAAATAGAACAATATGATTTTAGCTTTAAAAATCTTCATATCTACTTTGTTTAGAAAATAAGTCTTTGTGTGATTTTAAGATTTAATATTTGTTTAAACAATTTTATATATTTTTCTGCCAATATTTGCTTGGATTATTGTGGACAGTTACGATTTTAACTAGTCTCGTTTATTTTTTTCTGTCAATATTTGCTTAGATTATTGTGTTTAATTACAGTTTTAACTAGTCTCATTTACTTATTTAAAATAATGTATACATTGATAATCATTTGATAATTTTGATCAATAAAAACTTGAATAAGAATTTGTAATCAAATCTATCTATACCAAAAGTTTGGCCTTCCAGTCAGATTGTAAATGCAATACAGTTAATTTGAAACAAAATATCACGTTATCATTTTTTGAGAACTGAAAAATTAAAACTATTCAAGAGATTATTTTGGAAAGTATATTTTCCAAATACTACAAATTAGTTTCTGTTCCTTTAAAAAATGTTTTAAAATGTTTTTTTTTCTTTTCTTTTTTTTTTTTTTTTTTTTTGTTATTTATAAATTAAAAAAAAATCCACTAATGTTTAGATTGCAAATTTGATCATACACATTTTCTCGATAACGGACTTATAACGCTTAAATAATATGCTTTTTATTAATTTCTTTGCTTTTAAAGTTTTAATAGTAAAATATTACGTACTCTTTTCAAATATAGTAATGTGGAATCACAAAAATGGAAAAACTGGTAGTTATAAAATCATTTGCGACCAATTTTTGTTATGAATAATAAAACCCATTACATTCAGAAAATGATGTTATATTTCACGCGTTACGCTGGAGATTATCTAAAAAAATCGACGTTATCCTTACAATCTAAACTTTTGAGAAATAAATCAAACCGTAATATCATTTAACTACTTATTTATAAGTAGGTGCTTTCAATTGTCATTCCAAGAAGAGAAACCTTTTTAACACTATTCTAAAATATGTATAATCATATTCTTAAAACAAATAAATATCAAATGAGAAGTAATGAATAAAATGAGTTACATTTGTATGACAAATAACAAAGTGTAAAAAAATAAACATTTGACAATTTACTTTATACAAGAAAAGATAAATTAAGTATAAATGTGCGTTTGCAGGCAAAATATTTTATATCTTAAAATTGAGCGAAGAGAAGCAGTTTTTTTTTTTAAAAAAAAAACGGTGTTCTTCATTGGTAAATTGTAGCAATAAAATTTTTGGATGTATACTTTAGAGAAACTAAGACATTTCTGAGGCATTAGTGATATCTTACATATGTGAGGGGTATAGATAAGAAACACACCTCAAAATTTCTTAATGGACTCAAGAGGGTGTGCGCATTTATTCTATCTTATTCTAAGAATCAGCAAAGGTAACATTTTAAAATCTGTTTATCAACTAAGCTATAAAAAATTTGTTTTTGTTTGTCAATGCCAGTGTTTAATTTTTTAGAAGAAAAACACACACAGTGTTGGAGCTTTGTAAGATTTTTATTGCATAGATTCATTTAAGATAAAATTGACGAGAAGTTCTCTAAGTAAAAGATTAATGTAAATACATCCACATTTATTAATTTGCAATCCAGCACAGGATGTCAAAAGCTATGAATCGAATGTCTAGGACTTTTCTAAGTGTAATGCGTATGATGAATTATTGGTAAGTTCTCTTATTGCCATTAATTAGCAGTGTAGGGGATTTAATAATAAAAATTTCGGACTGTCGTACATTTCCACTTCCTAGTCTGTTTTTCTCTCTTTTGTTATCAATCAACCAGTAACTTTTATCTTCATTTACAACGGACGTGGTTTATTTGTCATTACGTTTGTTATTGGGTAAAAACCCTTCTTGGAAATTATTTTACTTGAATATTTTATTCAACAAAATATGATAAGTAAGCAGCAATACTATATCTCCTGGAATAAGTTTTATGTTCCATAAAATATTTGTGCCCCTTACCTCATGATTTTATTCTGATAATATAACAGCTGAAATCTGTAGTAAAGAAATTTTGAGCCTTTTGTATATTTGTGTAAATTGTGATCTCCATTAACATTTTTAACATCATTAACATCTCTTAAGAGGTAGAAATTTTGAACACTCATCCCAAGAAATGTGTATGCAGTAAGTATAAAAAATAATTGGGAAAATCTATCTCCTGTTGTTAAGGTTAATTAAGACTAAGATCTAACTTGGGAATTCCTATTAGAAAATTTGTTTTACCACTGGGTAACGGCAATCCCTTTTTACATAATTTGGCATCTGATATGAAACTGCTCATCACTATCGAAAAAATTATTCAGGAACGAATGCCATAAAGTGTCTATTGAAAATTAACAACAAACATCATTAAAAACCATGCAAGATCATATCATTAAAATTATTTTAATAAAGTACTTATTGGTACTGGTATGGAAGGTATAAGAATGGTGCTAATATAAATACAAAATGTAAATAAAAATATTTGTGCCTATAAAACAAATATCTGTGATAAGCAAAAACACACCATTACAGCACTGTTTTGTTTAAACTAAAATTTGACTTCAACAAAATGATGTATTGCTTATATAGAGTCATAACGCTAAGAATATACTTTTCAATTATACAGTACTATGGAAAAGTAAACTATTGTGATTATATTATTTTGAGTCATTTTTAAGTGGACATTATTTACTGAGAATAACGATTGTAACAAAATTCCTTAAAAGTTTTTTCTGAAAATTTAGTAATTTAAAAACCAGTAATTTAGTGAAAGTTATCTCATTCACGAAATGTGTAAGATTCTCCAATATCTTTGAAAGAGTGGGGCAGTGATCTCTCGCTTTTTATGCTTGAGGAAGAATGAATGTAGTTATTGACCTCGCAAAACGAAGGTAGCTGCGTTTCTCGCTTCATCAACTCTCTTTTTACACGCTTACATCTTCAACTAGCACAAAACTTGAAAATGATCAACGTTTTACTCATTAATTTAAAATACTATTTTAGTCATGTTAGAAAAATAATATTACGTTAGATTCGATGACGGGATTCTAAATCCCTCTTCAGTTATTTTCTTTTTCTGCGCGTTTATAAAAAAGGTAAATAAAATACCACTTTCTTCAAACCGAAATGACACGATGGTAAAATAAAGCGATTCGAGCGACTTCAAAAAGCATATCCCGCCTGTTGGTCCAGAGGAATCCATTAAAATGGTTGGTTCCGATAAAGCGCGTGGAAGAGATAAGTGCTGCATTTTTAAACGTGTTTTGCCCGGTGATTGAACCGGAGGGAACCAATAAAACAACAAAATATCTATGTTGTAGACATTAGGAGGTTTATTTCGCAATTTACGTAACCGAGGCGGAAGGAAAGGCCTTCTTGACGCAACATGTGCTTTTATAGAAGCCGGTCCTACCTACGGAGCAGATGTTTCGGTTTGTCATTTCCTGAATTGACACCTTAGAATTAATTTTAGGCAACTCAAGATGATTTAAAGTGTTCTTAGCCACTAAATCTCTTATTGAATATGAGACATTTTTTTAATCTACTGTATATTTATTTTTCTTACCAAACCGATTAGAATGTGGAAAAATAATGAAATTATATATATTATTATTTGATTATCAAGTAGCAATTTCAATCCAAATTTGAAATTGAAATTTCATTAGCATAATTAAAAAATTTCCTTTTTTATAAGCAATCTGTTTTGAGCACACGATAAATATGATAACTAAATTTTACTGCTAAAATTGAGTCTAATCGAGCAGATAGTTAAATAGTCAGATTTATTTTATTTGGTTTGTGAGTTCGAACCAACTTCGTATTTTTTTTTAAAAGTTGAGGTGCTTGCTTTTAAGACATATATCTTGGTTTAACTTAACCTAATGACGAAAAAACGTGGTCGTAGATTGAAGTAAAAGACATGTAAACCAACAGATAACTAAGTAAAAATTATTTGTGCGCTACTCAGCAATTAATATGTGTAGACCTTAAAGAAAGAGATACAGCTTTGACAATAAAGATTTTTAAGAAAATCATTACAGCACATTTTAAATTTTTATTAAAATTATATTGGCAAAGTGAAAGAAATCAAAACTAATTTTGCGATTAACGCAATTTAAGAATTTAAAACCAATGATTGACAGACATAATCAATTATCCAAATTGTCACTAAATAGATGGAAGTAGGAAAGACAATAATGTCAGATTTCCAAATTGTTGATCCAGTATGCGTATTTTAAGTAAAAATATTTAAAAACAAATAATAAAAAATGTACTTGTTTGTATATAATTTTGAAACTATATACGAGGGTTACTCTGAAATTTTTGAGATACCCGCAGACGAGAATTTACAAAATAAAAATAACGGTTTAATTTTAAAATACAAAGTATTTTAACACAGAAGACGATTTTTTACTGACTTACTTTAACTTGTTCAGCATAGAATAAATTTTAAACAGAAGAGAAAATGCAGTTGACGCGAGAACATTTTCGCACTATGATTTTCTACGATTTTAAAGAAGGATTAAATCAAGAAGAATGCGTTCAACGATTGCAATTAGTATTTGGTGATGAACTTCCAGCTCGTGCTGCTGTATTCAGATGGTTTTAAGAATTTAGAAGAGGTCGCAGTTTTCTTCAGGATGAAGAACACACAGGAAGGCCGCCGTCGGCAGTAACGGATAATGTGTCTTCGATAGGAAAAATGTTAATGGATAATAATCGCTGTACCTATCAAATGCTACAGAAGGAACTTAACATTGGATCCGCAGCCATACACAAAATCATTCATGAAGAATTACATATGAAAAAAGTAGTTTGTCGTTGGGTTCCCCATAAACTAACTGAGCACCAAAAAGAGGAGCGTGTCAGAATCAATAAAGAAACTCTTAAATTGCTAAATGATGGTGGCCACCGCATCATTTCTAAAATTCTAACAGGTGATGAAACGTACATAACGTTTATTGACGTTCCAACACGTCAAGAAAGCAAAGTATGGGTCTTTGAAGATGATCCCACGTCGAGAATGGTGAAAAAGCAACGCGCACTGAAAAAAGTGATGAATGCCGTTTTCTTCAAAAATACGAGATTGGTCAAAGCCCTCAAGTTGGAAGGACAGAAGACAGTAACAGCAAACTGGTATACCACTAAATATCTCTCAGAAATTCTACAAAACTGAATGTTAGTAAACTAATGCTACACAGTGACAATGCATTTTCACATACAGCCGGATTAACAGTTGAGTTTCTCAAACAAAAACAAAATAAGTGATCGAACATCCGCCGTATTTACTGGATCTAGCTATGTGCGACTCTTGGTTATTCTTTAATCTAAAAAAGAACTTAGTGGACGTCGTTTTCATTCAGAAGAAGAGATTGATGTGGCTATAAATGCATTTTTTTCATCTATTCCAAGAAATGAATGGCTTGAGGCATTTAATCTGTGGATAATTCGTCTGTAAAAGTGCATTGATGCTGGAAGAAACTACTTTGAACACACCTAAAATTTTGTAACTATAACTTTAAAAACCTAGTTGTATCTCAAAGATTTCAGAGTGACCCTCGTATACATAACTTATACATAAAACTTGTTTTCAATATACCTCATTCAAAAATTTTACGTTGTTATGAAAGACTTTAAAACGAATATGATCCCATTTAACGAAATAAATTTCATTTTAACAAAATACAAATCTTAATAAATTTTATTGTTTTAATGATTTGTAGGTTTTATGCAAATTTCATGGTATTTAAAATAAATAAATTTTCATTTACTATGTATTGAAACAAGTTTGCCCATTTTTCAACCTTCGTGTTAGTGTAACAATAACTTTGAAAGTTTGATAAACACAGTAAAAATATATGTGCAGTTTCCAAGAATTAAAGCTAACAATTTTATTCCATTTATAGGTTCTAGAATTTTTAAGATTCTTCCCTGTCTGGGGAGGTTATTAATTTTCAAACATTGTAAAAATGAGTGACAACCCATGTCGCAACGCCAGTTAAATAAACGAACACAGGAAACACTAACTTTGATCGTAGGCAATGATATAAGGAAAATAAGTTCGCTACAAAATAACACACAAAAATCGTTCTTAAAGCTAAACATAGACGAACGAAAGTTTATCTCATTGGAAAAGGTCCAACTTTTAACTGAAGAAGATACAACTAGGCCAGTAGCGATTCTTTTCAAGTGGTACGAAAATTTGCTTTTATTGCATCTGTCTTGAAGAGGCCTTATTTTGCATCGTGTAGAGCTGTTTCAAATACATGTAAATACGAAAATGAATCAAATCAAACATGCATCTAATTTGGGTAATTATACAATATTCCCATTAGAAGTCTTCTCTCAGATTACATTTACACCGAAACCGAAGATTTTTTTTTTTTTACGTTTAGCATTATATTTGAAAATCAAAAAACTAAACATCTCAGAGTAATATTATTCAAAGGTTTATAAAAAAAATAGAATCATTAAGCGCACAGACACCTTTTGTTTTTAAATATTGTAACTTTTGATAACAAAATTAATTTAACAGTTTCTTTTAACATGTTCAGGAAAACGTAGTTAAAAACATATTGAAGAGCACAACTACAAATTCAATCTAGATAGCATCACGCATATTACAGGGAATTTAGAAACGCAAGCGGTTTATTTTGAATACATATATAGATAAAAATAACCTGTTGGAAAGAAATCGCTTAGTCCAAAGTCCTTCTAAGGACAAACCTGCATACATTTTAAAAATCGTGAGAAATGTTTCAGATTTTATACTGTACAAAATAAAATTGATAATTAAATAAGGTAAAGAAATAAAATATTGATCTCTGAGTTAAAATTTATGGGTAATTAAAAAGTATCAGTATCTACTTGATGAATGAAACATTTTTATGGAGATTTTACAAAGTACCCAATCTGTTATGGTTTTCAGAACCACTTAATTGGATCAAAGCTGCTTAGAATAATATCGAATTCACTGATAAGTTTCCAATTCTTTAAGTACTTCGCAGTTGGATTATGATTGGAAAAAATGATTTCTGTTCAATGAAGTTGGTACTCAAAATTCTGTAGTATTTGCTGTCACCTTACATGTGTTAGAAACGCTTGAAAATATTAAGAACTGTGTCCTAACTGTAACAAATATATGAAGATAAAAATCACGATTTATATATATATATCTCTTTATATATATATATATATATATATATATATATATATATATATATATATATATATATATATATATAGGCTCTAATTTTCTGCTAATAAATGATGATTCCCTGCATCACCCACGAACATTATTTGATTCATGAACGAGACACATAATCCAACAATACAGAAAATATACTTGTCCGTAATAGAATGTGATTCCTATTCAGGATAGACAGAAATACTGAAAAGTCTTTCATCTTTATTTTTTCCTGAACAGAATATAAAAAAAACAGCTAATCAACTTTTTTTACAGAAAGTATATTTTTTTCATAAAAATGTTAACCATTTAGTCTTGGTTATACCATTATCCTTGATAAATATCAATGGTAAGACAAAACTTAGATTTTGTGTTTTATATTTAATCAAAAAAAATATTGGTCTGTTTTAAGTTGTAGAGACCAACTTATGGAATGAACTTATGGTTGAATGGAAAACCTTATTGAGAAAATAAATGTCAACTTGTTTATATACTTTGAATGCATTAAAGGAAAACCTTCAATAAAGCATTGGTAAGTAAATTTAGGATCTTGACTTTCAATTTTAGAGCAGCACAAAAATCAAAATATTATGTTAATACACCCTATTTATTTCACTGCTGTATTATGAATGGCTTTCATATAACAATTTATATGGATATGTTTCATAATTAATTTTGACAAATATTACATTGCTTCCTATTCTCACTATTTAATTACTTGGGTAATTTTCATGCTATATATTTGAAAAAATACACATTTAAATAACAATTTTATCTTTACATTGGGTAGATGTACACAAGTATTTTTACTAAATTTATCAATAAAAAATATTTAACAAATTCTATCATTATAATAAGTGACAGTTTCAGAGATATAATTTCAACTACCAAGGTAAGTTTAATATATTAAACCAGATCTTCAAATAATTTAGTAGAGATTATGTTAATTCTTAATATATTCATTAATAAACTTATATTAATTTCAGGTGAGTGAAGTTGCCGATTATTATCAGCAGAATTTACTTAAATTACATAGCTTCTTAATTCATGATGTTTAATATCACACATACAATTGTAAATATCACAATTACCAGTTTAATCAAAACATAAAATGATTTGACCGTTATTAAAAATCATAAGGCTGTTGCTTAAAAAAGAAAATTAGATGTTTCTTCTTAATTAAATGTACTTCCTTATTGCACATACACTCTCTTATTATAATATACGATGCATATGTATGTTTGTTTATAATTTGTTCTCTATAGAGAAGAAATTTCAATTAAATAAAGTAACTAAAACATAACACTATAATACAAGAAAATGAGGTTTAGTTTAAATGTAACGTAAATGATAAAATTAAAGATATTTTATGATAATTATATAATAAGGTTAACAAAATATTTATATAAAAATGAGCCTTGATGTTTAATATTATTATTTATTTTGCATAACACAACAAAATTGAATCAAAAGATATAGGCATCTGGCAAGAATTAATAACTCAATTTGAGATTTATTTGTAAAAATAATTTGGTGCGAGTTTTCATGAGAGAATTACATAGCAAAAAAAGATACGAAATTTAAGAGTGCCATGAAGACATTTATAGCCTATAATAATAAGATATTCATGAATCGTAAGAAACCATGTTTGACTGAAGAATAGCGCTAGCAATTAAAATCAAAAATAAATTGCAATTACTATATTCACACCATATCAGAATTAAACAGTAGACCTTGTGCAACCGGGAAAGTTCAGAATAATCCTAAGATAAGAAGGAAAACAATTTTTAGACACGATAAAAAATATTCTACTGGTCGATATTTGTGCCTGCCTTTTAGGAATTTTTATTCATTGAGCTGGATAATGAAACAATACTTCTTCTTATCACATCAATGTTTCTCAGAAAATGTAATAGTATGTTTGTATACGAAATTACTAAAGTATTTCTTCAGCATTTAATGGAGAAAAACTTTTTTTACACAGCTTTTAATGAATGAAAAACATTTTCTTTACAATTGTCATATTTTTAACCACAATGAAGAAAAATGATAAAAAAAATATTTTAAATAATAGTAATAAGGCGTCGCTTTTTCCTTTGTGGTAAATAGATACAGCATTTGTGAAAGCTTAATGATATCAAATGAAAATGTTTTTGTTTAAGTATCGTTTGAAACTCCTGCAGAATAATTAAAACTTCATTTCTTACGACAATTCTAAATGGCCATTTAATTCTGAAGTTCATGCAACTGAAAAATTCCTAGTGTGTCCTTACACACTTCTTGATCAATTTCATTCATAAAGTGAAAGTTTCATATCTTAATTGAAGAGAATTTACTGGTATCAAATACTTTAAATCATAATATTGATTTCATCTCCATCATATTTCGGAAGCAATAAATAAAGCATTTTTTATTACAAGCAATTTTTTTCTTACAACTATGACAGATAATATTATCATACTTTCACAAATTTGTCCTGAATCCAGTATGTAATGATATACTACAAACTGAGTTTATTTCTCATTCAAATTATGAGCTGTTTTGATAATTCAAAATTTGTTTTGATAACATTTTATATGTCTGTTAAGGAATTTGTAATTGTCTTCGCATCTCTACTTTCAGAATATTTTTACTTCGGAATTTAATTATTCGATGATTTCTATAGCATGTCCATTTTTAGAGTATGACATTGCTATATTCCTTCCTGAAAAATTCCCACTGAGTCATAAAATGGAAAAATATTGACAACCACCACACTGATTGCTACGAAATACCTCGTCGAAGTAAAATTATGCTCATTCGGGAAACAAAGCAAAAATTTACAAAGTTGAAAACACCTTTGAACTTTCATACACTATTGAAATTACATACGTTACACGATAATATTATATTGAGGTTATTGAGAAAAAAAGCTGAAAATTGAAACAAAACAAATGACATTAACAAAATATGCAAACACCTTTCCTTTCAGCATAAAATTTATAGTCTTTGATCATGTTACTATTAAAGTGATCAACTCCTACAGATTCAAACAATAATCTTTCTTCCTGTAAAAAATTCTCTAATTGTGACTGGGATAGAGTCAAAATTAGAAACTTAATTATCAAAATTATAACAGGCAGAATGAGTGTGACTGGAATAGACTGTGACAGAAGTGATTGGGATAGAAATACATAAACATAGCACTCCCTAAGAGATCCAATGATTTTCAGAGGGATTCAGGTCAAACAAATACAACGACCATTCCATACGACTATTTTCCCTCACATAGCCCTTCACAACAATGTGTTAAAGCTCATTATCGTCTCTGTTAAAGTGAAAGTATATAAAATTGTTTCCGCATACAACTATATAATGGGTTCTAGGACTCCATTCCAATATTATGCAGCAATCAGAGAACAGCATTTGGACACGCGCAGGTCAGTTTCATATGCAAGCAAAATTCCTGTACTGACCATGAGGTTTCTGCTTCATGAGTTTGTGTGATGTTCAGTATTGTTTTCGTGAGTAGATTGCATGTGTCTTGTTTTCTCCAAACTCTTACAAGCTTATCTCGAGTTGTAGAGTAAATATCGATTCATTTGTGGAAATAATTTTGAGAAATCAGACACAATTCAATTGAAATACGACACCACTTAAATCTTACTCCCCTGAATTGTGGATGGATAGCATACCACAAACTTATGACATTCAAAAGTACAGCCAATTGCTGGATATACTGCTACTCATTGTAATGGCAAATATTGTCTTACCAAAATTGGCTAAAACTATAAATGTCACAAGTAAGGAGGTCGCCCTTTGATTTCATTTAACCATAATAATTATTTACAGATTATAAGTGGGGATCGTAAATCTTTGGGGAAAGGACACAAGTTTTTGAACAGTTGTTAAGCTGGTTTAGAATTGTTCAAATAATCGTAAAATATTATAGTGATTAATAACGAAGAGTACAGCGAAACATGCCATTGCTTGTCCTTTTCCAAAGTGTCAGGAAACGGCCCTCCAGCGCTCAAAATATTCTTATCACCTCCTGAAAGTCACAGAAACAGGTTTGTCTTGACCCAATGTTTTCGCTCTAAACAGTACTTACATGCGTTTACTGTAATCAGACTCAATTCTGGTTACCTTTTTTAGTATAAATTTTCATGTGCCTGTCTTTTTTGTGTGATTCTTTACATGAAATTATAGTTGATTATTACGTAATATGCCATGTCTACTTCAACATACTATCATCTCAGAGATGAATTGCAACATATCCAAGTCAGTTGACTTTCAAAGATTAACAGTATCTTTTGCTATATTTCATTTATGGAAGTGAGTACATTTCGATCTAAATATAGAAAACTTCTCATTATTCTATTCATAAACTATAGTTGAAAGAAAAAATAACTCTTAATAATCGTAAATGAACTGCTACATTTTACAGCTTTTACCTTTTTCTGTCATTCACTAGAATAGATTAATTCCAAAAATACGGTTTATTTATATACATTATCGCCAGAAAAAGGAAATCAGAATATTAAAATAAAATATGAAATAATCTGCGTGTGACTAACATGAAAGCATTCTAGTGAATCATAAATAAAATTTAAAATCTTTAAAATAGAAATTTATTATTAAAAAAAACTTAAAAATAACCCTTAATTAATTTTTTCATTCATATTTAAAAAATTCAATTCTCTTATTAAATATTCAAAAGAACTCAAATTTTGTGCTTTAAAAACACTACATATAATATATAACTGTATTTATGAAAAAATCTGAAGATTTTACAAATTTGATGGAATTAATTGGTAAGCAACAGGAAAATAATTTCTTTAATATTGAATAATTGTTGTTTTTGTTACTTGTTGATTAAATTATGATAATTTAATTTGTTTTTATGATCTCTGACTTTCATTATCTTCAGGATAATTTTATTACTAATCAGATTCAAGAGAAAATTCTGGAATTTACGCACTAACTCCAAAAAAATATTCATCATTTAAAATAATACCTTTAAATTGTTATTTTCAGAATATTTTATCAATTTGAAATTTTTATAGATTATTTACACATTAACTACTTTTTTATTAGTTATTTAAAACTTTATTTTTCTACATACTTGAATGTATGAAGCCTTTCCGGAAAACAAAGTCAATAAATTGAAGGCATAGAGACAGCTTTTCCTGAAAAACAAAAACATTCATATAGCAAATGGTATTTGAATTTGCAGTTTTTATTACAATACTCTAGGACATTAATTAATGGTGAAATAAATAATTTTAAATAATTAATGATGAAATAGAAGAAATTGATCATTATTTATTATAACTAATTATAATAAATAACTCTAAATAAAATAATAAATTTTTTTTAGAAAACCCCAAAATTTCCATCGAATAATTTTTTCATGCGAAATTCCTCTTCACACTAAAGAAAATGAGAAGAGAAACATTTTATCTAAAGATTTAAAGAAAACAAGTATTTTTTTAAATAAAATATTAAAATATGTTTTCTTAAGAAAATTATCATAAATTTGAGAATCTTAACTTTTGGAATTTTCGAAGACTTCATTCAAAAGAAACTGCTTAAATTCATGCTGTTGCATGTATCTTTTCATAGCACAAATAGAGAAAATTATGAAAGATACTATAAATGAATGAGAGAATTAGCATCCATTTCATAAAAATATTTGTTCAATAGTACACATGTGTTCCCTTGGAAATATAAAATGTATGTAACAAAAAAAATCACTATGCTATAATTTATAATAGTCTTACTCTATCAGTTCTTTGCCTACCTCGTTTATAAGAATCACTTGAAAATATTAATTTAAGTTTTATATATTTATTTTAGTTATCTATACTTAACATATTTTATTTATATACTAGTTATGGAAATTTATTTATTTTAGTTTAGTTATAAATGAAAATTTTATTATATTTTGTTTTTTTATTTGAAACATATATTTTTTGAATTTTTCAACCAATGTAGGAAAAACGGTAAAATATGTATCACACTTAGATTATTTCATTTAATTTGCAGGCTTAATCAAAACACAGAAAATTTAAGGTTGGTATTTTTAACTTTATATATACTCTCAGAAGTTACTATGAAATATATTGAAGGTTATTGGAAATTAATAAATATTTTTTTCGTGTCAATTCAAATTAGATATGCACACTCACAAAGAGCAATAAACATACTCGAATATATAGAGATTTCTGTTATTTTTTTTTAATTTAAGAATATTAGAACAGTAAAACTAAGTTTAGGTACTATATCTTTTATACGTATTTTTACTTTTGAAAATTGAAAAATGATGGATTTTTTCGTGATATTTGCCCTATAATGAGGAAGGTATCTGAAAATTATGAATCTCTTCCCATTGATTACTGTTTTATGAATAACTAGTAAATATGATTACGAACTTTTTTATGTCCATCTAAATGAAAATTATGAATCTCTTCCCATTGATTACTGGTTTTATGAATAACTAGTAAATATGATTACGAACTTTTTTATGTCCATCTAAATGAAAATTATGAATCTCTTCCCATTGATTACTGGTTTTATGAACAACTAGTAAATATGATTACGAACTTTTTTATGTCCATCTAAATGAAGTATTAAGACAGCTTTGTGGATATACTGCCCTATTTTGTTGATATCTTTTATTATATAATTTTAATGAGTCAAAAATGTGATCTTCATAATATCTTTTAAGGATTTCTAGTTTGAAATCGCTTCAGTTTTCTCATTTTCAAAAAAAAGGGATAATTTTACCCTAGAATCTAAGATCCACTTACTAGTACAGTGTACTTTAATTATGAATGTGCTGGTGCAAAAAATAACCGTGAAAAAGAGTTTCACTTTTTTGCTTATCTTTTTTAATGAATAGAAAAGTCACCTGCGATATTTCAAAGGAATGCTTACTTTAAATTTTTAATTTTTACAAGCATCTAGGGGATTTTAAAAATAATTTGGGAATAGTGAGAGTAATTCCTAGTTATGTGTATTACTATTGAGAATATATATATAGATGTACAAAGAGATACTTTAGGAGGAATTTTACTTTCTTCATTCTTCTTCCTTTCATTTAGTAATAATTTGACAAAAAACTGTTATTTATATGATTTTTAAGTGTACTGCAGTTTAATTTGCCTACATTTGACCTTATTCTGAGAATGGACTTTGAAGGTCAAGATGTACCCAAACAGTTCAAAGTCCTTCAGAATTTCCTTAATCTCTTATAGTCTGGTTTTGTGTATTGTGACTGAAATTATGAAAGTGTAATTTGAAGAGAATTTAATTTTCTTCCTTTTCTTCTTTTCGCACAGGAATTTTAATGTCTGTACGAGGCTCTTTTGAAAAGTGTTTGAAAAACTATGCTTCATTGCCTTGTTTTTATTAAAGAATTTGTACAAAAAATAACTGTGTAAATCATATCTTATTTTTTACCTCCTTTCTTATAGACTAATAAAAGGGCAAAAGTAAATACTTTTCTTGTTTTAAAGAATGATGTTTTTAGTTAGTTTAATATTTATCCTTAAACACGAGTCTTATTTGGTATATAAGAGAAGTACAAATTTTAAGGTCACAGCTGTTTTTCCATATGAAGAGTTAGAGTTATTTTTTTTATGATAACAGCGATAGTTGAAGATTTTGCTGTTATTTTAAAATGAAAATTTATCCCAAATATAAAATAAATAACAAAATATATCAAGAAAAGTTTCTTGCTAATAAACAATTAAAATATAAAAATTTTGATTTTTATTAAAAATATTTATTAAATTTTAACAGAGAATTGAATAACACGTTTTCATGCTATGAGACCGTTGAAAACGTTTAAAGTAAAGAAAATCTTTCATCTAGCAGGAACAAGAAGCCATTTTTGATCATATTAGCTCAGTGTCTTGAAGTTTTTAATATTTTAGAGAAATTTAGTATAAATAATAATATATAAAACAATATATATATATATATATATATATATATATATATATATATATATATATATATATATATATATATATATATATATATATATATATATATATATATATATATATATATATATTCGTACACTTATAACTATAATGCACATTACACAAATCATCCAGAAAGAGTGCCTCGTCATTTTAATACATTGAAATAACGAAGCTGACCTTAAATGAAAATAGGTAACCCTCCTCAACAAAAATAAATTAATACTAACATAATATTATTCTGTGATTTATATTATGACCATAAAAAAGAATAAATGTTCATAAAAAATACTTTTCCAGTCATGCATAAAATTTGTTTTGGGAAGACTTTTGAACTCTCTTTATTTCGGTGATAATAACCATTGTTGAATGTGTTCTAGAAAATATTATTACTACGACCTTTGGTTGAGTTTATGAAATTCGAGAAGCAACATCCATAAACGAATTTGTATTTTGATTGCTTTCTAGATTTAATGATTCTCTGAATTAATATTTATGTATGTAATTCTAAAATTTCATCAATCTTTGAAAATTATTTGAAGTCTCAAGTGCATTTTTCTCTCATTTTTAAATTCTTCAAATTGTTACACGAAAACTTTGGCATTATAAATTTATACTAACATAAATATATGTAATAAAAGACAATTAAGGATTACAAACATATGCAATAATACACAGTTAAAATGTTTAATCATTAGTAACTATTCATCACTCTTTTTCAGCTATGTAAATACCTTCCTATTCAGTCCACAATATACAGTGTTATCCATTATATTTTATAGTATGCTTGTTTAAAATTTGTGCAAAAATTTTATATTTCCTTTAAATGTATGAATATAAAATCTATATTCTTATATTTTTTCGTTTATATATGATCACAATTATTATGAATGTCGTGCTATATTTTTACCACTTATTTTGAGAACAGAACTTTAGCCTATCAAGCAATCTGTTATAATAAACGTGAGATCAAGGGGGGATAATTTATCTGACTTTTGCTTCGAGTTCGGTAGTTACAGATGGAAAAGAAAAGATAATCGTCAAGCATTTATTCATCCAAAGCATTTATTTAAAAAAAAAAAAAAAAAAAAAAAAATTACAATTGTGGTTGAACTTTCTCAAGCAATCTGCTGTTGAAAGGTTGCAATTTTTATGTAACAACAGTAAACGATAATTAAACAAAGATGAACCATGTTTATTTGCATCATAAATAGAAAACATTCATATTTTTAAACCGAAAACAACATGCACATTAAAAATGGGAGTTAAACACGCGATTATTTAACTGAAATCAAGCGCTTGATCATTCAGCTTGAGTCTGTTTGATGTCGATGACGTTGGAAGGTAGAAATACGTTTGTATATGTGCAAGCGATAGCTTTTTCAACTGCTATTTACGCAATTTTAATGGGAAGAAACGTGAGTACCTCACGAAAATATCTTTCTTAATGCACTGAATTTAGACTTGAGAAATATGACTAAAATAAGTGTATTAAGGTAAAGTTTTAGAACTTAATATATGTAATGCTTAAAGTCCGGAGAGAAAGGTTAATTTATAAGTTAATTTTTTTTATTTAACATAAAATATGAATTTAGATTTCGATATTATATTATTGCATGCATTATGTACATACATACCACTTTTCAGTACTGACATTTATTTTACGATTTAGACTCACTCTCAACATTTTTTTCTACCTTTTTCTCTCATGTCTAATAAGCAAGCAATAATTGCTAATTTTCAGACATAATTAGCAACTACTTAGCACACCCTAACAATTCCTTAATTTGCCTCCTAAGCCTGTCTTAATCATAATTATTCAGTTACAAGTGATTTTTTTTTTATAATAATTGTCATATTCATTACAATTGATTTAAGAAGTACACGATAAACATGTCAAAATTTCTCACTATGCAGCCTTAATTTTGTTCGAACAATATGGCACTCGTTATGTAACTGACACTTCTAAGTATAGCAACAATCAGCAGCGTCCCCAAAACTCCCACGTAACTCCACGAATTTGTTTTTAGAAACCGAGCAGGCAGATTATAGAGCATCCTCTCAGCAATTTGTCGCTTTTTTATCTTACAATCCCAAGTTTCCACAAACTTCAAGTTACCTTCTGATAACTTCCGTTCCAGCCTTCTCAACAGTGTTTATCATTACTTAACAACAATTGTATAAGATGAAAGTAATTGTGTAATGAATACACTTCACAACAATAGAATCTTAAAATAAAAAATAACGTCATTTCTTCCGCCCTCGAAGTCTACGTTACACACCTAATGATTTTCCTCTAATACAGAAAGAAATCAAAAATATATAAATCATGCAAATGAAAAATCAAAGTAATTTCTTTTACTTATGATCAGATAAAAAATGAACAATAATTATAAAAGCATAATAATTTCAAAATTATGCGTGTAATCTGTTAAAAGTTATGAGGACTTAGGTGGAAAAATACGTAATTATGAATGATTTTTTATACAAATAATTATCAAAGCATTTATTTTAATAATATCATTATGTTATAAGATACCGAATAAGGATATTTTAATACTATCTAAAGTTAAAAATCTCTGTGTAATCAAAGGTAAAGATAGGCAGACAGCATTTTTAGCTTTGAAAACACTAGACTAAAAATTTACTTTCAAATAACTTTTTGATAATAACTATATAAATATATATCTTTATATATATAATCCTCAAAATTCATCAGTTTACTGATGCTTATTACTTATGGTAATTTGAAGAAAACGCTCGCAGCGTATACTACTGACATTTTTCTTAAAAAATAAGAAATTAATTGGAAACAATTTAAAAAAAAGCAGTCGAAAAACAAACAAAGTAACTAAAACTAATCACCGAACATGTCCTCTCACAATTTATACATACGATTTCCTTATCTATTTTTGGAAATATTTCAACAGATACAAGCATATAGTTTCAACAGAAAATTCACAATGGAAATCAGAATAAAAGTAAGTGAACTTTTTATTTGAACTCACACAAGAAAATTGTTTGATAACGGGGAAATCTTTATTTGCTCGCTAATACAAATGTTAAACATAAACTCAATTTAGGGGAAATTTTTTAAATCCTTTGTGATATAACTTGAGCTAAAATTGATTTTAAGACATGGCATTATTTTTTTTTCTTCTGTAGACTTTAACTCATATTTGATGGTATTGCAAAAATACTTTTACAAATCAAAGCTACATTTCTCCCAGCCAGGTGTCGAGTCAATAGATATTTCAACAATCAAACAACTTCAGAATGTAAAAAAAGGTATTCCCTACTCTTGCGAAAAGATTTTCAATGAAGATATTAAGGAGGCCTCTGGTAGCGAAAGCAAATATAAAGTTTGACAGGAAGTGAATTGAATTCAGTAGAACTTAAGTATTGCCAGGAGGGTCATAATGGCCAATCTGAAAGCGAAAATGAGAAATCTTTTATTCCGTGCACATAATTTGGGATTCGATAAGATCCAGGTGTTGTTACATCAAGTGACATTAATCTTAACAATAATTTTCGTAATAATAGAACAGATGCCACTTTGAAAATTTTCTCCCATATAATTAATTTTCGAATCATATATAAAGTATTAAGCATTCAATGGTAATCTTTTTAAATAAAGAGATATTTAATCCACAATAATCTGCTTTTAAAAAATCATATAAATTTAATAAATTTTGCTTCCCATTACATATATGACAGAACTATCACATATATATGAGGAATATTTTTGATAAAAAATTAGTGATAGATATCAGTGTGGTACCTATTGCAAACTTTTAAGCATTAATAAAATGAATTTGAAATGTAAAATGTTTTAGTAATTTAATAATAACCTCTGTTGAATATTTCTATAACATTTAGTAGTCAAAAATAACACATGTTACTAGTTATTAAAATATACTTCTCCGAATGATGATATTCGATATTGCAAAAATTTTGGCAAGCAAAAATGATCAAATTCTGCAAAATCAACACAATGACGTCGCCAGTTCTCTACACAATTATAATAGCAGACGAAGATGCTTTTAACGTGTCAGGTAAATTTTTAAGAAATAAGAAAAATGAAGTAACTCATAAAACCATTTCAGAAAATTCAGTACTAGTAACACAAATTTCTCTCTGAAGCTCTAACAATCAATATAACTTGCACCTAGCATTTATCTAGTCAGGTTAGAAGAGGAATGCAAACATGTTCTTTTAAACTTGAGAATAAGGGACACTTAGACTGGCATCAGTTGCAGTGGTCTGATTTGTGAATGAAACCAATAACAAATTTTATTCGTAAGCAATAGTTCACCAAAATATAAAATAAAATTTCATTTCCACAAGATACATAACTTTATTTTTATTCAAGGCAAAATATATACAAATACGGGCATATACGTCTTTTTGAAATTAGAAGCTTATTAACTTATTTCCAGATTCTGTATAAAGTCGTCCATAAAATTTATGGTCCTTCGAAAAATTTTGAAACCTCCATCTGTAAAGTATAATTTTCTCTCCTAAAGATTTCCAGACGATTCAATATTTTCAGGACCACAATTTAAAATCCTTTATTTTTTCTGAAGTTTTTTGAAGTTGCCTTACTTGGTCGTGTTATTTTAAAGGATAATTTATTTCTGTGTGTTTGTGTGATAATATTATAACTTTTCTTCAATGAGATTTGGAATAAGATAATATATTCATATATGCATAAAAAAATAGAGTCACAAATTAATGAAGCTAATTGATAAATTTTTCAATATTCCTGTATGTCATTCCATTGTTTTCTCTTCAACAAATTTTGGGGGCATCATGAGCCAAACATATATTTAAAAGTAAAAGATAGTTTTTTGAGAAAAAGTTTTTACGGTTAGGCAAGCAGTTAATATAATCTTGAGTGGAAGATACTAATGAAAGAGATTCAACTTAATTGATGACTGAATGAAAATCTCTTTAAAAAAGTAATTTTTTTTCAAAAAAAAAAATGTCATTTTAATGTAATTCAGCTCTTTTTTTTATTCGGTAGTTAATAAAATGCAACCTTATTTTACTATTCTGCACAAGTACAAATTTATTACAATACATAGTAATTATTAAATTTGAGATGTAATTAATATTTTTTCGTGTAAGTAAAACCAAATACTGCCTCTGAAAATTTACAATATTTTCTACAGATAGAAAAATCTAAGCTAAAAATATTGAAATCAAGTTTATAAATAATAGTTCCTTTTTAGGAGGTTTTTTTGCTTACAATTATTAATCCTCTATAATCAATTCATAACAGGAAATATTTTGTCTCATCATACGTTAAGTTTATATGTTATGTTAAAACACACAATACCCATAAGCTAAAATAGTACATTAATCCTTAAAATTCTTTGAGACTGTAATCATAATACCAGAAATTACAAAAAATATTATTTAGTAAAAAATGGTTAACTTCTTGCTTTCGCGTCATTCTTCAGTTTAAATAACTTTCATAAGATCATTACGAAAATTCCTGAAATTTCAAAAATCGCCAAGTAATAATTAATGCAAAAATATATACTACAAGGAAATACAGACTAACATGATAAAACAAGATATTTCACATTATATTTCAACGAGATTTTTGAGATGTGTAATCCTTTCCATTTCATTTCTTGATTATTTTCTGTAGGAATGTTTCAATATCATTTAATCTCTGAGAAAAATTTATACCGATAAAAATAGATTCAAAAATATATTTAATAATTTCATTCATCAACCATAACATTCCAGAAAACAGTTCATTCTGAAATATTAAAGTTTTTCTAAGTATGGTCGTTTATCCTATTAAATATTTATGTTATCAGGTGTAGCACATTTGGCAGTGTATTCGCAGTGCTTTTTATATACAATTAACATATTATTTTGGCTTTAGGTAAAACTCTGAGTTACGTCATAATTATCTATGATTATTTCTCTGTTGCGCTTATTATTACGATGACAAGAGTAATTAATTCCCCTTACATTAAAATTACACCTTTATATAGAACTTTAAACCGTAGGTCCCGGGCTAATTAGCCTTAGTGTCCAAAAAATGACCGTTGAGCGACAAACAAACCAAACCAACCTATTGGAATGTGATGAATCTACAACTGTGAAGATGGTATATCATTTAACATTATTGTTAGGAAATATTACTGAAATAATCAAGCTAGATTGAACTTAATTATAAACGTATTAATTTTGCCTTATTAAGTTATAATTTAAATTTGTGTAGAAGTATTTATTTTTTTTTATGATTGAGCTTATAGTTTTATCACACCAATAAAAACGCTATCACTTTGGATTATTAGTTGTTTCTTACTCAAACATGAACTGCTTGTAAACTTATCGGGGTCAAGAGCTTAAGTGAACAGATTTATGCTCTTTGTTGTGACAAAAACTCGGATGGTATGCTTCATGATAAAACAGCAGTTGTTAAAGAAGCAGATAAAGATTGGATCATATCAGAATTTTTATCATATCGTAGTTTTTGTGTTATCATGTTTCTTCATTCAAGTTTCATTTCAGTCCACTTCCTACTTTTAATGAAGTATAAAATTACATTTCCTACTGAACTAAAATGTAATTTTTTATTTCATTCAAAAACGTGTCTGTGTGTGTGAATTATAGATGGGAATATTTCAAATCAAAACACAACAAAGCTTTTCAAAACTAAAAGCTATAATGCCTGCAAATGCATTTTGAAATAAAATAGGATGATATGCATACTCATATAAAATAAATGGAATCATATTCTTGTACAGTTCTTATGAAAGTAATAGTTATACAAGAATTCTTTTTCATAGTCATATATTTCACTGATTTGGAATCCTATTATTTTAAGTGAATAAGCTGTATTTTTCTAACGTGAACACACAGCTAATGGGAAAGAGCGCATGATTTTTTTTTTTAATAAGATTTATAATCGCATTTATTTTCGAAAGTGGTAAATTTATTTTGATTAACGCAAGAAAAGAACTTTAAAGGATGTGTTTGTGGATTAAGAGTTATAATTATTGACGAGATCGGTAGACCAAATCCTGCTAAACAACGGGAGATTGATGAGGTTATTTCTGCTTTGCTCTGACGAATCATCGAGGTGAATGACCGAAAATTCTACCTCAGATACTATAACTTAATTCACATTTCATAAAACTGATCCAGAAGCTGGTATTAGTTTCATTAAGTCCAGAAACGATAAGAAATTTACAAACTACAATATGGATGTATAGTTAATGAATTTGTCTTAATTTATATAAGAATTGTAACAGCTGGTTTAAATGAATCTTTCAGGTAGGTGTGTGATTTATACTTCAAATTAAATGAAAACAGTTTCTAAATTTGATGCGGCACCACCGGCAATTCTATTTCTCGACACGTAATTGTTCGAATTCGTGACAACACCGGTTTTACTGACGTATATTTTAAGTTGCTCAATACGCGGTAGTAACGATCCATCTTGTCATTCCAGATAATTTTGTATCTGACGCGATACGGGCGCAAGAGAAAATTCCTTTTTATTTCGAAATGTATGAGATTATACTTTACAACAGAAATACAGTGATAGAATTACCTATATTTTTATATTCCTTCCGTTTTTATCAATGAATGTTACATTTTAAGTATTAACGCAGAATTTTAAATAAAATATACAATAAGACCAAAGAATATTTTTTTGAAAAAAGCATTATATTTTTAAAGGACATTGTAAAAATTTATAAAAATCACTGTTAATTTTTGCAGTAAAATTATTTTAAGAAAAATTAGTAACAAACTATAAGTTTTTTCGAAAAACTTATGGGTTAAACTTTAAACTTAAGTCAAATGAAAATAATTGTGCATGCATGAATATTTACAATCTATCTATTGAAGATATCTACATTTACAATCTATCTTACTCTATTGAAGAAAAACTAAAAATTTAATTCAATTAATTAATTAATTCAAAGAGAACTGGTAACTTTTTCAGCAAACAAAGGCATATTAACTCTTTTGAGTTTCACAATAGTAAAAAGTAGTTTTTTTGAGAAGTCTTTTGCTTTAGAATATATCTCTTCTTTCTCTCTCACACAAAAGTTTATAAACACAGGCATAACATTCAAAATAAAATGTTTTAAAACAGTAGTGTCTTGACAATAAGTTGATAACAGCTTTGATATTTGCATCAAAAAACCGCGTTACCCTGGTGACATTAAAATCAAAATTGCACCCAATGGTTTGAACTTTGATAAAAACCAAAATTTGATAATGATATATTTTATAAGAAAATATAATAAATTTAAAAAGTATAACAAATTTATCAAATATTTATTTATTATTTATTATTACAATATTTTGATAAAGCTTTTACTTAGAATGTAAGATATGAATAGGAATCATTTCTTTTATTTTATATATCAATCTAATCTGTAAAAAATTAGAAATATTTTCGATGGGAACAATAAAAACGAATCGATTCACGAAATTCATCGCTAACTGAAACTTGTTAGAAGCTCAAGGAAATGAATCTTATTCATACCACTTAACTTATATTGTTTGCATTTATCGCTTTTATCTATTATTTATTTTAGTGAAAGGATAAACATATCAAGTGGACAAAACTTTCTCCTTTTTGTTTACTCAAATTATTTGATAAGGAAATCAAAATTTTCAGGCTACTTAAACAGTCAATATACATTTAAAGATCTTTGCAGATTTTACTTTCATGTTAATATTTTTATGCGAGTTACAGTGAAACTTTGAATAAACTATTTAGTAAATGAAAAAAAAAATCCCACGACTTGAAAAATTGAATATAGTTCATCGAAATGACTGCTGATACAATTAAATTTTCAATTTAAAAAAATTGTAGCCAATAAGTAGAAAACTTTTCATTTAAAGTTTATATATGAATATATATATTAGAATTTTTTGAACTTAAAGATTAATTATAACCTAATTTTAATTAATTCGTAAGAAAGTTATTTATTTATTAATATTAATTTGGTTTGGATTTTAGAATTATGTATACGCACATGGATGTATATGGTTTTGCACTTTCTTGATATATTTTAAAATTGTCACAATTATCAAAATTTTATGACTTTCTATATTTTTGATCGCAAAGAGATGTACAGTGGATTATTGACGACTGCTTGGAATGTGATACTTAACATAAAACGGGAAATTATTTTATTCGCGGTTTTAGAGTATTCTTATTATTATTCTCTCTTTGATTTAAATGCAATCAACCGCATAGATAAACTAAATCACGAATTATAGGAGGTAGGTGATAAAGTGTCTTCATCTTTCAAACTGCATTTCAATTAATTAATAATTATAAATCCATTAATTGTTTAGATAGATAAAATTTTGTAGAAAAGCTAATTCTGAATGCATGGATTGAATAACACATTCCTTACAAGAATTTAGAAAAAAATGTGTTTAAAGCATTATTCAATTAGAATTTCATATATTTCACGTAATTACAAGCACAATTTTCTTCCTAAAATATTGGTGCTTAAAAAAAGTAAAATATTTCAAAATTTTTATTTCATGCGCTTATTTAGGCAATTGAACATTTAATAAAAAACGAGATAAAATTCTTCAAATCTTTCTTATACGAAATTACCTCTTTCCGTCCTTAACCCCACTTTTTGCTCTTTTCTTCGTCGTCAAGTAGTCTACCTACCACTTGTTGAGTTTATTTCCTGGGTGTGGTGATATTATCAGTGAATCACCCTCAAGGATAACTTCCAAACAACCTCTTTCCCCCACACACCAAGTTCCAAGATATTTTTTTTTTTATGTCCAAGGAAATGAAAGGAAGCCAAGGAAAGTGGTTAAGAAAAATTCAATCAGCGAAATTTCCGAAGGGTGACTGAACTGAAACCTTATAGGAAATTTCAAGCCCCTTGTCATAAAAAAAGTTTGTAAAAATTTCATTTTTTCGAAACAGTGGAATATTTTTTTAATTAATATTTTTCTGAAGAACTGTTACTGATTCTCATTTTGATTTTCAAACAAAAATTTGTTTCAGTATTCTACCTATCACTGATATAGGAAGCATTTGAAGTATTTTATGTATCAGAGTTCGATAACACATGAGCAACAAATAACAACACTGTAACCGTTAAAAGTATATCGTTTAATTAATATATAGTAAGTAATGTTGAAAAATGCTTGAAAGGAGCTTATAGACTATTAGTAATAACAAAATTTATTTCATGTCCAATGAAAAACTTATTTTCATAAAGCTTTTCAATTACAGAGAATCTCAAGCTAAGAATCTATTATTAGTTCACCTAAAACTCCTGGAAAAAAATAAAATCATCAATAAACTACTTATATGGATAGTTATATAGGTAAATATAACTGTACAAAGGGAAAACTTTGCACCCATCTTCTGTTGGTCATCAGTGAATAAAAGGTAACCGAGAAGGGGCCACGTGACAACCCTCACTCCCACCAATCTACAGCATGAAGCTTTCTTGCTCGCTTGTAGTTAGCAATATTTCAATAAAATTATAAAAAGAATTTTTGAAATCAAGTAGGCATATCTCATATAAATTCAGAAGAAATATAAAATCTTTTCAAGTGTCTTTTGTTTCTTTTGACTCTTTCAATTCAATATGTGTGCGTATGCAAACTATTTTGGCATGATAAATGTGTGCATAAAAAGCATACATTTATCATGCCAAAATAGTTTAATAATTTTATATCGCATTTATAAATTGATTGTTCATGTCAAAAAAAACGTCAGGTTAAATTCTTCAATGTCAAAAAATCAAAGTAATTAAATAGTGATTATATTGTGAAGTTTGTATCATTCTTTCCGTCTCCAGTGTCATTTCTCCTTTTCTTTAATAATTGAGAATATTGGTGATAGTACAAATTTCAAGGACATTATCTCTCTCATCCCAGCCATACGGACTGGCAGGAAGATAAAATTTCCCAATCACTTAGCTAGAGATTATATTTTATTGTTATTACTAAGAGGGGGGGAGTATACAGTGAAGTTTGAATCATCATTACCTGTAAATCTCAGATTTACCTATAAATTTACACATTTACTATTATAATTTTAACTATCATTCTATGGAAACTCGAATGGGATCCAGATATAAAAAAATATTGTACACAAAATCACTATTCTTCTCATGTATGTTTCTATATCCATTTATTTTAAAGTTTATTAATTCTTTATTAAAGTGTATACTCATTTCCAGAAGTATTAATTTTTTTTTACCTAACAAGATATTTCAGTAATATTGATTTTTAGAACGTAAAAACATCATTTTTCAAATGCTTACCAATATAGACTTATTTTGATTCTTGAATACCACAGGAGAAAACAATTTTGACTCCAGTTGATTTCTGGATTTAAAACTCCTGGAGTTTGACTTGTCGCTCTGTAAATGATTTTGAGCATAGGGGCTGAGTGGATAGAAATTTACTAGTTAAAGTGAATTGATTTTAAACAAACATCTTTTCCAGAGATCAGAGGTGTTAGCTGAAGATGCTTATGAGTTCTGTAAACTCCATTTGAAAATGGATTACAGGCAAGATAAATTGAATTTTATGAACTTTTTTAGCAAAACATTTTATTCAAGTTAAAAGCATTCCTTTTAAAAATAAATTTCGATCAATGAAGAAAAAAAAATTCTAGTCATGTTTTTACACAAAGTTGGGATTAAAACCATGAACTTTTAAGTATTCAACAATATTAATCAATCAGCTAAATTCACTTGAAGTTCCAGTGATTTTTATTCTCGTATGGAGGGAAGCTTATATGTTGAAATTTGACTTCAAATATACTATACGATATTAATATTTTTCAGATTTCTTGGTGATTAAATATGGGAAAAAAAAGTTCCCTAATTAAAATATTATTCGCCTTGTTGAATGTTGTATTTTCATAAATGAGCATTAGTAATTTCAAAATATCAAGGGAAACCAATTTTATTGAAAAAAATTGGACGAATTTAGATTATTTTCTTCCTTTATTTCCACCGTACTAAAAATTAATGACCCAACCGGTCTCTGAATGGTTAGAGCCCTGGCCTTCAGTTCAACAGTTTGTGAGTCCGATTCCGTGGCTGTGGCTGTTTATAGAGATATAGAATCCACATTAGACATAAGCTAAAAAATTAATTTACCTCATATTTCAAAAATGAACGCAGAGCAAGAAAACAGCCAAACAAGCCAAACCAATTTTGAAATTAAACTCCTGTTTTGACTCAAAATTTCGAAGTCGATAAATAAAGTATTCCTCCTTAATACAGTAAAGCAGCACGCACCCATTCGTCACATATGTCTGATATTAAAAGAAACATTTCACAGCAATAACAAATTTTCTTTTTTTTTTATTTACTATACCCTCCCCCTATTTTGAAAGGAACTAAGGAAGTATTTTTCAAATTGTCATTCACAAAACTATACACTTTTAAGATATGAAATTCGAGAGTTATTTAAAATTCTCCACTAAATAAAAAAGTTTCTGTCGATTTTTTGGACTTACTTACGGAAATTATTTCATAAACTCTGCGAACAATAGACGAAAAACTATCGATTCGCAGGAGAAACCGATGTAACTTCCATCTCAAAATAAGTAAATGCATATATTGACAAAAGGCAGAAACAGAATGAAATATAAGAAAATTTGTATTAAGTTTTAGATTCAATGTTCTAAAATAATAAGTCATGTGCAATAATTTTACCATTTTATCGGAAGAATTGAATACATGTATATAAACATGCATATTATCTGATATGTAAGCAAGTAACATGATTTTTCAAAAAGATAATGTTGATGTTATTCAACTAAGGATTCATTATAATTCTTGATTAAGTAGCTTATTTGTGAAAATTAATACAGAAAAAATAATATTAAAAAACATTATAGACATCTCGCCAATACATTGAAAAGTCTGATGTATATTGCCATTTCAGTCATGTGTGAAACTTGCAAACTGAACAAAAATGATTTCAAAGATTGAAAACTTTGTTTTAAGCAAACTCTATTTAAGAGCTTCTAAAATTGTTTAAATTTGCATTCACACACACACAAGAATCACATTTACATTAATTTAACTCTGTACACAATAAATGCGGAAAACTACAAAGCAGAAATCTATCTTGCTAAAAAAGAATGTGCATTTTGATATCGCAAAGTAACGAGGCATTTTACTATTCCATGTGCAATTGTCGTCCACGAATTCCATGTAACCATATTTCCGCGTCGCAAGGGTAGAAAAACCGAAAATTCACAATTAACAACCAAGACAGGTACGCATGCAGAAGACAGAAGAGCAGAATCCATTGCCTGCTGTTCAATAACGCTTAAACAACATGTAAACATGTAAGGAAAGTTGCTAGAAATAGTTTAAAAAAAAAAAAAAAAAAAAAAAACAGGACCATTCGCGCAAAAGAACGCTGTCCTACCTCTAAACTATAGTAAGTCAAAAGAGTTTGAGAGATCTTGTAGAATTCAGATCTATATTATACTTGTTAAAATGCATGATGATACGAAGGATTCTTATCTCACAATTTTCCCATTTAACGTTTAGCATACATGTTTTCATTAAAACCAATATGCAATGTATTTTCCTGTATTAGGAGAATTTCGTATAAAATATTGATAAACACGATTTCTGAAGTAAAAATATTGCGCTATAATTGACAACATAGAATTGCTATTATAAACCTCATCTCTCTTGTATATTTTTTTTTTTAATCAAAAATTGATAAAATAATAGATATATTATACAGTTTTATTTTGCATTTATTGAGAATCTGTGTGATAAAATATATAATTAAAACATATTGTTTTATTTCATCAATCATTCACATAACAGAAATATATTTACTGTTCGATCATTTTTTTTAAATTGATATATCTGGGTCAACAATTGTAGTGTCTGTAACTATGGAAATCGAATTATATCTGCATATTAAACAATGCTAAAAGTAATGTAACTCTTTCATTGGTTATTTGCAAATATACAGCAAGCTATTATACAAATTAATAAAAATACACACATTATACTTAAATTTAATATTTATTAACATTCAATAGATGAAATTTCAGAACATAGTATGCATGATTAACTAATGAATGAATGCCTTTCTAAATTTCAACTTAAACATTCAAAGTCTTTTTAAGCAACTCTGAATATCTGTATGAAGAATAATCATCAGAATCATAGCTGCTATGTTAAAAATATAAAAATTTAAAAACGTATTATGGAGCGAAAGCAATATTATTAGCATACTAGTGTTTTAAAAATTACGCACCAAACTGAAATTTAAAGATCCCATGAAAATATTCACATTTACATTTGATGAAACTTGGTGATACATGTATGCGTAATTTAAAAATATAAAAATGGTTAAGTACAATGTTTATATTTTATGTTATCAGTGACAGAAAGGACATTATATTTATGCACTCTCATTGTTCAGAACTAAATATTCTTGCTGGAATTTTGATTCAAATCAGTCGGTCCGTGACAGCGTGTCGTTTAGATCTGCTCTAAATGTAGTTTTTTCTTATCATTTTTGATTTTTACCTGTTAAAATTGGAAAGCTTAAGAACATTTTATAATTATAACCAGTTAAAAAATATTTGCTGCTCAGAATAAAATGTAAATAATGCAAATTCTAGTTTTTAGAAGGAAGTAATTGTAATCTAAACGCGCAGACAACACACCGTGTTATACTTGGGGTGGGTAGACTTTTGTAAATGGCATTTTTTTTTTCTTTTTGTACTCGTATATTCCACTTTTCCTTATTATTTCTTCGAAGTTACTCATTTCAAGACTGAGTTGTTGAGGAAAAGGAATAAAAAGACCCAAGAAAGACAGATTAAAGGTTTTCTTCACTGTAGGTAAAATATCTTTTATAGTAAAACACAAACAGCAAATACATTATATTTAATAGCTTATTTGTTTACAATAAAGTTATTTTTTTACAGTTTATTAAAATATGTTTGCATAATTTATTTAGGGGATATGATTCTCAGAGTACAAAATGGCACAGCCTAAAATAAAATGCATAATTATATGTACCTCAGGTATTTTAATAGTCTATATAATAAATATAATTTTTTACAGCAAATGAAGTCTAATTTTGTGTAAAAAGAACATTTGTTGCATCAAAAATAAAATTAACTAATCACTTAATTAATCACAAAAAATACTCAATGCACACTACACTTTCCCAACATTATGATAAAAATATTATTGAAAGCTCATATTTAAAATTAAAGTTCTCGGTTCCAAATATAAAATTTAATTCCACATGCTTATAAAAATTACAATTTTAACCTTATAATTACAGGTGGATTAGTCACTTAGAATGAACATTTTTCAAATTAAAATTTTGTGTGCAATTATTAATAATTTATCATATACTTTATCCTTTTGTGAAATAATAGCTTACTATACATTTGTTTAAAATTCACTTACATGCAACTATTAAGTGCATTAAACAACTTAAGAAATATTAAATAAGTTTTAGAGAGACTAATAAAGTTAATACTTGCTTTAAAGAAATACGCGGAGAAAAACGATTAATATAAATTCTACCCCCAAAAAGCTTTTGTGAATCAAAACCATACTGAAAAAAATATTAAGGAATTTGTATTCTGATAATAAATGAGGATTTTTACTGCCACATTCCAAATCATAGTTAATTTACTTGGAAATTTTGTCAAAGAATTTAATTTAATTTAAATACCTAAAAAAAATCTAAAGCTTTCTATCACGAAATAAATCGCATAAAATCTACAAAACTGTCTATAACAAATCGTTAAAAATTTAAAATTTCTTATCAAGAAAATAGATAATTGCAAATAGCAATTATTATGTTCCCCCTACTTAGATCTCTTAAATTCATTAAAATCTTTGAGATTAAATTTCACATTTCTTATAACTAAGTTCTTAAAGGGTTAATTAAAGTAAATGTCCAATAATAACCAATTTAACAAAATTACCCTTCTTTTCCACATTTTTATATATGTAATATAAAAATGTGGAAAAGAAGGGTAATTATACATATAAAATAACCAATTTAATAAAATTACCCTTCTTTTCCACATTTTCACCTAGAATTCAGAAATAAGGAAAATATTTTTGCTGGAAACGTACAACGATAATTGTTTACATCTATTTGAGACATAACGAAAAAATTACAATTTTCAAACAGGTGTATGGAACAATAAAAATTGGCAATTATTTCAAATCACGTTATTTATAAATCTTTCTGTTAAAAAAATAAAATACTATATATCTCGAATTCCAACCTTTAAAACTAATGGGGGAAAATAATCACTTAATTGTTAAGCATATTTATAACATTAAAAAGAATTTAGCAATTAAAATTTACTAAAAAAAATTTAAGCACAGAAAGTAATGTGAATTACATGAATAATTTTTATCAAGCGAATGATTTAAACATGATCTTGCTTTAAAATGAGAAAGCTAATGTCTTTCAGTTACTGAAGTGCTATATTAACACCAATAGAGGAATAGCCAAATTTTACTTTGCATTTTGAACTTCCATTAAAATCTTCAGTATGCTGAATTATTGGTATTACGCAGATATTTTTATAAAGAAAAATACTACATAAATGTACCACACCACACCCTTTTTTGATTTAATAACAGCAACTAAATATTTACGGCATGGAAAGTAGGTGTAGAATATTTTAAATAGTTTGTTTAGTAAAAAAGATCTGGAATTCCACCTATAAACGTATAAATTATTATTTTTTTGACCAAAGAAATATAAAAAAAATTAAAAATAACTTTAAAGAAATATTGAACACGAAATATTTCGAATAAGAAATGAATTCACTGTGAAATAAATTGCAATGTTGATGCATTTGCTTTGTTAAAATAAAATTACAAGAGCAATCGCTAATGTATACCCCAAGAAATTTTGAAAATTTAAATTAATGAAGTAATAAAAAGTGTGTTTAATAGCAGATATTTACGTAGATTTTTATAAATGTAAACTAATGTCAAAATTTGTCAATTTTAAAATAAAAAATAACAGCATTATTTATAAATAAGTTTTATGGTTTTCATATATGCTTTAAATTTTTCAAACAAATAATGTTTGGAATATTTTTTATACTTTCAATTTAGAACATTCAGAATTTGCATTTTAAAAGTATGGTTTGAAATGCATTTTAAAACACATAGTTGTGTGAATAAAAGAATAAAACAAACATTTCAATACTTTTCTTTCATTTTCAATTATCTCATTTCAGTTTCTGTTTTCATTTTATTTTCAAATATTCAGGGAAAATATCTAAGCACACTTTTTCTGTATAAAACTTTAAAAGTAGAGTCATCTATTATTCTCTCTTTTTCACGCGCCTTACATGTCAATTAAAATATAACTAACATATATTAAAAACATTATTAATAAAATATAAAAACATCAAAATTAGAAAAGTTTATTTTATAATTGAATAGCTGTGATTTTGTGTTTTGATGCAAAATGTAAAAAAAGGCCTTCTTAATTCAAAGCTTGACGTCATCAACTAACGAGGCGGAAGAGAGGATTTTTTTTTTTGCAGCTAATAAGTCAACATATAGACTGTCGCAAATTCTTTTCACGTGAATTTGAATCAATATCTTTTCTGTTAATTCCTGAATAATCCATGAATTCATTAAAATTTTGATATTCGCCATTGATTCCATAATTATGATTTTGATAAAGTACACAGTTATTATAATATTCCTATTCACTGCATAAATAAATTTTCTTGGAAATATATTGCATATTTTTCTCTCAACAAAGATAAATATATTTATTTACCTCACAGGATTATTGGCTGAAATATTCACCATTAGCATATTATTTTATTTGTCACTCACAATTTCAGTATCTTACATTTGAAATTGTTATTAATAAACAGTCATTCAAAATATTAACCTATTATCTTTAAAAATGCACTTTCCAGTTAAACAAAGTCCACCGAAAATATCTCTCTATATACATAGATAGAAATACTTATAATTTTAAAAATTGTAAACCAAGATATTCAAGTTTCTCATGTTTCGCGATAGGGTAAAGGGATAATCTATCCTAACCATTTTGTTACAATCGATAATAAGAAACCAGTAAAACATTACATTAAATTATTGTTTATAACTTGCTTAATTGTATTAAACTTTAAACAAACTAACCATTGCATTGTAGAGATTTTATATAATATTAATGAATTGTATTATTATAAATATGTTTTTCAGATTACATTAAAAGTTGAACTGATATAGTAAAAATTACTACCATTTCTTGAGATTTCAGAAAAATAAAAATTTAGTTCTATGTTCTTGCTTTTAAGCTCTAAAGCTTCGAAAAACTTTTGAAAATATCTTTGCTTATGCATTACATATATTTCTTGTATCCATACGAAACGAAAAACACAAATTATTTTATGTACATAAAGTATAATGAAAATAATTTTTAATGTAAATTAATATTAAATATAGATTTATTGATGCAATCTCTTTCTGACAGATTATCTGCAAGGCATTAGGTAGACAACATACATATTTTGTAAGTACATATCAGTAGGAAATAGTTCTCTGGAATTTTCCGGGGTTACTTCCTAGTGACTCATGAAAATGGCTTAGTTTTTGTGATATGTTATAAGACTATGCCAAACAGACTACAGCAATTAGGTTATCCACTACACGAGTGGATTAAGTAACTATAGGACGATTACAACTGACAGAAGTGAACTTTTATCTAGGATTCTCTGATAACGCCCTCACAAGATACGGGTATGAAGTTGTAGAGAAATCTGTGCATGAACTTTAACATCGGATTCCAATGATTCACTTCCTAATAATTTTCAATGATGTCCTCCATTTACATTTAGTAAAGCATTTTATGTGATTCACTCAACGACGAATTACTCTGAATTGACCACACCCTTATTCACTATATTATACGATTAAATTTTCACTTAATGCGTTTCCCCTATTTGTTCCAAAGGAATTATGTCTTTAAAACTTTGAAATTAGCCAGAATGTTTCATAAGCAAATTTGCAGAGCTATATACATAGATTTTTGTTATGTTTTATGCTACGTAAAATAATTTATTCATTATTAAAAGCATTTTCCATGATTATTTCTTCATATATACACTGTCTGGCGTTGAAAATGCAACTCTAAAAGAAGTTGCCAGAAAGTGACGAAACTCGGCAAACAGAGAGAGACAGCAACGAACAATAAGTGATTTGTATTTCGAAATTATATGCATAATACAGAGCGAGAACAGGGTCGGGTGAGTATGATGTAAGACTACAGAGGACGACAATATATGTAGCAACACGTCTGAGAGTACGGATAGCGTTCTCGGAATGGCTCTCCTTTCCCGATCAATCTTTTTCCAAAGTGTGTCTTCTGAAGAAGGCAATGGCAGGCTCTTCAATTGGCATCCAATCATATCCCAAACGTGTTCGATTGGCGTCAGGTCTAATGATCATGGTGGACAGGGAAGCAGCTATACACCTTGCAGGGAACGTGCGATGCGAGCAATGTGCAATTAGGCTTTATCCTGCTGATAAAGAGCATTGAGTACTCCTTGAAGGTAGAAGAGTGCACCGGCCACACATTATCCACGTAACGTTGGAGTGTCATAGTGTCATGAATACGAACTAGAGGTGACATGGAATCGTACTCAACGGCACCCCAAACTACGATGCCACGTTGTCACGCAATAGGGCGTTCCACAATTGCTGCATAATTGGACCTATCTCCTCGTACATACCACACTCGTACACGGTGACAATCACTGAAGAAACAGAAGTGTTACTCATCTGAGAAGACGATCCTGTGCCACTCTGTCGGCCACATCTCTTTAACCCAGCACCATTCTAGACGTTGTTGTCTATGCTGTGAGGTCAATGGCTGTCTTCCAAACAGACGCCATAAGTTGCGGCCACCAGTAACCAATCGACGGCAAATGATTCTACTCAATGGGGGAGAATCCAGGGTTCCTTACACATGCTGCAGAATTTCGACAGACGTGCTTTGCGAGACCGCCAATGCCTCCCGTCAGACGCGTGGATTCACACGTCTGACGTCACACTGGCTGCACCGGCATCCCACAAACGTACCACAGCTCCTTGTTCCAACCATCTTCGCCACTGCTGGTACACTGTGGACGCATCTAGGTGTCTCTCAGCTGCGATAAGAACCAACCTTCTCTTCTCAGTCCTATCACTGTGCCTCTCGTGAACTCGTCTGTCTGCTGGACCTGACTTTGTCGACGATGGCTTGGAATTCTCTGCAATTACAGGCATCCTTTATGACAATAACAAACTCTCAACTATTATTTTCTAAGCAGCAATAATGGTTCGAATATATTTCACTCTGTCAGTTCCTCACTTGATATCTTATTCCATGTATGCAGGAGAGATGGGCATAAGACATCCTTTACATAATTCTATACAATGCGTCTAGCCTGAAATTTGCATAATTTTCTGCCCACTCCTTCTTGGTGTTGGATTTTCAATGGGGGGGTAATATATATATATATATATATATATATATATATATATATATATATATATATATATATATGTATATATATATATATATTGTTTATCATAAATAAACAATGAAATTACTTCATTTTGGAGAAAGTTCGCTTTCTTTCATTAAATTCAATGCATTAATATTTTATTTGAAATGATAAGAAATTAGGATGCGTTTACAAAGATAAAATATCCTATTTTACTTTTTTTAATCTAAATTGAAGTTTTAAATTTATTTCCAAATTAAGAAAAATATAAATTACTTCTCATATCTGTTATACCAATATTAATAAACATTTGAATAATTTTTCAAGCTTTCTCCATATAAGTATGCACTTTCAAATATTCGCTTCGAGGACATCAACAACAAAAGAAAAAACACTTACAGAGAGAGTACTTAAATATTTTTCTGTACTCAAATGTACTTTAAGAAATTATTTACGCTTGTAGTTTAAGAGGATATATTTGCAAAATATTACCAGGAAAGAGAGAGAGAAAGAGAGATTTACATGATTATTATGAAAATAAACTTGCATGCCAAAAACAACGTATTGTATAAAAAATTTACTAATTTGAATGGTCAAACGTCTTCAAAACCACATTCATAAAAACACATGACTAAAATAAGCAAATCAATAAAAATATTTTTTACGTTGTTGACAGAATTTTGACTTTATATAATATCAATAAATCAGATATTCGATAACTAGCAAAGATGGGTAGTCTAATTCTAAGAACATACAGGACAACGTTTCGAAACATTTTATAAAAAATATATCTATTAATATCCCTAATAAACAGGCTAATCATCATTTTCGAGACAAGACAGCCATACACTATATATGCTGTCAAATGCACGAGTTTTTAACAGGTTTTCCTCTTTATAATTCAAAGGACTAAATTATGAATATGTTACGTAAGCGATTCATACTTACTAACTACTAAATAATTTTTAATCTTTTAAATAACTTAATTTGTTTAAGTCTTTTTGTGTGTGTGCTTTTATTTTTAACTCTACGCAGATAAAATATGAAAATCTCGGTAGAGTAAGAAAGTTTTAGCATACGTATATACTTTTTTTATAATGTGCGTTATTACTGACAAAGTAAATTTTCCCTATATATATATATATATATATATATATATATATATATATATATATATATATTACATGAATGTGTTTGAGTATTTATTTAAATATAAAAGAATTTTGTTAGCAATCCGCCAAAAAATCCTGAATAATCATCAAAACTTACATTTTTTTGATATTATTATTGCAAGAATTTTAAACTTAAGCATTCTATGGACCAATCTGCGTTGGGTGCCAAAATTTTATCCTGATTGCAAACTTTCTAGGTCATATTCTTTCTTGGAATGGCGTGATAGCACCAGAGTTTCTTGAGAAACTTGAAAAAGGAACTGAATGAAGAACATTTTCTACAATTCACCGGACCAAGATCTTAAATTCCTCCTTCCTGCCATATATAATAAATACTGAGCTCAACGTGTTTTTAATATCCGAGTTTCCTAAGATTTTCTTACAGAATTCAAAATTATCTAGAAGCGTAAGAGCACAATATTTGTCAATTATAGCTTTAATTGTGTCGATGAAATATGTTAAACAAATCACAATAAGTCATGGTGGACTAGAAGGATCTATTTTCTATTCAGCCAATTCTTGTTTGAAAAGTTTTTAGGAACATTTAAAAATGAGCAAATATATCATTCTCTTTCAACTTGTTTTTCTGAGAAGCAAAAGCTATAGTATTGTAATTTTAATAAAGATTATGAAGCACCAAATATAGTAATATGTCAAAATAATAGAGTTTTTTTAAAAGTATTTCTTATTATACTTTGATCTACCATTACGACTTCAAAATATATCGTAATAGTCTGCCACAGAGTGTAAAAAAAAGACGAAGTAGGACTCATTCATTTGCCACGTTGGGAGTGTTACATGAAAACTTAATTCCCAACGAAATATTAACATCTTTTCACCTTCTTTCGAGTAAAGTGATGTTGATTGTTGCATCTCTTCAGCGTTCCTGTCTGTAACAGACAGCCTTGATGATATTTCAAAAGCCATTGCATCAAAAAATTGTGATAACATACACTATCCTTTAAAAGATGTCTCTTCAATGAAGAACCACAGTGGGCGAAAGTTGAAGCAGACTAACCGAAATAGGAAAGAGGTGAAAAGAATAATAATCAACTGAAAACAACGTTGCCGCAGAACAAATCTCTAAGGTGAACTACGGAAACCTTTCCACAAGAGGTACATACGTCGCAAATTCATTATAAAGTGGTCATTTTATTGCTACCAAACTTACTGTGGAATGTTATGAAGAGCTGACCGTGGTATCGAAACGACCAAAACTCAATAATAGGAATAAGTAATCTGGGATGATGAATCGTCATTTTTATTACATCAGATTTTAAGATGTATATTCATCAGATGAACATGGGAAAATTATTTTATGCTGATTGACTGATTTCCCCTAATGTAAAGCAAAGAAAAATACAAAGAATTCTATAAATAATGTTGGGTATCATATTTTACCGTGACTTGGAACTATTCACGATACTGAGAGAAGAAGAGCGCTAATATTAACACAGTGTTCAACAGCACTGAGCTTATTTATAACCTACTCTTCAAGTTCTGTTCCCTACAGAGTGCCTTTTACGCCTTGAGGACAACACGTTTACATAATACAAGACATTCATACCTGATCAGAAACACTGAATGGTCAAGAGGAGTAGTTCACGATGTGTCTTCAGTCCTCAAAAGCACTGGGCTTCTTTCAGGTTTTTAGAGAACTCAATCCGAATTCAGTTTTAACTTCCAAGCAGATTTTCTGACAAAAAGATCACAGTGAATAAAAAAAAAGAGATAGCTGTGAACACCCTTGAACTTTGGATACGACCTTTGTCGGTTCCACATTGAACGCAAGCATTAATTCAGGCCAAGGATGATTAAATTCTCTTTCTAGTAAATAATTTTCATTCTTTCGCATATTTTCATAGTGTTTTGTTGTATGCTTGTATATTTGGGATGATTAATAAGTGAAAGAAATCCGTTGATGATTAATTACTATAAAAAGAGAGAGAGTCACCTCTATTTCGTTACAATTATCAAATAATTTTCCACTATTTATTCTACAACTATGTGTTTTAATTGATTCCTCTCAGCGTCTAGGAAATTTTTTTATTATAATTTTCTCTAATCGAAATATAAAACAAAAATAAATCTTAGGTAAATTTATATACATAAAATTCATTGATATATTTAATAAAATTTAATTAATTTTGTAAATTCATGCTAACAGAAGAATATTAACTTGAAAAGACGTTTTGTTAAAAAACAAAATCAATATAAAAAACTTTAATATAAAATTGAATACTTAAACTAAGTCGATATTTTATTTCCTTATTATTTTTTAAGAGATATATGTGCATAATTTCTCCCTCAAAAAACTAGTTAAAAATAAATTCATATAGTTTACATCATTGTTTCTTAATTGCTTGGAATATGCAGTTTATTTTAAGATAATTTACTTTTATATCCATGGACTCACAAAACCATAATATTACTATTTTGAGGTTGTTAAATATTGCTAGTATTTTCCGTAAATAAAATCATATGCGGGTATTGAAATCTAAGAAAAATATCCCGGAAATTTATCGTAAATTGAAATATTTTAATTTACGAAATATTTCAAATCAATATCAACATTAAAGCGAATTTCATCAAAATATCTTTTTTTGTTGTAAAAAATGAGAAAATTCACACTTATAAAAAAAAAAAAGACCAAAAGACAACATCAATCTATCAACGTTCAGCCTGATTACAACTACTTTCAATCAATTATTTTGTGTAAATAATACTTTTTGATCAATTTAAAATATATATCTTCACCAGTAAAATTATTTATATGGATTTCTCATAGCTAGACACCTTTTTTAACTCATTTCGATAGAATAACTCCGTGCTTTTTTTCATTCCCTATTGCATTTCCTGTTATATTTTCAAAAGAATTAGAATTTTTGGTATTTTATTTATTTCTTGAGCAATTATTAGTAGCAAATATGATTATTATCATTCGACCCTTTTTCTGATTATGAAGCTATTTGAATTTCTCTCTTCATAGTTAACTACAGAAATATCTTAGAATTTCATTGAATTTAGTTATCTGATGTTTTAATCAATATATAAAGTTTTGCTGATTTTTTTAAAAAAAATTGGTTCTATTATTTATATTGAGGTGACAAACACTTTTAAAAAAGAATCAATAGCGATTTTAAAATTTATTTTTAGAATTACAAACTTATATAATAATAATTACGAAATATTTGAAAATTTTATAACTTCAAAAAGTATTTGGAAAAATAGGAATAATATAAATAATGATTAGGAAGGAATTTTGATAAAACATAATTTTAATCATAATGTTATTGTTATATTATAAATCATGATTGCTGAAATATTCAACCTGAAATTTAAAAATTATTTTTCATCAATAACCTTCTCCCTTAAGAAATACATGATTTTAAAATTTTTTTTTTATCAAAATTTTAATGAAAAATATTACAAAACGAAGTAAATTCATTTTAAAATTAAGTTCTACTCGTAATCAAAATAGGAGGAAATATTATATTAAATTAAATATCCCAAAAACCAAATTATATTAGTAAAAATTTTAATTTATTCTAAATTTTTATTAAAATATAAATAACGTGATTGCTTAAATATTAGATATGAATATTAATAGGCATAATCTTATTTTCATCTTATACTTTCAAGCATTTTTAAATAAAATTAATATTAATTTTTGTCTTACTTATTTAATAACTAAATAAAATAAAAAATATTAAAAAAAAAAAAAAAAAACTAAGTCAATTTAAAAAAATTACCATCAACATAAAATAAATTTTATGTTTAACTCAATTTAAAAAAATACTAAACGATAAATTTCTTTTAACTAAAATAGTAAATGGTATTTTTCAAATTTTGATTTATTTAAAAAAAATAATTTTTAAACAAAAATTTTTACTGCCTCAGTTTTTAAATAAAATTTGCTAAAAATTACAATTTTTCATGTGTTGTTTAAAAAGAAATCATTTTACAAATTTTTAAATATACAAATAAACCACGCCTTTAAAAAAAAGTGCCTTAGAGACGCAAGGGTTCCATATGAATGATTTCCTTCCACTGAAAATGCCATCGAAGCATGTTGAAGAATAAAGGATTCATCTAGTTTCGGTTTCTCACACAAGCAGTTTGACGAAGAGGACAATGACCCTAGGGTTACAATATTCTAAGCTCTGGCGGAGTTACTCTCTTACTTTCGGTTTCTGCTCTTTTTAATTCATTCGCGGCAGAAAGAATGAATTTACTTCTGAAAGGGTTATTTACATCATAAGTTTCTTGCTTTACTTTTATTTTTCAAAAAATTAAATTAAATAGGCTTTGAAAACAAAGGTGATTTTTGCGATCTATTAATATTTTTATTGAAACCGATTTGCTGCTATTTCCCAATTTATCGGCTACATAGTATAGGATTTGATAATTGTTTTCTTTTAAGTTCCTTAAAAGCTCAAAACACTATAAAATCTCATAGTATGTTGCTATAGTTTGTTTGTCCTACTTCTTTAGCGATATTTTGTCTGGAAATATATAAATAAACACACACAAGTGTGGTAAGCCACTAAAAGGGATTATTTTTTTTCGTCCATTATTTAAGGAATAAAATATGTTCTGATTCTGATTTACTCACAGGCTTGCTAATGAAGCCATGAAAGTGTTTTAAAATAGATTTATGATCTCGTTAATTGAAAAAAAACTAAGTTTTATAAGATAGCTGGAAATTTTCATTTAATTATGTAAATTTAAATAATATTTTGTTGTTATACAAATTGTACTAAAACTAATGCATAGAAAAAGATTATTTTTGTGCAAATGAAAATTTTTTATGTTTAAAAAAATAATATTTATTGAATCCATTAATTACTTTGAGTTTCCAAGTTACTTTTCTATTATGCCATTATATATTTATAAAGATATATATATATATATATATATATATATATATTATATATATATAAATATACTAAACATTTATATATATATATATATATATATATATATATATATTATTAAATATACTAAACATATTTATATTACTAAATTTTAAAATTTTCTAACAAAAATAAATTAAAAATATTTTTTGTATATGAACTTTTTTATTCTGGGACACTGATGTTTTTCTGTACTAGAAGAATGTAATGTAAATCAATTTCAGGAATTTGTTAGAATTTTATAATTGTCGATGCCTTAGTTTATTTCCTTACAAAATTTCTTGAGTTTGCGAGAAGCATTGTCCTTAACATCATTACTAACGATAATTCGACTCAATGATCATGACTGAATTATAATCTATAACGCTATAGAACCAACATAAAAGAACGGGAATTATATTTTCCAGATTCAAACATTTTTTATTGCTAAAATGGAAGAGAGAAATCAAATATATTACTCTAAACAAAGTTAATAAAGTTGATATATAATATTTTTTTAGTTTTCTAAATATGGGAGATGTATTTAAAAAAATTTCAGTGTTTATTCTGCAATTTTTGTGTATAATTTTTTTTTAAAAAACTTTCTCCCAAAATATTTTTTTTTGTTTTTATGGATAATCTAAATATGCGTGATAGCTACAAACCTTAAAAACTATAATTAAACTGTTTTTGTAGTAAAAAATATCTACAATTTTATACATATCTACTATTGTTGCTATAAAACTGTAATGTTTTCGCTTTTGAATAGAAGAACACTATAAGTTAAATTTCTATGTCTTGTTTTTCAGAATGAATTGAAAACTAAAGGCATTTCTAAAAAATAGTGTGAATTGATTTCATCAGTACAATACTGGTGTTTTGGGATATTTCCTTGCTAAATTTGCGATAAAATCCATAAAATTTAGAATACGGAATCAGATATTACCAATTACTTTTATTTCAAAAAAATAAAAAGTAATAAGATATACAAGTATATATAATAAGCTTATACAAATTAACACAAATTAAATTCGAAAGCGTGTACTTTAATTAGGAGGTTTTAATTTATGTCCAGGAGATATACATATATATAATATCTATTAAAAATCAACTATTCTCATAAGTTGAGAAAGTATTCTTTTTATTAGCTGCCTAAAAGTTAGTATTCAGTCAATTCTTTCATATACAAAAGAAACTTATCAAATCAATTCTGACACTCTTACGCGATTTGTTATAAAAATCTTTTTTACTGAGTTCAGAGAACTTCTTTTTTTAAAACGACCTGATTCACTTTATGTAAATTGATGCAGAAAACACAAGGAAAACAAAACATCCCTTACTACCTGACACACTATCGTTTGCTCCACTCTCTTTAATTGGGCACATTATTTTTAATATTCCTATAAATAGAAGTATTTCATGAAAAGTTGATTGAACCCAACAAGGAAATTTCAATACTTGTTTCTTCTTTATTCTTAGAAACTTGAAAGGGGAAGTTACTTTTTAGATAATCTAAAATTAGGTCAAACCTTTCACATATTGTCCGTCCATTTCAAGACTTGTTTATTCCTTATTTAAGAAATGATGAATGTTTATTTCTGGGGATAAAATTATAAGCGTGCCTATAAGCACATTTAATGGAATTTCCAAACGATTTTGCATTTCTTAGACATGTACCTGATTTCTCTTATTCATATAGATTCTAGAAATTATATACCTGTTCAACATGTAATGTACAATAACAAATTATGTCTGCACCAGTGAAATGAATTTTTCAAAGAAAAAAACAGAGCAATAATGATAGACATATTTGGCAATACATACTGTTCTGCCATGGATTATAGAGAACATTCATCATTTCTACAGCTTTACTCTTTTAAGAAATTAATCGAACATTTTTACAGCTTTACTCTTTTAACAAATTAATCGAAAGTAATTTTTTTAAAGCACTGGTAGATAAAGAAAAGGCATAAAAAAAGTACAAATAAGAAATAATAGATGTTGAAAACTTGATTCCATATTATGACTCTTAAATTTCTTTGTTAAAAAATGGATCAATCAACAAACTTTTATGAATCTAACTTTATCAATCTAACTTTTATCCTACCATTGAAAAAGTGAATAATTAAGTGTGAAAGATAAATTGAAAATTCCTGGTAACAAATCTTTCTCAACTCATAATAAAATCATTATAAAATTTATTTCCTTACAATATTGGCTCTAAAGTAGATAAAAAGTTATTAAAATATTTAATATCTACACAAACACAATTAAAAAAGTATATCTGAATTAAAACTATTATTCCGTGCTTCTGAATTTAAAGTATTTTCCCTGATGAAAAATATTTTCAAGTTATATAATTGAGAAAAAGCGAAAGAAAAATAAAGAAAATTAATCGCAAGTTTCTAAAAGCAAATCAAGAAACCACAAAACAAAAAACACATTCAAAATTTGCAAATTACTGTTTGTAAAAAAGTTTCCGTTTCTCAATCGTACGCAAAAGAAGAAACCAGATTGCAGCATCTCATTTTACTCCAATTGGTTCATGCCGGACGATTTTTATTTTGGAAATGAGCCAAGTTACTCTTCTGTACTTGTTAAAACTGTAGCGTTAAATCATTGCTTTTTCTTTACATTATGCAACAATTTTTCGATCAATAGGATACATTTTTACAGCTTTACTCTTTTAAGAAATTAATCGAAATTCCTAGACCGAAATGCACATTAGCAAATATAATTAGAACTAATTTAAACAAATTAGTGCTTAAATTAATTTCCTAATATCATTTGAAAAAATCCAAGTTCTTATTTGCTTTAAAAATAATCGATTAGAAATTAACCAATTAATATAAAATATCGTATTCATATGGGGGGAATACTGTATAATGCTTTAAATACTTTGAAAAACCAAATCAAATCATTTTAAGGTCCTTGACCTTTTATCGTTTGTAAACGCGATAAAACTCAGGCAAATCTTAAAACGCAACTCTTCCACTGCTTATCTGCACGTCATCCGTATGATTCATCTTTTTTTCTAGAAAGTAAGACCTGTAGCACGTAGAGAATAGAGCAAAATGAACGCATGACTGGAATTGTCATTACACTATATATTTAAACAGTTGTCACATTTAAAATACTGTAAATAAATTCTTCATAAATAACTTTCACAGAAACAAGATTTCTAAAAGTAAAAAATAACTTTTGTTGTTTGCATTGAGGGTATAGGATTATAAACTAAACATCTTCACAAAATATATCCTTTCCTTACTTTCTAAATCACAATCTAATGAAATTTAAAATAAAGTTAAAGAATGCTATTATTATAGAAATAAATTCAAAAAAAGTAAGACACGTTACAATTTTCTTATTTTTGTTTTTGCCTTGGATTAAGGAATAGAAGATTTGTATACTGTGGAAATAAATACGAAATTAAAGCTGTAATTGAGAAACGATTTTTTTAAAAATGTAATAAATATTACTACTTAAAAAAGTAACCTATAGATATTGATTTCAATACATAATAGTATCAATGGTGCAGAAAACAATTTTTAAATTTTCAATAATCGTTAATAACTTAAGATTTACCCTCACATGAATACAAATTTTCAAACTGATCAAAATTTGTTCGAGATCATAAGTTCCTCGTGAGCGTTAATATTTTGTATATAAGAGAAACAGTGAAATAATTTCTCTTCCAGTTTTAAGGCCCATTAATGTAAATAAAAATCTTATCAAACAAAGAGGATTTTAACGGGTAAAAGTAACCACTTTTTAAATTCAATAATATTATAACTCTTCATGGAACAATAATTACTACCGCCCGGTGTTTAATTCCTAATTATTTAAGTGCAATTAACAATTTTTAATATCGAATTTCCTTTTAGTATCTTTTAATATAATTCTTCTGCATTCAAAAATATACATATTAACATAAGTAGGAAAAAATCAATATTTTTGCATAAAAATCAATATTTTTGCATATTTGTATTTGTGAATAATATATGTAAGACAGTTATTAAATATTGTTTAGAATAACAAACACTAAATTATATTTACCTGAATGTAAAATTTTATCAAGGAAAGAGAAATTGTTAAGCATTTCACTGATAGAAAATTTAATTAATTTTAATAAAAAGGAATAAAATATGAAATTTTGTTTAAATTTAATAAAAATGCAATTTTCCAAGAAAAAATAAATTAGTAAGGTACCTAGTATAAAATTTATGATGAAATGACTAACAAGAGTAAAAACATTTCAAATTAAATATTTTATTAGAAATCTAAAATTCAATCATTTAATTTCATTTAACTATGATAGTAAAATCATTATTTTTATAAATATGAGTGAGAATCCCATTAAAAAACCTTTCTTTTCCTCGAAATTTCATGCATAAGAAATGTCAGTGCTATTTACAGATAAATTAGTTTGTGTTTTTTTTAAAATATTTTCTCATTTACTTAATATATATATATATAATATATATATATATAGTAATTATATATATATATATATTGTAAATTTAAACATTGAATAATCTTGAAATTAATTATTACGTTAAAAATATGCTTTCAAAATTTTACATGTTTTAATAAACTAAATTTAGATTTAAAATAGAAGCAGATGGTGACCGAAGGATAAAATTTTTACATAAATTCAAATGTTTCATTTTTAAAGCAATAAATAAAGATTTGTAAACATAGATATCGATTTTAAAAAAAAGAAAGGAAAATTTTTTTTTTTTTTTTTTTTTTTTTTTTTTTTTTTGTTCGCGTCTTAGAAATCAACAGGTGAAAGAACTATTTCCTGAGGAAGATATAAGGAAAATGATTCATTTTTCCTGGTAGACCCGTCCCGGTAGTATATCATTGCTACCGTACGGTGTTGACGGAAGTAATGGAGCGGCAGCGTAGTAATTTTTTGTCCTCGCTCTTGGCGATCCCTCTGGCATAAATGTCGCCAAATTCGAGGGCTTCCGATAACACTTTTTTTGCGCATAATGAACGCAAAGTATATTAATAAAAAACACCGTTAAGGAAACACTTTTAATAAATGAAATGGGCTGCTAAGAAATAAGATGGTGTGTACGTGTAAAAAATATTAATTAATTTTGCTAGCTGTTGTTATTAAGAAATTTAACAATAAATTAAAAAACTCAGGCTAATTATTCGAACAATTTTTAATTAATTAAACAACATATCTTGTTATACATACATATTATATTCTCCACAGAAATCTGATTTTTATAACTGAATCTTTTTTTAAAATATCATTTAGTGTCTTAAGGACTTAAATATTTATTGCAAACTTTCGCTTTATAATTCTAAACTATTAATAAATATTCAATGTTTTTTATTCATATATCTATGTTTATATACATTTTGAATATAATTATGTCTTCAATAATATAAATATTTTATTATTAATCATATTAGACTGAGGAAAACATTATAAGCCACGTAGTAGATAATTTCAGTGCTGACGAGCAATTAATTATTTCACATTTGTGATTATTATAGAGATTTTTTACAAATTAACTATAAAACTTTACATGTGAAGCGCAGATAAATTATATTATGATTATAAGATTGTTTAGTTTTTTCATTTTCTAGTAAATTACGCCACAGAATAATTTATATTTATATGTAATTAATTTAGATAATAATTAGACAAATTTATTGATTAGGAAAATGACTGTATAAATCAAACATTAAATGGCAGCAAAATTAATAAATTTTAAAAGTTTTTATAATTTTTCAATACAATGTTTTGCAATTTTTCAATTTATAACATATTAATATTCATTAAGTTATAATTTATTAACATTAATTTATTAGAATAATTCACTGCTATTCACCAAAATTCCTAAAGGAAACAATGGTGCTAACATGTCATTCTTCATGTGGCAGAGTTTTAGAGTTATTTGAAAACGCTGCAATTTAATGAATGCACACTGTGTAGAACATCGAACATAGAATTTGAAAGCAGTCTAATTATTTTAGCTAAAAAAGTTTTTTTTGGATTTTTAAAACAACACTATATAATGAAAATGTATAATAAATTAAAAACATGAATTAAAATGAAAAATAACTCTTCTTTTAAAATAACTGATATTGGTAAAGCAATGCTGTTTTCTTAATATTATATCGAAAGTAAGAAATCTAAATATATGACACTACTAAGATTAAGATATTTCATAAATGTTTGTACTTTCGTTCAATATATCTTTAAATTTATATTTTTATTTGAAAATATATTTTCATATTTTTTGATTAAAAATGAAATAGATTATTTATAAAGTAATTAGCGATGGATGTAGATTAAGCAACTTGATTTGTTAGTACTGATTGCTGTAAAAAATACACATGTTGCTGATAGCTAATATATATGCTCTTGCTTACAACATAAAAATTACTGAGTAAAGATACTGACTGTAATACTTTTGTATATCACTAAGAAATATAAATAGAAGGTCTTAAGTATTTTGATTAAATTTTTCCGAAGAAACTTTTAGGCATTTTTCATTTTGAAAAATTAAATTTATCTTCGTCATTATTTTATTTTCCAGTTTTTAGGAGTAAATACATTTTAAAGTTCTTGGAAAAAAAATCATTGTCTATATATCATATTGGAAAACAAATATATCTTGAGTGTACAAAAAAATTAAAACATAATTTTAATTACGTTTTTTATAGTTTTTGAAAACAGTCAATATTTTCATAGATTTTAAAATTAATTTCAATTTGTGGACACTGGTTCAGTGGACATCCTCAACAAATCAGTAAAAATATAAAAATCAAGGGTTTCATTATGTAATGCCATTTATATTATAGCAATCCTTGGTAACTATTACTGCACAGGCTTTCTTTTATCCAACCCTTTCCAAACCAGTCATTAAATCACGAAAAAAAAAGAAAAAAGAAAAGAAAAAGATCGATCTATGATTTTTTAAACTTATGCATAAAATAAATGAAAAAAGATTCTGCATATTAATGAACAGATGTCAAAGCTTCACTTTCATAGTAGAAGAAACCAGGCGAGTTCAATCTGAACAATGCTTTAGACATTTCGCGCCTCACCAAACTAAAGACCGTAAACATCCATCTCGATCTGTTAAGCTGACCGAATTTCACGGCAGAAATAAAAGAACGACTAAGTTGCAATTCATATTTAATACAAAAAGTGCAGAAAATGATATTTATAGCGACTCCAAATGAAATTTCTGGAGATCCGTTATTTGGAAGGAAAACGAAATAAGTCTAGAAGATAAAGAAATTCCACCATGCCTTGAGGGGTTACCAAACTAGAACCATAAGCTCTCATATTGCACTAAACTACTAAATAAAGACTATGTGTGCCAAAAATGCCTTAAACTAGTGGCTATTTCGTAGGATATCTACAATTAGAGAGCGGACGTCGACACCTGGGGTCATTGAACAGCGATTCATTCCTCTTTGAAGGGAGAACTCGATTTGTAGCGTGACGCCCATTGACCCATAACAGAGTCATTTTCATTAGCCAACTCTTCCACAGAGTTTATTTTTAGTTTCAGTTCTCACTATATGCAAACTTTCTATACAACCTACTAACATTGCAAAAATTTCTTTCCTCGGACATACCTCTTACGGGATAACTTAATTCACTGAACATACAACTTAATAATAACTGAGGAAATTAAGAGTGTATGGGCTTTTTAATGATTTGTTAGGAAATTCTTTTACATAATTTCACTCCTGTACATCTTCTCAAATATAATGAATTTTCCAAAATAGAAATTACCAAAAAATAAGCATTTACAATAATTACAGTTAATTTAGAGAGAGTTTAATAAATGTCAGACTTATAAAATATAAGGTTTTCTTTATTGTGAAAGAAATTCCTGCTTTTAAAGAGGTAAAAATTTAGAGGCAATTTATTTCAATAAAAATTGATGAATATAATAACAAAAAAAATTCATTTAGTTTCGCAAGAATTAATAAAATTTGCAAATATCTTATCTCAATATTTTAAACTGTCAGAGAATTATAAAAGAAACAAATAATATATATATATATATATATATATATATATATATATATATATATATATATATATATATATATATATATATATATATATATATATAAACTAAAATTCATTTTTTACATTAAGTAAATTATTTATAAGTTTCGTTCTTTTCTTAAAAATTAAACTTCTTACAGTTTTGCATTTTTTTTATGCAGTATCATCCATAAAAACATTAAATGAATATTCGGTCACAAAAATTACGATTAAATATTTACACACATTCAAGTATAAATAAATTTAAAACACTGCAAACAAAAAACAAAAAAAACTTTAAATTATTCTTCACAAACGAGACAACTCATGAGATAGCATTTCTCATTTGTTTTGACTAGTTTAGAGTGGACACCTTCCTTCCTTAAATCTGTTTTGCAAAATTGCTTCCTACTTCAGAAGGAGACTAATTTTCCAATTGTTTGTTTTCCTATCTTTGTGTTTATTTGTTCCATTCACCTGTTACTTGACTAAACCGTTTAGTTTATTCATTATTTAACCATATAGTTTATATTTCATTCAATAATAAATACCTAGTATTTAGACGTCAGAAATTCAGTTTTCGTATTGAAGCTAGTTTAGTTTTATTCTTTCAAATCATTATTTGCTTTATCTTTCCTATGAGAGGAAGGATATGATTTTTTTTAAAACTTTGATTAGCATTTTTATTTTATTTTAAAATATCAACATTTTTATGAAAATAATAAATCTTGTAGATTTTTTTGATTTATATGACTTTTTAGAGAAAAATGATATTTACAGTAATGATTTTTAATTCGAATTAAATTTATTCATACGTTTAACCATTTCAAACAACTCAACATTTGTTTATTGAACTGTTTGAATTTTTAAAAATTATAATTCTTTCATATAATTTATAATATTTAGATTAGTAAAATTACTTTATTTCAATGCCATATTTTATCGTGTAACAGAATCTTTAATTGTGTACAAAATCTAATAAAGAATTCTTTATTATTTTTTTGATTCCCAATTATTTTATTAGAGTTTGTTATGGATAGAATAGTAATTTCCATCAATAGAAATATTAAAATTTCGAAAGTACAAATTCTGAATAAGACTTGAGCGAATTGACATTTTTCCTTTACTGTACAGGTAATAAGAAAATAAATTTTAATCTTATTTAATCGAGGTTTGAGCTTTATGTAGAACGGTTGTCTCGATTTATCAAGCTATTTAATTAATATGTGAAAATCAATTAACATTTTGCTAAAATTATCAACCAGGAATTGCCAAAAATAATTACATTAGTACATTGTAACAAATTTAATTTAACAGTTTGCTTCATAATTCATTTGAATATTGAGAAATGTGTCTCAAATATTGCAATAGTGTGTTAAGAATGTGTAAAGCCTCAATAAATACATTTGAAAAATTAATAATAAAATTTTTTTCACACATTGATGTCATCCAAATTTAAGAATAATTAATGTAAGCATATACGAAATCACGTTCAAAGGTACAATACAAAAACTTCATAATTGATTTTTTTTAAAAATATGAATAGTTTCAGCCTATTGAAAAAAAAATTGACTCAAAATCAATCAATCAATAGATTTATTTTGTTAGCTGATTTCTTCTTTTTTCATTCGCTGAATTAATTACTTCCAGTTACTTTTTTTATTTATTTAATTTATTTATTTATTTATTTTTTTTTGCATTTCTTCTATTTTTTTCCCCTTTATAACATACTCAGAATTCAAACTCTACACTGGCAAGATTTAACCAATTACACAGAAATATTATATGCTTACATTTTATATAATTCATATCTAATTTCAAAGTAAAAAAAAATTCTTTGATTTGTTCTCAGTAAATAAATAATCAAGAAATCGAATTTCAAATGAAAAAAGGTATTCGTGTATTTAGAAACTTCTTCATATTAAACTTAGATAACATTTAGCATTCAAAATATTGCAAACATTTTGTTTCTGTTTCTAATAGGTTAGTTTTTTAAACTATTAAGACTTTCAATTCATGAAACCATTTAGGAATATTAAACTTTGAGGACGGGTCCTTAACGTAAATAAATTTCAGAATTTATAGTTTATCTTTCAATTTCTTTAAAGCGATCTATCATGATTTTGTTTATCTTTCAAATAACAAAATCTTGATAGACCGATTTAAAGTCCCATTTCTCATTTCCTGTTATTCAATTAAAATTAAAAAAAAACATCTTTAATGCAAATAAATTTGAGAGAATTTATAGTTATATTCTTTTTAGATTAGAATCAGATGGAATAAAAATATATTTTGATGGATTACTTTAGCGTCATTTCTCAAACAATTACAAAAATAGCTGTTAATATAAAACAGTTATTTTCGCACTGTCCTAAGAAATGTTAATATTATTTATGTATTTGTTTTATTATTAATATTTCTAAATAATAAGCACTTAAGAATACGTTTTTATGTAATTTATAGGATATTTCATTATTTATAAATTTTGTCAAAGAAAATATGGTGGATTAATTTCATGCATACAATACAGGTTCAGAGAAAATAGTTACTTTTTACAACTAGATAAAATAAATTATAATTAAAAAAATAAAAATTTAAAAATAATTGAAAGCCATAGCTGCTTAAAACTAAAAGATTAATTTTAATAATTTATTTTGGTAATTTTTATACAACTGATAGTATTTCATTTGAATTCAATCTGAAGTAATATGATAGCTGTAGAAAAATAATCCAGTGCTCAAAAATAAATATTTAAAAAGTAATTTAATAAAGTTGAAATCTTACTAATAAATCTTTCAAAAGTACCCTTATACAAAGTGTAATGACATTGCAAGGTCAACCTTAATTTATCCAAAAAAAAAAATCTAAAACAAGCACCCTAAGCAAATTTTAGGAAATTAGATACTGAAATCAAGCACTCTTTGTTAATTAAAAGAAAAAAATGTCAACTGAAAGAAGAATGAAAGATTTCACCAGAAATTGTTGAAATATTAAACAAGATCAAGATTAAAAAAAGACATCTGATCTTCCAGAACTTAACATGCATAAAGAAAGGTCTTCAGAAAATTTTGAGAGTTAGTGTTATCTTTTAACTCTTTTGTAAAATATAAATATTGTAAATATATAAAAATAATTTATCCTATTTTGTTAATTTTTTTTTGTCCCAAACATTTTACGATATCAAGTTTGAGCTCTAAATTTCATTCAGATTCATACCTTAACGGCACAGAATTTTTTGAAAAATAAAAAAAATGCTTATAAAGCTGCTTTTGAAAATATATAGAATTACAAAAATAATAATAATAATAATAATAATAAGACGAATTTTGTATTTTTATAAAAATTATTATTTTTTTTTATTAAAATGATCATAATTTTTGATACTTCATGGTTTATATCTTAGCATAGAGAGCTGTTAGTCATCCACAACGCTTTGCTTTCATTTTTTTTTTTTCATAAGCAGTAGACCGTATTCACGAGTCGCCAAGTAGGAAACCAGTAAAATTCCAACGATGTTAAACATACATTCGGAAAGCCGAAACGCAGCATTTAATTCCAGTAGTTAAATAATGGCTAAGGCACACTTAGGCCATTTCAATTCAGTTAGTGCGGGTCTGTCAATCAGTCCCATTGAAACCTATTTTATATATAATAACTGCAATAATTGACTATACAATGACTTTATAACTTTATTAAGAAACACAAAAAAATATTTTTTTCTCTATTTTTAAATTACTAATTTAAAAATTACGAAAATTTTAATACAACAAATAAAATTCAATTTCAACTAAAAAGGATTTTTTTTTTAAGTTTACAGCATTTTTTTAGTTTAAGGGCAATTGAAGGATTAAATTTTTTTTTCATATTAGAAATTTTAAAAAAATTATAAATTTCTGATAAATCCATTTCTTAACGGGAGATTTTGCACATTTATGCGTCAATTACACAATTTTCTCCTTTGTGTATAGTTATGCATTAATTTTCTGGTATATCACGTTATCTAAAAAATGCTGAGATTTTATTCTATATTCTGCTGTTTTTAAAAGCATGTATGAAGAATAGCATAATTTTCCTATCTTATCATGTTTATTATTTATTTAGCCAAATATCTGTTTCACATTAATGAATTAAATTGATCGAAGTGGAATTACATCTTTATCGCAAATGCGAATTTTCACACGTGTATATGATATTTCCCTGATTTTCCTTTCAAAATTAAACATTGCAGTTAGTTTTTTTTTATTATGCTTCCAAAAATAAATCTACTACAAAATTTTTTCAAACAAATTTATCTCCTTATTGTTTTACATAATTTGTTAAATTACGATTTGATGAAAAAGGGATTAAAGATTTCACTAAAACATTAATTAACCACAGCAAATGTTTTCACAAAACGGAGCTTTTCTTTAGAATTTCTACAGCTTTCTTCGGTGCAAGAAAATAGAGGTTTGTTTTAATAGCTAAATTGATGATTTTGAGCTCAGAATTGAAAAAGAGGTCAAGAGCTGACGTATTTGAGGTCACTGCAGTGAATCAGCTGCTGTAACAAAAACAATGAAAAGTTTGCAAACGGGTGTTGTGGAAGCATTTTGGAAAAGTTAAGGTCAAAAATAGCCATACGCTAGAAATAACTTTTGTTCTTCCAATTTCAGTATTTAGGTTAAAAATATGAGATACACAATTTTGTTGGTGAAATATTGTTTGGAAAATAATGTCTACATGCAAACATTCAATATCACTAATAATGATAAGTACATAAAACTGTTGCATTATTTATCACAAAGTTCTTGAAATATTACGCACATAACCGTATTGGAAAACAAAAAAGGTATCTATGTTAAGGGATTAGTGACATACATTCTGCAATACGATCAGTTTAATACGTGGTGCATTAAAAAACAATTACTGAGCAAAATTGTATAAAAAAATACGGTTATGTATTTCAACTAAAAATAACTACCAGTAATTTAAGAAACAAATGGGAATTCAAATAAGTAAGTCTTTAAATTCAGCACAGAATGTGGTTTAATGTAAAAGATTTGAACTTAATACATTTTTGAGCATATAAAAATTTTGGATGCAATACTTGAAGAGTCAGTCTGAACATATTTTCTTTTCCACTGCTTATCTCTAACACATTTCCTGTCTACGCTAATTTGATATTATATGTAAATATTTATGAATAAGTAAAGAAAACTTCCCTGTACAATGACGAAACATAAACTTCATTTGACAAAAGTGTTTCTAAAATAATTTATGAAATGATTATTAAATCATCATTTTGAAACTTCAAGCGTTAATACTAATTTATATAAAATCATGTATTGTGGAAAGTAAAAAGGGAAACAAAGTTACGATTATTTTAAAAAAATAATAAATAAGTTTATATTTGAAAACATACGTACGTGCTTAATTGAAAATATCAAATTCATAAAAAATTTTTAATATTTTTCTTTTTTTTCAAAATGCTTAATATCTTTTTTTTTTTTTTTTACATCAATAATGACATGTTTAACTTCTATTATCCTACCGAAAACATGACTAAATAATATCGTCAGCTATTAATAATAAAATCGATTTAATTTCATATTTTGTGACTGAATGAATTGTTATTATTTGATAACATTAAAATATTTAATTTAATAATATTAAATTGGTATATTGTGTGTGTATGCCAAATTAGCTCACATTGCAATGAATTTCAATTCTTATAAAATCTTTCTTATTGCAGTCACTATAATAATTTTTTCTTACATTTTTTAAATCCATTCCAGGTGTTTAATTATCCTGTTACTGTTAAATTTTCGAAAAGATAGTTTCGTAAAAACTCAAATCCACTATGAAAAATTTAAATTTCGGCGTATAACAGAACATTTTTATTTTTAAAGTCAAAATCCACATTGTAAATAAATTTCTCTTAATAGGATTATTTTTTCATATATATATATATATATATATATATATATATATATATATATATATATATATATATATATATATATATATATATATATATATATATATATATACTGTGATTTTGTGATTTAGCGGTAAATTTATTTTTGATCAATATACCTTTTAATGCCATAAGATATTTTTCACATTCTTTCACCGAAATTAAAATAAACTAATAAAGTATTAGCTAATAATAAATCGTTTGTGTATGAATTCGTCTTCCTCTCACTTGTAACAAGAACGCTCGTAAACATATAATTAACCAGCGCCACAAAATGTAACTGCTAAACGCTTTCGTTTCCATTTGTTACAATTTGATATCACTGAAAAACTTCCTCAAAACATTCACTCGCTTTCGCTCTGAGTATAAATATTATACTCTGATTAATGTTTATACATATTTATTTCTAACTTTATAAATTTGTAAATAAGGTTACCGTAATGTAAGAGCAATGAATTGTGTTTTCGGAAGGAACTTTGCGATACAAGGAAACGAAATTCCCGTCGGGTACGTTCCGGGTTTCCTACTTTGCGATACGTGAATGTGGTCCACTTTCACTAAAAGAATTCCCGCGAGGCAGTGTCAGTGAAAGCGAGATGTTTTCTTTTAAATAGGCTTGCAGCTTGTTTGTTAAACAGGTTAAACGAAAAACTGACCATGGCGGAATTGTTTACAAGAAAACATCGAAGTGTTTTCGTTTCAATAACTTGTTTAGGAAATGAATTGTTAATTCATTTATTTTTATTTATGTATGAGTAATGCAGAGGCGATTTATTGTTTGATAAAATATTCATTAATCACTTTTATACAGCGATATATTCTCATCAATTAACTCACTTCATTTCACTTAACTAAAAGATGCCCTTAAGTTACACGAAAAAAGTTCGCACTAATTTTTTATTAGCACTCGTGTATTATTCATTTAATTAGAATATTTTGACTACAATATGAAAGAAAATTACTAACACAGACTAGTCAAACTGTATTTATTTGAATATACTAATAGGCATTTTGCACTAGTGAACTGGAAAAACTATCTCTATTTTGCACTGAAAAAACTTTCTCAATTCACATGCTTAGACTTTTAGTCTTAAAACAATGTTTATATAGGCACCATTTTTTATTTTAAATACATATATACAAATTTTATTGTTTGAAAAATGTTTTCCATAACAAATTTTAGTCTTCCTAATACACATAAGAAGTATTTTTAATGGTAAATTAAAATTTTGAAAAAAAATTTAAATTATTTTTTTAATTGTATTGAAACGTTTTCTTTCAAATTGAGTTCATTTAACTGTGAAAAAGAGCGACTAGTATAATCAAAGGAGTCAAAATAATTTGCGTTGGGCACTAAATGAGATTTTAAACAAAGTAGTATTGTGTATTTGTATTTTGCCATACCGAAAAGTTTGAATGGTTTTAACTGAGAAAGGCTAAAAACCCTGAAACTTTTTTTTTTTTATCTATTATCATCTGACGTTGAATAGAATTCCTGTTTTGCTTTGATCGTACTTAAATACGGCAGTTGTCATTCAACTTTTTTAAGAATATATGCAAAACAAGTAAATACGATGAAATGCTTGTTTTTTTTTTTTTTCATGTCCTGTAAAAAATCTCGCAAAAGTTTGTCAGATTCAAGAAAATTTTGAGTATTAAAAATTTTAATATCAGGAGAATTAAAAAAAAAAATTAACTTTGAAACAAATATTTCTTACATATTCTTTGTTATTGTATTCTTATCTGTGATTATATTAAAATCATGTGATAGTATTTCTAAAAATTTTGTTTTTACAGCAAATTTTGCAAAGTGTATGCATGACAAACAACTACTTACATGAAGTATAATTTTGGAATAAGTTTAAAGTTATCTTACTCTCTAAAATTTAAAATTACTCCGATTAGATCTACAATAAAATATAAAAATTATGCATAACAATTAAAATATCAATAATGTATCTCTAAGCAATAAAAAAAAGGGAAAATATTTTAATTGCTTTAATGTCCGAAAATATATCGCTTAAAAAATTTCTTAAAAAAAAAAATTCTTTTCTCTGGTGTCTAAAAATAAACTTACCATAAATCTGTGAAGAAAAATCAGAAATCGAATGTTTGGTTCTTAAAAGTGTAAAAACTGTTTTTCAATATTCATTTACAATAATTTCAAATCCATAATTTTTTTCCTTTTTCTTTGTGTGATGAAAATAAGATTTCATAAAACTAACAAATAACAAGGAAAAAATAATTAAATGTATGGACTTGTCAATAGTAAATCATGTTTTTTTCTTTCTTTTCTTTAACCGTTAAGTTTTTCAACGTTAATTTTGACAGTGAAATAGAAAATTAACATAAAAGCGATAACCGTGACACTATATTTAAAATGGAAAACTTTCAAAGTATAAGGTCAATGGATGGAAACCTGTCGTTCATATGCAGCTGACGACACAGATGTTGAATTTTATCGAGTTTAAGTGTTTTTATTGGACTAAATATAATGACACGGTGTGTCTGTATGAATATTTCAGCGAAGTAATCCTTGAAGATGTTTTTGATATTTAATGATCTAGCATTGCAACACGAATAAACGGATAAGCTGGGGCAAGGTAATAAATATTTCAATCATAGAATCATTGATTCCTTAAAAGTCAATAAATATCTCACAAAATTTCGTTTTGTGACACATATTTCATTTACAATGGGCCTAATGAAGGAGATTTTTTACACTGCAAGTAGTTAAAAATTTAATTAATTGTGAGGTAAGTTTTCATAATTCAAAGTTAATGACAGTTAAATTAAAATGCAAGCAAGGAAATTGTACCCTATAGTTGTTTCCATAAATATTGAAAATAAAGCGCTTGTTTTTTCAAAATTGTCACCTAATTATCCATGATAATATTTTGATGAAATTTTATAATGCTTTTAATTGTTATAAAAATGGCATAAGTAAATAGAATTATTCTTTCTATATTTTCTATATTTTTATTTTATTTTTTTTCTATATTCTCCTTTAACTTTTCTTTTCTATATTTTTACTGTTAAATTTTATCTTATTTCGAAAATTTATTTTTGTGAAAATTCAATCTTGTTTGAATAATGATTCATTTTTCTATCTTTTTTTCTTTTTTAAATTACTTTGCTAAAATGATCAAATAAATTTACTGAAAGTTATTTTAATTTCATTTAAGTATAGTTTTTCAACCAAAAAATGTGATTTTAGTATTTGATTTATAATGCCACTGCGTGATTTTTGTCCCATATAAATGAGTGATAAATGAGATCCTGAATCAGTAACAAGAAACGAGCTATAAGCAAAATTAAATTTAAAAAAAACATTAAATTATATTGGCTTCGCCAAATTTCTTCAAAACAAATCTTGTCTCTTCCGAGAACTGATGATTAATACTTTACAATGAACTCAAAATATTTTTTAGGTTTATTTTAATTTATTGAGAGAGAATTTTTTTAATGATTTGGGCAATATATCAGATTTAACTTGTATCATATTTGATCTTTAAATTTACACCTTTATGTTCTCCCAAATCCAAAAATAAACTACTTTACTTTTCGCTATAAAAAATTAAAAGAACAAAATTTCTATTCATTTATGAACCAAAACGTTTAATTTTTTTTCTATGTATTCCTTTTGAACAGTATGAACCTTATGAAGAACCATTTAAATAACCAGATATTTCAGAAGAATGAATGTTTGAGGTATCAATGAGATTTGATTCAGTTGTGGAATTATCCCTGTTTTCCTTACACATGAATTCCTCGCATTATTTCCATGAAATTTATCAGAATTTCTCTGCTCTCATAATTTATCTGTACAAAATAATCATGATTTATATGCCGGCCTTTAGTAAATTAAGTTGGAGAGTATCAGACATACATAAAATGTTTCTGATTTATTCAGTCAGATTAATGTAGAGATAACTGGTGCACGGGAAGAAAATATATACATTTTAGTGTATATTTTATGATGTAATTACGAAATTTTGCAAATATTTACCACTATTTAACGAAAAAATAAGAGAAAAATAGAATTTTTTTTTAGTTCTTGAAGTTGATTAATCCTCGATTTGTGATCAGGAAGTACAAAGTATATAAATTAATCAAACCTCATTAAAGCTACAAAAATAGTGATAAATCCTAGAAAACGTAAAAATTTATATAGTTCATAATTCTTTAATTGTAAATTCTATTTATTATTAAAGTAATTAATTTAAAAATGTAAAAATCTGAAACACATATTCCTTTAATATGTTTCAAGTTTTCAGTTTTTAAAAATTACTATGCGAAAAGTATTCAACCAAACTAATAAATATGTTTCCTGATCAATTAATATAAGAAAAAACACGCAAAACAAAACAAAACATTGAACTCGATTGGTTTTTTTTCCGTTTTTCCTAAAAACATAAATCATCTTTCCTCAGCACTGATGAATAATTACTTTATACTGAATTCAAATAAAAATTTGGGGGGTTTATTAATTTGTTGTAATCTTTAAACAACATCAGAGCTATCAACTGAATTATTATACAAATTTTTATAATCAATTAATTGCACAGTGTTTTTTTTTTTTTGTGATCGAAAGCATTGATATCTTTTGATTGATACCTCATGAAATTCTAGAATAAAATTATATTTTCCCTATTTTTTCGATCAATCGGCAAAATAATTTTTTTCCCTTTTTCTTACCAGTTAATTTTCAATTCATTTAAAAATAGTTACTTCAAAGATATTTTTCATTTCTTTATTTTTTTATCCTTACGAATATCTGTTGATCCTCGAATCAGATGGTTTTAAGGTTAGCGAGAGAAGTTTGCGTAATCGATCGTTGAGAAAGTTAGCTATTACATTTAGCCACCAAACAACGTCATTAAGTCTTTCGAAATGAATTTTTTTTTTACGAAGATAAAAAAATGTGTCATTTCTTGCAATATATTATGTAAGAAATGACTGCAAGAAGTTTAATATATTACGAGTAAAATTTGAGTCTTTATATATGGTATATATTAGTATTATTAGCATATTATGCATACACATTATTAATGTATATGTCTGATTATTAATATATTCATTTGATAGTATTAATGTGATTAGGAAAATATATAAAAATATTATTAGAATAAACATGGAACCAGTATCAACATAAACGTAAATGGCAACCATTTGTAACTACTAATGTGTATATATAGTCAAAAAGTTTTTGAAGGATAGTGTTTGCAAAAAGAAAATAAGATTTAAAAGAAAGAAATGTTTAGGTTGAATGTTATTAACAACCATTTTTTAAATTAAAAAAGAAGTATAACTAAAAATACGTAAAACAACTTTAACTAGCGCTTCTTATTTCTTTTGAACTATTTGTATTCATCAATTGATACCAACGAAGAACTTTAATCAAGAGACCTGCATTGACGGTGAATACAGGCAGGTGGAATTTCACCCAAAGGGCATTCACCTTTACAACTTTCACTGGTGCTACGTTGCTCTGTTACCTAACAAAATTACTCCAACTACGACCCCGAGACTCCCCCCCCCCTCAACTTCGATTACTTAATTATGGTTGAAATTGATAGATTGGTATAATGCCATAGTGGCCAAAGAAAAATTGATCAAATCTTATTTAACACATATATGTATTATATACTTTTTATATTTCAATCATGTTATACAAATTAGTGCGTGGGAGTAAAAAAGCAATGAATACTTGTAAATATACTTATATATGAATATTTTAAGAAACTGAATTTATCACTGCAACGCTTAATTTTTATTTGAAATGAGTGCGTGGCTGAATTATTTTAATTAGTTGCAAAACAAATTAAATAATAAAATAATTGAAATATTATTTAATTTTACTTTATTAATATAAATGCATTACTTAAAAAAACAAAGTTATTTTATGGCATGTGAAATGTTTCCAAAATTCTCTCCCAGCAAACGGAAATATTAATTTAATTGAATATCTAAACAATTAATTAAAAACCCTCTTAATTCCTTATTTAACAAAAACCACGAATATAAATCACCTTTTATTATCGAATTAAAAAAAAAACCCAACCCAAATGAACAATCCATAAAATGTATTCAGATAGAGAAAAAATGTGATTAAAATTACATTATGTAAAAAAAAAAAAAGCATAACGATAAGAATACGGTAAGACAAATTCATATATATGATATTCACGCATAATTTCGCATTGAATTTTAATGCTGGTCATTACTGCTGCAACAAAAATTTTGGCGAAAACAGAGAAAAATCTCTTCAGTCTTAGGTCAATGACACTTTCAAGCTTTACGGAATGCTTTACATCACGCACTGTGCGACGAATTAATTTCCTTCTTTTTATACATATAAAAGTGAAATATTTCACTTTAAAACAGATAAATTATATGAAAATTGGTTTAAAGTTGAAATTTGGATAAAAATCAATAAAAATGTTTTAAATAGAGATTTTCAATATTTTTTATGAATTCAATTGTGTAGGCGTAGAAATACTTAAAATTTGTATATAAGGATATTATATAAAAAAATTTAAATAATTATATTCATATTAAAAATATTAAAAATGTATGTTATTTAAAATTTTTATTTTGTTTCAAAATTGTTTTGGATTTGAAAGTGCATCATCATATGACATGGCCTTCATACTTCTTTAATTTAGAAAATTCTTTTAAATAAATGTTGTTTCTAAGTTATTAAAATTAATTATATCTATTAATTTTCTCCCTCACTTAATAATAACATATTTTAAAAATTTTTATATGAATATTGTATATAATTTATCCATAAAATAAGATATAAAAAATTATTGGATAAATTTGCGCTAGTTTTTTAATAAAAAAGTAATGCATTTGTTTAATTTAAGAATATCAATACTTTTTATCCTCTCTTGATAAACTCTAAAAATAAAATATGTTTGTGCTGTACAATAGAATAGATATTTAAGTTAACATACTTCAATTTGTTGTTAAGCAATAGTTATTACAACAATATCATATATGCTTTATCCTTGGATTTGATTCTAAATTTTGAAAGCAGATAAATGCTCTTCTTAAATAAAAGTTATGAAAAAAATATATTTTTAAATTTACTTTTTATAATAGTTGATAAAAATGCAGTTATTTGAAACTACACCTTATTTCGCCAATAGAGATATGATAAAAAAAGATTATTTTAATTAAACTGAAAAATATTAAAAACATATATTTACCCTTTAACATTTTTCTTAACTTTCCCTAATAATATAAATAATCAGTTAGTACTTATAATTTTTTCAAGCTGAATTTATTAAATTTAAGCAGTTGTTTTTACTTTATTAAGTTAAACTTAGAAGCTTACACAGCACACACATGATACATATCTACAGATTAGATATAAACTTACCAACAAATATTATGAATTATTTAATAATTACCGTTACTGAAATTATTCATTTTCAAAATGTAATATGATCATAAAAATAAGGTAGCTATTATTTTTTGAAAAAACTATAACATTATGAGATATTTTACGCTTCTAAACTATACATTAATTTATTCACCAAATTCTACATTAGAAATAGATATAATAATAAAATATTAAGAGAGTTAAAAAAAAAAAAAAAACCAACAGTAAACACATGCTAAAAAAAAAAGGTGGATAGTATTTTGTTGTGTCATAAAAATTTTCTTCTGCTAGGCAAATTTCAAGAAATTTATTAAAATTATACCTTAATGCCTTTGATAGAAATTCAATCACAAATATTTTTATAAATAAAAAAGAAATCACTGACGAAAAAAAGATAAAGTTAAAAAATCTCCTGCTTTTTTATTTTATTTTATTTACTTATTTATTTTTTTCCTAAATCTTTTTTAATGAACATAGAAATCTTCAAAAGGAGAATCGATTCACTTGTCAACTTGCAATTGAATTTCACCGCACAAAAACACCGGCTGTTACAGCGCCCTCTATTGTATAGCTCTGTCATCAGGCAATGACCTTTAGGAAATAGTACGGGAATTATCATAAAAATTTCATATACTTAATCTTTTCTTTCAGTAGATGAGAATAACACATTTATAACAAATCTGTTATTATACATATATAGCTTCCAAACGCTTTATGACACTTTTGATTACGCAGAAAACATGAAATACCATCACATCGCAAACATAAATAATACATTAGCACATGAAATACAATGATAATTTCACATTTGACTCGAAATATTTACTCATCAAATAGCATAAATACATTCCGAATAAATACTAATTGATAATAAACTGGTAGAATTTATTATTAATTGTAACCTAATTTCTAGAGAAAGTGTCAATCCTGAACACAATATTTTTAAAGATATTTATGAAACTATGAATAAAAAATTGTCTTCTAAGCGAAATAAATATTTTTTATACTAAATAGATTAAAATATATAACACATTAAAAATATTTAAGCAAAGTAAAACGAGAAATCATTAATAGGAGATTCATTTCTTAAGATGATATAACCTGTTTCGAGTGAAAAAGCGAAGGAACACGACAGCTAAAAATAAGAGTAAACACATAAACATTTTCTAAAACATCATAAATGTAACTAAATTCTTAGAACATATATAAATCTTTTATTATATTGCGGAAATTTTCTGAAAAAAAAAGATTTTAAGAACATGTAAACTTCGGCTCGAGAGAAAGTTCAATGACCCTCTAATTCCGACGATAGTAAAAGTGCTGCAAGTATTGCTTTTCCACAAGATACTAAATCGACAGCATTTATAACAATGATCTCTTTGAATAAAATGATTTTTTAAATCTGAATGTCCGAGATCTATCTAATGAAGAGCATCAAATGCACTGACCATGTGACTGAACTCTGCTCTACGGAAAAGTTCATTGCACTCTGTTTATAACCACAGATAGCATTTTATTGCAGTCAGGTAAATAGTTGAGATGATTTTATATTTATACAGGTGATTAAATCTCAAATTAGTGTAAGTGACATTCATGTACAATAACAACAAGTGACAATAAATTAAAACACACTTTGTTTATATAGGTCGTGCTAATAGAAATACCAACTTATTCATTTAAGAAATGCACCTAATTCATTTGCGTAGTTTATCAGAGATTTTTTTTTTGTTAATTTTTAATTGTAAAAAAATGCAAAAAAATATTTTTCAATTATAAAAAAAAATTCGATAAAAAATTTATTTTGAAAAAATTTTACAAATTTTTTTTTTAACGTTATACAATATTTTATTTATTATGCATTTCTCTAAATAAAATCTAAAAATTTTCATTTATAAACGCGCGAAGTATTAAAACGTAAAGCTAAGGTCAATGACTTTCAACAAGAAGTTACTTACCCTGAATAGTTCCACACTCACAGAAATGTAAACATATCTTTTCTCCCCTCAAAGAAATCACTTTATTTATCCAAAATCCATAGAATAAAATTCGTCCCTTGGAAACAGTATTTGCTAATAGAAGACGAGCATATCGATATAAACCAATACCTATTAACACTTTCCACAAATAACTAAGCGCACTCTTCGAATCTGTGATCATATGTGGATCTCTTTCGTAGCAGACATCTCACCGATCAAGAGCTGACGTTTTGGCGATAGGAAGGTTGTCACATTCACTGCGTTATCGCTCAGATGGTTCTCTTGGCATAATTTTTAAGGGTGATTCCCTTCGTTTTTACTTTTATTTTTATTTTTCCTCTCCAGTGAATTTTTTCCATCTCTTTCACTATTTTCTTTTCCCTTTCGAAAGGAATAGGGGAAAAAAACGAGTTTCCCCTTTCAATGAAAGGAAACGCATTTTTTCTATCGGTGAATATTTTTAAGGTGTTTTCCCCTTTTTTTTAAAAAAATGCCTTTACATCGGAGAATTTACGGAACACTCTCCTGTTTCATCACGTGTTTACAATCATTTCCTATAAAATACAGGAGGAGTTGATTATAAAAATAAATATAATTTAAAGTGAATTAATTTTGTGTAATGACCAATTGAGATAACATAAAATTTTTATTAGAAAGAATATTTAAAATGCAAATATTTATAAATACTTCACTTAATCCAATTGGCAAAAAATAATCATTCAAATTTTTATATTTTTCGCTATTTTCTTCGATTTTTTCTCAATTAAAATATTTTACAGCAATAAAATTAATGTGTAGGAAAAACTCTTTTATAAAAATAATCTAAATCTTAATTTTATAAGAGTGCATTTCTATGAAAGAAAAGTGCATTTATTTTTATAAGAATGCATTTTTATGAAAAGTTTATTAGATACAATCATGTTCATTATTTGTGTATCTTATTTGGGCAAATTAAGCTGCAAATAAAAAATTTTTACAATAATTTAATCAAAATTTCTTGCTTAGAAATTGAATTAATTTTTTATATACTTTAGATGAAATCTCATTCAAAGCATTTCGATATTGTAAAACAGTTCTTTCATTTACAGAAAAAACTAAAACTAACTAACTATATGTGTGTGATTTTTTTACGCATATCATAATTTTCTCATCTCTCTCGTTTGCATGTTAATGCTTTTTGCCACTTTTGATTGATTTACAAAAAGAGCAGTATTCTAAAGTTACAATTTGTTAAGCGGGAATTTTATTTTTATGGATGCACATATTTGAATAACCATTTTCTCTGATTTTGTCTTTAATAGTAGCACTGAATGCTCTAGTTTTACGATAGTAAACCATTTTTACAAAGAAATGACGATTATCAGTTAACAAAATTATTTAACAAAATGTTTTTATACATATACATAATAATTAACGTAAACAATATAATTTTTTTTAATATTTAGGATATGTTTAAAATTATTATGAACCCACAAAAGAATTAAACTCGCGATTATGAATGTAAAATTTAAAAGTCATGTACTTGCTACTATAATAATATAAAAATGCAGAAAATTTAATTAAAAACAAAAACTTATCACTCTTCTGAAAGAATATTCCACGAATGAAAGTCTAAACATTAATTAGCAATTATAAAGTTACAATAGATAATTACTTCCGCATTAGAAATTTTATTTTTTAACTTGTATTGTGAAAACTTAATTAATAGAAACATAAAACTTATAAGTGTTTGGTTGTTAGTTTTATATTTTCATTTTCCCAATCTTTTTTCTAATTTTTAAGCGTTTAAAAAATCAATATATTCCAATATATATGGCATTATTCTAAATTAAGAATTTGTGTAGTTGCTATAATGTAAGAATGGATTAAAATAATTAAAAAATATATTAAATTCTTTATTTTATTATTTTATTTTTGTTATCCGTTAGTCGAAAAATGTATATGATTTTAATATCTTATTAAGTTAGATATGTAGTCAAAGCATTTTTTATGAAAAAGATTTTCTTGATATGAAATGTATTTAGAAATATAAATTATCTGTGAGTCATACACACAAATTATATAATTTGAGTATCATTCAAGGAATATTCTAATTATACTGATGTAAAACACAGCACAGTAAATGTTTCATAGAATGTTACTTACCTTCGGGGATAAATTTCTAACATTATATTTTAATGTCAATCAATGAATAATGTTTAAAGCAATTAAATGAGCACAATAAACTAATGCAAAATATTCCGTTTTATACTAAAATATATGCAATTAAATATTAGAGATATCAGTGTGAGAGTGTTCCGTACAAATATAAAAACACTTAAAATTAAAACATAAGAAAAAAGACTAAATACACTATTTCCATATTTATGAGGAAGATATTTGCATACCAATATTCGATTTCAATTTACAGCCTCCGAAAAAGTAATTCATGAATAATAAAGAACAGCTTCAAATAATACTCGTAATTGGACAGTATAAGAAGTTCATTGCACTTGCTAACTGCGGAACTGTTCCCCGACTTACTCGCCCATCGCGTTATTATTATAAATATTTCTTGCGTGTTATATGATAAATGTGTCAAAAAATTAAGATAGGGATCTCAAAATGTAGGTACGTGTTCCGTCTTAAAATTTACGTTCGTAAAATTATAAGAAATCTTGAGTCCACTGGAAGGTCAACAGAACTCATTGCATGTTGTGAAAAATTACTTTATTGCGTAAATGCTCGTTCAAATTTACACCGGAGTTAAAATTAGTTGACGATTATATTAGAATGTACACACAAATATATATATATATATATATATATATATATATATATATATATATATATATATATATATATATATATATATATATATATATATATATATATATATATATATACACTGTTGCTTAAAATAGAAAAATGTTTGGCCTTAAGTTATGGCTTTCAATGACCAAAATGTGGATTTAAAATGTTTCGCCCCTAGTACACTGTATAGAGCTGTTCACAATTTTTTCTGTACTTGTACTTTGAAGAACTTCAATTTAATTACACATCTTAATAAAGAAAAATAGTTAAACTCATCTCTTATAATTTGATTAATGGTTGATTTAAGCCCAAACGAAATCAAATAACTTAAATTTTATCGATATTTGACAAAAAAAATACATTTTTTTTTGGGGGGGGGGGGATACAATGGATGAAAAAACAAGAGTTTAACCTCTTTTCGATGGACACAATATTAGATAATCAGTGTTTACAAATTATTTGATTCAATCTACTAGTTTGAAACCCTCAAAACATGACGATCGCAGTCGTAATTGTACATTATTATTTACAATGCTAACAATTTTTTAGTGTTCTGTAATAAAAAAAAATATTAAGATATTAAATTTTCATAAAGCACTTGGAACTGTAACTTTTTCCTGTTACAGAGTTCTTAAGCACTCGCGATGAATGCATTTTCGATAAGAGTATCAAGTTTAGATGACTCGATTATGATCTTAAATCGTTTTTGAAATTTAACTAAGAAAAAAGATTCGATTATAGTTACATTGAACTCGCGCCGATCTTTCTTAAAAGATAATTTTAATTTTTTAAGATTGGTTTGATTTTAAAAAGTAAAAGAATGAAAAAAATTTATTCTGTTTATGAGGAATTCCATTCTATATTTTTAAGAATATATGGAAAGATAATATTTCTGTATAAATATATTGTTGGTCCCTATCTAATTAACCGTCGTGTACAAGAAAATAATGTTCAACCATTAAACTATAATTGCATCATACTTTTTTGTAAAATATTATGTTTATTGTGTATTATATTTCCTAAATTATAATTTGCTTAATTCAACTTAAGTCATAGATCTACCGAAAAGTTAATTTCCTGCGTATTAACAGTGCAAAATCTATGAATGATAATATACTGTTCTAACAAAAGATTTTATATGGTTTAATCATTGCTTATGTAATTTATATATTGATGTTCTTTTCTTTATTGAATGTTGATGTACATATTGATTAATTTCTGGACAGTTCCAGTTTTCCTAATTGAATTTATCCATAGTTTTTTGACTTATTAATCAGATCAAACTTATGTAAATCAAATGTTTCCTTTGCAGTTTCAGAGATTTAATAATAAAATGATTTTTTTCAATCATTGATCATTTATGAATGAATTTTCTTTTACATTTTATGGCACTCTTTGAGTGTTATTCCAATTTTTAAAATAATGTAAGAGAGTTGGCCTTATTTAACAAAAACAGCTACGTCGTAATTCTACATATTTTTTACACTTGAAATAATTGTATTTTTTATAATATTTTATCTTATATACTCATGCTTGTAAATTCAAATTTTATTAAAGAAAATCTTTGCTACGTTACTTTTGACGCAATCACTGGGTATATTTGCTGATATAATTTTACTAAAATGTAAACTAAAGTGAAAAAATAATGAAAATGATCATTTTAATATTGTAAATGTGTATCATTTGAATGGATTTTTCCCACTGAGAATTATCGGGACTGAAATCGAAGTCATTTATTAAAAATATCAAATTTATTTTCTTTTTTTAACTTTTAGTATGGTTTCATAGTTTACTTTTTATCAATTACAGATCTTTTACACATGTAATTAAATTAAATATATCTTGGTATTGTTTTACAAAGTTAAAATAATTGATATGTTATCTTTTCCACCTATGCTTTCAAAGTGATCATCTTCTATTATTAACTTCAATTGCGACTTCAATTTTTAATTCCCAGGTATTATAATAAAATTATAGTCGTAAAAATTTACAGCTTCTAAAATTAATATTATTATAAATTACTGTCATAAATTATATATTGTTATAATATTAATTATAGTTACATAAATATAGTTGTAAATGTGCAGATCCCATATTCTTTTTAGTCACTGGGGTCTATAATAAATACCTTTTTCTATTTAACGTTTGTTTGACTGGCATTATTATTAGACTTATTTCTTTTAAGACCCTTTTTTACGATATAAATGAATCATTGTTCCAAATGAGAGAGACTATGGGGAATAACTCTCACGCTTACAATGACCTTTCACGTCAATAGTCAACGAAATAAAAGTACTGCTTATATTAACAGAACAGGAAGAAATTTAGCAGAAAATGCTGGATCACTTAATCGACGTTTCACTATTGCCACGACCGTCTTCCATTACTTGTTCAACTCGTAGACTGCGAGATACAAATGATAGGTTTGCTTCTCTTTATTGGGACACAAAACTGGACTTTCGAAAACTTGAGAAAGATGAAAAGACTGATATTCTTGCATATATCATTGCTAATATTCGTATAGCATTTGAATCTTCTCATCCTTGCGTAATAAATATTCTGATTATTAATGCTTGCACAGTATAACTTGCACTTATATAACATTAAGAATCTCGAACCCATAATGTGGAAATAGATTTCTAAATATATTAGAGGTTTTCGAAATGGCCTTATACTATAAAAGGTTAATAGCTATATAAAATCGTTAAGTTTAACTTCTTTTCATGAGCTATATCGTTTCTGAATAAAAAAGAAAATATCAATGAAACTATTAAACTGTTGCGTTATTGTATTTTACTATCCCAAGTTTTTTGTACAAATTGCATTCACAAAATGTGAGTCTTCAAAAATTTTTATATCTTCAAAAATCTTACAAACGTGTTTATTCATTCAATGTATAAGCAACTTTTAGAATGCTATTTAAAATCATTAATTGAAGTCGAGTATCTCGAATCAAAGGGATTTAAATATTACTTTTCTATTTCAGCTTACGTTCCATATCTTTGTCATGTCTGCTCTAGCAAAGGACTTACTTTAAACGAAATTTGGTCTATAATTAAGAAATCTAATGGAAAATATATTTGGTTTTTATGATTAGGCTCTTTTATGGAGACTGACACATTAAACAGTCGTCTAGTTTTTAAAGAGGTACATAACTAGCAAGCTTTCAGCCGAATGGTTCGAGCTCTGACCATTAACTCCACTGTTTGTGGGCTCTATTCTCAACACTGACTTTTAATCTTTAAACTGTAAGTCTCGATCTAATTAGTTCATCTATCCTAGTTGTTGAGGATATCACAAGTACACCCAACACTTTTCACTGCAACAAAATTAAATCACGTTCAAAACTCTGTCATGAATGTGTTACGTTCCTCAGAGATCTAGACAGATGTTTCGTATCACTCACTGTTCTAATCCATCTATTTTGGATACAGTTATGCCATGCAAAACGATGTGAGCTGTAATACTGAGATTTGATAAACTGCAATTACGAAAATCTCAGATTTAATCTTCACCAAAGCCACACACAGAAACTTGTTGGTAAGCATTTCTCTCTCTTCTTCTTACATGAGGCATCATGGTAATTTTTCCACAATGTAACACAGCTTAGATATTATTTGTATGTGAGAAACCGGATAAACAATATCAATTTTTTATGCAATATAAATGTTGTTACCACTGTCTTTTGTACATGAATATTCTGAAAAACAGCACATTTATATACTATGACAACTTTTTTTTCTGTCATATAAAATTTACGTGCATGACATATCGCCTTCTAGGTATAGCAGTTTTCATTACCAGTAGTATAATTAAATGGAATATATTTCTAAAATAGAAAATACTTGTAAATGACTATTCATATAAATCTTAATATATATATATATATATATATATATATATATATATATATATATATATATATATATATATATATATATATTATCTATCGTAATATATGATACACGGAATTCAATACAAACTCTTAACTTCTATTAATTTCTATATAGAATCTCCTAGAAGATTAGTGAAAACTTGAATGCCAGCAATGAAAACAGTTTCAAAGTAAACAGGAAGAATTGGAAAACGGGCATTTACTTTACGAATTGAGACATTCTTTTTGAAGCAAATGGAAACATATTATCTATATAAAATAGTTTTCTCTGAAAGCGTAAGTAATATCAATTGCAAAAACACAGTACCATTCAATACTGTTTCCTTTCATTGTGTATTTAACTTTAGTAAGAGGAATTACTTGAAAACTTTAAAAGATACAAAAAAAGGTTTATAACAAATTCTTGAAAAGTTATTACATTGGCTGATTATTTCGCTTTGAATATATAAAACTCAATTTAATCTTCTTCCATTAGTCTTCCTAAATAAGTTTATATTCCGCGAAATAATTTTAAAACCCTCATCAAGGAAGATTTTAAATTCAAAAATATTTGGGTAGGAAGCAAAGTAATTTCGGAGTATTGGAGATAGAATTTTTTTTAATCAAATCTATTTTTATGATTTAAAATTGACTAAAATTTATTTTGAAATGATATAATTAAATGATGAAAAATAAACATTATTTAAATTTTAAGAGAATATAAGAACTTTATTTTTAAATAATAGTAAAATTTAAATGTTAATAAAAATAAAATAATTTACATATATGCAACTAAATTTGCAGCACTGTTGATAGAACAAGTTTCCAATAAAAGGTATGTCGAATACAATCCAAATTAATACTTTTTACTAATTTAGAAAGCATAGAAATATTTAACCACTGCTCACAATTTTTTCTTAGAGCAATAAAAATATAAAAAACAAAGAAATTGAAAAATTAAGTTTGTATTAAAAAATGTTAGATTTTCTTTTCAGAGCATTTCATCATGATTTTTTTAGTTAAAATTCTATAATTTTATATTTAAATTTTTATACTCTTAGGAATATATGTTAAATATAAAATATGACATTATTATGATTGGTTGGGGTCTTCGTATAGTCAGTTTGTGATAATAAACTAACAATATATAACGAAGAATAAAAAATTAATTAAAAATATGAAAGTTTGTATATTTTATGCAGTTATTTTCAACTATTAGTGGTTACAAATGTTTCCTTTTATTTAATAAGTTAAAAAATATTTCTGAAAACATATAAAATGATTATTTGAATGAAATAATATAATAGTTTTATTATTTAAAATTTAACGCAAAATAATTATTTATTATTTCTTTTATGCAAAAATCTGCCTTTTCTCACCTTTCAAGCATACTATGATTTTGCCAGTTGACAGGATAAAGCTTTATTATAATTGGAAAAAGTTATGAAGTCAAGCCTCTTGACTTAAGTTAAGACTGCTGAAAAATCGATTATAAAAAAATGGTCTCTCTCTCTGATAATGCAGTTTTGAGAAATAATGTGATTAGCTGAAGTGACGAAATACCAAACAGAGCAAAACAAACTGATTCTGGTAACATGACATGTAAATATTTTTACTTGCTTTAGATTAACATAATGATATTTCTTAAAAAATAAAAATAATAAAAGTCCCGTCTTTCATGAGCAAAAGTGTAATCGCGGCGTTAGATACAGTTAACATGATAAATATAATGGAACTAGTGATTTCGTGAGAGATCTTGCTTATGTTTCTTCTTTCTTCTAAGTAAATTTATCAAAGTTTATTATGAACAGTTAATTTTAAATGTTCTGGACTATGCAATTTCTTGCAATCACAAGCAGTTTTCTATTAGTATTCTTAAAGCTGAATAATTAAGAAACTATCACTGTATGTAAAAATATTGCAATGCATTGTATCGCTGTATGTAGGTAAGAACTCTGCAGTAAAAAAATTAATCGAATGTTTTTCTTTTTTACTGTAATGAATTATTTTAAGTAAACAAGAATAGAAGATATTATCTGAATTAAATGATGGACATAAATACTGCTAATATTGATGATTGATTCGCATACCAACATCTCAACAAAACCGAGATATAGCAATCAAATCATTTCTATCAATGGGTATTAAGTTAAACAATTGAAAATAGCTTATGATTACTAATAGCTTTTCAATATAGTTAGTGTAACGTTGATAAATACTATTTATTGTGTGCTCTCAAAATATTAGCAGTATTGCAGTTACATTCTTTTCCTTAGTGATGAGCCCTATTCAGTATAGAAAGCATTATTACATACATTCTGGACAAGATTAGGGAAGTTTACCATATAAGAATAGATCAATACTTTAACTGAAATTAGCATAAAAGTATTTACAAGAAGACGCATCACATGAAATAGCAAATCAAAGTCAATGAAAAGTATATAAAAATAAAAAATATATTAAATATTAATTCGAACCATATAATGCAAATTCTTACTTTCAGATTTCTCCTTTTAGGTATATAACACAAAAATGCATGCATCGTGCAGTTAGATATGATGAAATAGAAATAATAAAAAGAAAACTATACGAAATGAAAAAGCCAACTTGTCTCCTGAGATAAAATTACTTTAAACTTGCATGAGGACGATTCGATATAGCATTGCAAGTAGATGGTATCTTCTGTTGACTTTTTATAACAAAGAAATTTCCTTCATTGAAAATGGCGTATCAGTTTTTTGAGACTCTTTTTTTTCTACCAAAAACATTTGATAAGAATTAAGTAATAAATTTAAGAAGTCACGGTTCTTAAATATGGTCGATTCAATAGATATAAATTTAGGTCAAATTCGAAATTTTACTTAGAAACAAGAGAGGTATCTTTGTGTTGAGGAATAGTATTGTGCTAAATCGAAAACAAACCACACAATCTATGAAAAAAGTTTTTTTAGTAAACATTTTTAATTTAGCTGGACTGATCTCATTTCTAGGGTGGGATGAGAATCGATCGCAACAAATATAATAAGTTAGCCATATTCTGTAAAGCATGAGAACAATCTTGTCATTGATGTCTAACGTTTTTTTAGGATTAGAGATGAAACGTGAAAACTAAGTGAAAACATTTGAATCCGATTTGAAAGATAAAAAGATGAAACACGTAATTTAATACTTCTCTAAGACTTCTCATTAAAAAAGGCTTTACAATTGTCAATCAGACATCGAATTCAGTATTTGCAATTCAATAGCAATTGATTATCAAAATTTTTTCGAATTTCAATAAACATTTTTTGTGTCTTTCTTTATCAATTAATGAAATAAAATTTTTTATAAAATTATATTTGCTGAAAAAAATCGATATTAATAAACAGTATAAAATAATGCAAACATATTTGTTCATAATTAAATGAAACCATAGTTATAAAATTATAAAAACATCACGTGAAAATTGTGACTATAATGTATTGTTTGAAAATTACAATTAAAAATATCATTGATTATTTAAACTATTGTGCAAAATTAAACTTAGAAGAGATGTACTTTTATTTGAAATTTTAATTAACTGTGGTTATCAAAGACATTGAAAAAAGATTTGCTGATAAATTATGAGATGGTACAAACTATTAAGCTGATTTTTATCTCAATTTTTTTTCTGATCGAATAAATATTCTCGTTAAACTCAAAATTGATAAAAAGTAATGATTTATATAACGTATCAGTTGTGGCGAGATTATAAATAAATAACGAACAAAAATTGAGTTTTAAACACTGAGAAGTAAGTTTCAACTCTTAAACCTTTCATATGACCCATAATTTTATATTTTAAATATTTTTAATAGCGTATAAAAGAATCTAGAAAACCTAATATGTACTGATTATTTTTGTCTCAAATATTTTTGCAAAATTGTTTGCTTAGTGTATTTAACTGATAAAATTTGGATGCATTCAAAAAATAAAGTTTATTTTCTATGCCTTTGTAAAGAAAATTAGCCCTAAACTGAACAAATATTTTAACTTGAATGCATTTCTCTTTCAGAGGAAAATGTCAGTTCTTAGAATCACAAAGAGAGATTCAAAACTCGAAGTCATTTTTTTATGTTAAAGAGAATTTCTTCATTAAGACTTTTGATACTTTATAAACTATTCATTGAAAACGTCTTAAAGAAGTAAATTACTTCAAAGAATTTGTAGTAAAAAAAATGGTTGCTTTATTTCGAGATATATTTTCATTATATCATGACGACATTTATTCTTACACTCCATATGCCACACATTGAAATGAAAGTTTGAATTCAAACTCTTTTGTGAACATAAATTTCTACAATTAAATATATTTTTCCAGTAACATTATTTATTATACTTTACAGAGTTTGAGAATGCTTTTATTTTTAATAGGATAAAAAAAATTTCATTGCATTATATTCAGCCCAATAAAGCAATGCTACAATCAAACTAAAAAAAACAATTTTTACATATCATATAAAATAATATTATAGAAAAGAGATTAAATAAAAATTACAATCAGCTCCTATTCATAGAGTATTAACTATGAAAGCACACACTTTGAAACGAATGTTAATTTGTACAAGTTTTTATCAGATAAAAAATTACATTAATTTCAGAAGAAATGCATCCTATACTGGCTCAGATTTTCTCTTTCTCAATTTAAAATCATAAAAAAAATGCTCGCAAACTAGGAAAATTTTCCTTAGAATAAGGTAAAAGTATTAATAGAGAATCACGAAGATTAGATATATTTAGGATTGATTACAGTTAAGAATATTAAAATGGCCCACCAGCTGAGATCACTGCACCGCTAATACACATTACATCTATGTAATTTATGCCTGTAGTAATTATCGAGATAATATAAGCAATCATTGTATATTTTATCATTGGAAATCTGTTGTTCGTTACGCAACATCGAAAGAAGTCTGAAATAAAATGCAGATGTGCTTGTGTTAGCAGCTATTCGCAGGTGGTTCATGGGAGTTTATTCGGATACACAACTGCTCATTTTTCCATCTCACCTGCTCACAATAGTAATTCTGTTGCAATAAAAGAACTATCAAAACTCCTTCGATAATTTTTGTTTCAGTAGTTCTCAGCACTTAATGGGATTTAAAAGACAAAAAATTATTGAGTAATTCAGTAGTGCATTTTCATTCTGAATCCGTTTCTGGTCTACTTTGAACTTCATTAGAAAAAGTTAGGAAATGATTATTCATACCTATATGGAAAATAATTTAACTGAAAGTGTCAAAAATAAAACGAAATCCTTTCATAGGAATAATATCAATATGAATTTTATTTATAAATTATAAGCATTTCCCCACATTTAAAATAGTATATACCTATGGTGGGCAAAAAAAGGAGCAAAAGAGAGTCACAATCTGATTTTTTTATATTTTACAAAAGTTCATGCATATAAATACACAAATTCCTAAATTTTTATTCAATGTAATTGCTTATTTTCATCAATTGCATGTGCATATAAGATATAATTATAAAAAAATTTAAAATAAATGAAAAAAAAATTTAAAAAATGCCTAACCTGAAGCTGAAGTAAAATAACTAACTTATAACTCATAAAAGCCATGCTCATAAATAATTTTAGAGGTATGATAAAATATTTCACTTTTTTTAATACGTAAATTAAGGCAAGGTTATTGCACTGCAAACTTATTCATAAATATTGTGAAATGGTATCAGCGTCAATTCCAGGCATATATTACTGCTAATTATAATATAACGGTTTTAAAATCGCGTTCAATGTATACTAACAATTATTTTACTATACAGAAATATTTAAAGAAATACTTTACATATCATGTTTTAATATTTGAGTTTGATTAAAAAACAAAGATTTTTTTTCCACCGTATTAAAAATATAAACATGTTATATTTTTCACTTCACAAATTTCATAAATGTTTCCATATTTTAAGCATTCGATAAAAATTCCAGAAATATGAATTCACCACTTGCAATATTGCTTATCTGGAAAACAGTTGATTTCAAACATGAATTTTATACTGTTTTGATTCATAATATGTATTTAACTATGTTTATAAAATTAACATTAAAAATAAATTTTTGAATTTGGAAATATTCCAAACATTTGTTGAATCTGTGACTGGATATTAAAAATGTATTAGACAAATGATAAAATTAACTTAATTTACATAAAAATAATACAAATATACAGCATTACAAATCATATAAGTAATAGTCAATCAATAAAAAAATTCTAAATTTCTATATAATGACAATAAAACTTCTCTTACATGAAAGATATGCATAAAAATCGTTACTGAAAATGGGTAATAAAAATTATCTAAAGAGAGAGTCTTGTTTGTATTTTCCAATCTGCATTTTCAAATTAATATTTTATTAAGTTTTATCGAGAGTACTTTTTTATTTGTGATGCAAATTGCTTTTATTTGCGGACGCGTATAAACAATGTGAGGTCTTTTATTATTTCTACGCATGACTTAGAGTACGGTTGTGTAAGAAAAATTCGTTAAATTAATTTTAAAAAAAATTAAATCCTTCCCAAATCGAAAATATTTCAGATTTTTCTATTATTAGCACAGTAAACAATTTACTCAGTAAAAGGAAAACACCTTTTAAATTATGTATATAATACCAGGCACACAATATCATTTCCTCATAATCTTTTTTATTTCTTAAGCTATCTATGTGAAAATCACTGCATAATTTGTCAATCTGATTTTACTAATATTTTATATATAGATGAAAATACTTTTGAATGTTATTATAAAATTCACAAATTTAATAACGTTAAATTTTTTATATTTGTAAGTAATTCAATCATATAAAAACTATAAATAAAATATGTAGCATATTTAATATATAAAAAAGTAATAAAAATAATAGATGAAAAATTTGTTCATGTGCACGAATGTTGTTTCATTGAAACACAATGTGATCTGATCAAATTTTTCTAATTGTTTGCATTGTTTTTTAATTATTTTATAAATTTATAATTAAAAAATACTTTTATATTTTATTTGTTATAATAACAATATATATTATACTCATAAAAATAAACTAAAAAAATTAAAACAAATGAGTTTTGTATTCATATTTTAACAAACGTTTTCTCAATTAAAAATAAGAAAGTCATAAGATAAAAATTGTTTTACCTCATATAAGTTATTATTAAGTATATTCCTTCATATGCACAGATTAATGTTAATAATAAAAAAATATTTACTTTCAAATTTCAGAATTTTACTTATTTAAATTGTATTTAATGTAAAGAACAGTATTCAAATTAATCTTTACTATTTTGGGTAAAACTATTATTATCAAACATTAAAATTAATGCACGACCAGCGTTTTTCTAATAATGATAACTTATTTGAATACTATTTATCTTTCACTGATTTCCGAAAATATTGATAATAAAACCAAAAATATTTTTATAAAAAAATAATTGCTGTAAAAATATTTTATGTTGTTTTCCTATTTATGAAAGCTTATGGCTATAATATAAACTCATTTCAAAATTTCTGCATTTTTTTTAAATTTATAAAACTATTCTTATAGAAACTAACAGAAAATACTGATGATTGTTTTGATTACAATCATTGAGTATAAAAAAATAACAAAATAATTTATTTCTGTTATAATTTTTCTACAGCCCTGAAATACCGAAAATTTATTAATTCATGTAATATTCTGCTAAAATCATTTAAAAAATGTATTCCAAAACTACGGATGAAAGTTTTTATTTGAAAGTAATAACTTCTGTTAGTCTTTTAAGCGAATTTGCGTCTTTGAAAAGCACTCAATTTGACTATTTTAATCACATTTAAGAAATTTGATTTTATTTCTGTCTAAATATATTAATAAAACATAACCACAATAAGCTTTCACTTGTTGGCACAATTTCACAAGAAATATTCATACACTAAACAGACTAGCTAACAAATAAGAATGTTTATTTTGAATGTATAATAATAGTATATGAAGTACAAATATTTTTGTAGAAGAAAATCAGTTATTCATTTCACTGTTTTTCATACATTTATACATCAAAAAATGTTGGATAACGTTCATTAATCTTTAAAAAATTAATTTTAAATTTATGGGCAGTTATTTTAGAATATTAATTACTTAAAATATTTTATTTTTTTTCAACTTTAACTATTAATAATTACAATTACTAATATAACGAGGTATTCTATTAAAATATTAACGGCAAAACTTTTTCTTCGCTACTCAAGAAAAAGAGGATTGATTTATATAGATAGTAAAGCTCAAGGAGCGATGCGTAGTATATGAGTGTGTGTATGTAGAGAGAGAACATCTCTTTATAATTATTATATAATTGAGCTTTTTAACATCTTCTATTTTTTTTTACTTGTTGGAGACAACAGTCTATTCACGATTAGATATTGATTCCTTAGTTTACTTAAGCCAGATTTTAAGCAAGTGTTATTATATTTTATACGCCAGTCTTGAAATGTATAAGTTGATTGTTTCGGCTTCTTAAGCCAAATTTTCAAGATAGATCCATCGTGTTGGAGATACTTCTCTTCCCATTCAAATTACAGTAACCTCTCTTTTACAGAAAGTGCTTTCATTACCTCATGTACCAACTGTGATTACGTATTTTAATAGTTGATGTAACATTTATTATTTATATTTAAGAAGGAATTATGTAAGATGAGGTGATAGTAAAATAATACTACATTTTATTTAAAAAAATATGTCTACTACCTTCATTTCTAAATGACTGACATAAGATTAGTTAATAAAATATTAAATACGCAAGTGCACATCTACTTTTATCAAATGTTCCATGAGAAATATGATTTAAATATTATTAGTGCTATAATATTATTAATATGATAAAATATTAATAGTATTATCACTGCTGTGCCTGAGTGACAGAATGTAAATATTAACGTCAGCAAAGAATATATCACTTTTTTTAACTTTATATGTATGCAAATCTTATTAGTTGTGTGTTTATAGCAAAGAAACTAGCTGAAAAAAAACTAGAAAAAAGCAAATAGAAAAGTGCTAGAAGTTTACTGTTTATAGTTCAGAACAAAACAAAGTTACTTTTTAATGGACTAACTAAACAAAACAAAAAAATCGAAATACACACAACAATTACTTATAATAAACCAGATATAGTTTTATCAATGTTTAAAATTCTAGTTTTGAAATTGAAAATAATGTAAGTTAAAAAGATATTTGCTTATTAAATGTTTTACGTAAAATTTCATCTTTGAAAGAAATAAAATTTTTGGAAAATCGTTGATATGTTACACGATACTTTATATGGTTACGGAAATAAAATGCAATTCTATTTTTTAATGAATACCTATTTTCTACATAATGCAAAAATAACTTAAACTGAAATAAATTCAATTGCAAAACTCTAAATTACATTTATGCATTCAAACGTACACGCATATATACATTAAAGCAAACATTAAATGAATTATTCAATCTAAAATTTAATAAAAACAGATTATGCAAGAAGTTTTTTAACAATATAAATAAAAAATAAAATAGTTACAAGTGAATAAACCAAAGAAGATTTTTTTAAATATAGAAAAGATTTCAATAAGAGCATTATGAATCATTTAGTAAAATGAAGAAAGCATTCAGAATACAAAAGAAAATGTAAAAATGTATTAAATTAAACAACGAATTAAAAAGAATAAAATTAAGAAAAAATATTGAGAGAAAGAGTTGAGAAGAAAACTTGTCTGTTCTCATCAGGAAAACAGAAGACAAAGGAAAAAATCGATTCTCGAGATTATTTGTGTTAAAGTTTCTAAAGAATAAACAATATACATAAACGTTCCTAACGCCTTCATAGTAATGCAAAATAAATTTTAAAAAAGTAAAAAAATTAACGTAAATTAAAATGAAAACGAAAATACCGGTATACAGTTAACCACGTGTGGCGGTGTAGTAAGTTTAAAGAAACAATATAAGATTTAAAAGAAGCAGATAATTTACAGATAAAAGTTGTAAACAGGTAGTAAAAAGAAATATTAAAGTAGTTTAAATAGTACTGGAAAAAGAATTAAAATTTCGTGTCACTAAGAAACATTTTTTTGTAATTTAACCAATCGCGAAACCAAACGAATAATAAATCCAGTTAAAAGGTTAAGCAAAGGATTAAAATAAGGACTTTTTAATATGTGAAGTTGTTTTAAAGTAATAATAATAATATTTAAAAGTCACATAAAAAACAGTCAGAAAAAGTTTGGTTACAGATGAGAAAAGCTTTTAAAAAAAATAGCTCCATGGACTGTAAATCATAATTTAATGTCTTGTTTGAAAACCTTTATGTCTAAGAACCTCTTCCAATCGCTTAAGCATAGGATGAATTAGCTTTGCGGTTTTTGCAGATAAAATATTGTTCTATTCAATCATAATTACTCGTTTTTACATATCTTTCGATATTGTGTTATGTTGCCGAATGTTGCGTTTCAACAACTCCCATAAATGTTAGATGGAGTTTAATCTGGTGATTGTGGAGGATTATACAGTTGATATTTGATACTGTACAACAGCCAGAGCTGTATTTTATGGGCAGTGAATTTTAGATCATTATTTTGTTGAAACCAAAAGCCATTGCCAAGGTTCAAATCTTGTGCATTCTGCCTCAAATTTTCTTTAACATATTTAGATATACCATATAATCTAATGTGGAGTATATAAAAGTTAATCGATCAACTCCATTTGCTGCCATGCACCTCAAAAATTATTACGCCACCTCCATCGTGTTTAATTTTAGACGCAAAATTTTGTTTCTTAAAAGCTGCACCTTGTTTTCCCCACATCACCTTACACCCTTTCATGCCAAAGATACAAATCTTGCTTTCATCAGCCGTGATAGCCAGATTTTTTTGAATAGTATCTTCATGAAGAGATTTTTTAAACCTTTCTCTAATATTAAGTGCTATTTGAGATGCAGTAATCTTTGGATTCAAACGTAAGAATTTCATAGTGCATCTCTTTTCTCTTAAAGTCAGCTTAGATGGTATGTTTCTCTGAGGCTTTAAGATAACAGATTTCGAAGGCTTGTAATTATTGATTACTCTTTGTAAAGAAGATAAGTTCTTCCAACTATTCTTTCAACTGCTAGAAGAGTTTTACTTTCATTCCTTTTTTCTTAAGATGATTTTCTTTTCATCCAGAGCAATATCTTTTCCTTTAGAATCCATTTTAAGTCTACTTGCTTGCAAATACTAATTTATCATACCAACCAAACAATATTTTTTATTCTATTCGATGCATTGCCACCAGAGTTAAAATGATTAAGTTGTAAAAAATAAATGCAGACAATATTTCATTTCATACATGCTCGTGGAGGCTAAAATAATTAAGATTAATTTGCAAATATCTTTGTAATTTGTACCTGTACGCAAACTTTTTCTGATAACTATTCTTGAGTATAATTTTTATTATTATTACTTTTAAGCAATGGGTGTTATCTTTCTGAAGTTTGTTACTGGTATTTAAACTTCAGAAAGATAACACCTATTACTATATATATATATATATATATATATATATATATATATATATATATATATATATATATATATATATATATATATATATATATATATATATATATATATATATATATATATATATATATATATATATATATAAACACTTACTATCTTGATACTCTCTTTGCAGCATTCCGTTTATAATATTTAAAAAGTGATTCAATAAATTTGGTTTACATTTACTTATATTGCATGTTTAGATAGTTTACATTTCACCAGGAAAAAATGTATATCTGGATTTCAGCAATTTTGTTTACTTATGAACTGAAAAGATAAGCATAAATTAATACAATGAAAACAGAAACTGAATACACACAGTAGATATTTTTGTATACCGCATACCAAAATAAAAAAGAATTCAAAGCTTTTAAAAAAAATCATTTCTGTATGAAATTTTAGTTTAAATGTAAAAACATGTGATGTATAGTTTAACACAGAAAATTGTACATATTACAAAATGACTTTATTAGCAGCTCATAACAATGATTTCCATCGCAAAATTAGTTAGAAGAATATCGAATGAATTGATTAATGCTTGAAAACTCCCTTTAATTAAAGTTTTTAAATATTGAAGTCAGGACTTTTTTGTTCACTTTTCACCGATGACCTACTGGAAAGATAAAATGCATTCTCAGAGAATAACAAAAGCAATATTTTTTTCAAAAGTAAAAAAGAAAAAAAAAAAAAAATTGTAAATATCAAATTCTTTTAAAAAATCTATTTTTTATTTACTAAAAACATTTTAACTAATAATAAGCACATAACTGTATTTAAAAACTCTATTTTTGTAGTAATTCAGAAAGAAAAGAGTTCCATGTACCTCGGCATCACTACTCCCAGCGTTAACGCCCAGATGATAACTTTAAAAAGTAGAAAAGACGATATGATTTACGGTGTGGAATATTGCATCGCTTAAAGTTTTCAAGAAGTTCAAATTAGTAACTTTATAGGGAGATCAAATCACTGTTAGTTCTATTTTAAATTAGTTACGAACGCTGTAATCAAATTTTGTCTTAAGATAGCCAGAGAATGACATCCTGATATAGGTTTTCCGTGCAACCGTTCGACATATATATATATATATATATAACGCAAGGAATTTTGATATTCATACTCTCTCAGGTAGATCAAGAGAAATGCTTTTTTTTTTTAAAAAAAAAAAAAAAACAGGCATTAAATTAGATTAAAACACCACATACAAACAAAACACACACACAGGCAAAACAGGATGCGAAACAATATTTGAATGATAAAAATAATGATAGGTATTGTCATATCATGCATTTATACAAATATATATATCACAAAAAGTCCTCAAATTCCTTAGTAGAGTAGTTTTGTGGACATGATATTGTACCTTTTTGATGATTCTACTATTTAACAATAAGATTGCTGAAAATTTACAAGCTACACCCAATCGTCCATATCTTTTTCAAACTGATAGTTGTTAACAGATGATATTCTGTTCAGTCGAGCGTTTTATTTCGCAAGAAGAAATTGGTATCCAATGTCATGTAAAAAAGTGGAACGTATATCTTAAGAGCTCACTTTTATAGTATGGAAAAATTAAGTTAATTAAAAGGAAGAAATGTGGTAGTGTACGCCAAACCAATTTGCATATCTTTTGAAAGAATGAAGATGTATTTAAAATGTTAGATTTTTCTGATGTGTGTGTTTGGAGAATTATATATCTGATATAGATTCTCTTTTGGTTTCCCCAAAAAAAATTCAGACTGATTTGTTTCAGCAACTGAATCTCAACCTATCATTAAAAGGAACGTGACCCCAATATTGATCGGTCCATAAAAGTAATATCGTAACTTTAATGCATTGATTGTGCTCTCCAGCTGCCATATTTCTGAAAGGTGTCATTCAAAAAAATTTTCTCAAAGATCTAAGAAAACGTGTTGTAACTCCTAGAATTTATTAGGTTTTCCGGTAAGTTCCGTCCATTGATCGATGTGGTTGAAGCCAGATTAGAGCAAGATTTTTTCTGACAGCATCGGAGATGGCAGAAAGTTAATTGAGCTCAACAAACTATTTCGAACCATATTCCAAAGATAGGATTGGTGTGGAAATATTCAAAATAGATGCCATATGAATTAAGTCAAATGGATTTTGATGATCAAATCATCATATACCTATCTCTACTTGTGCAGAACAAAATCGTGCACTTCTTGAACCGAATGATAACTGGGGATGAAAAGTGGATTAACATCATAAGAAAAAGGGTGTATTGTGTTGAAAACCTAGCCCTTCTAACTCTAAAATCAATTTGATTATGAATAAGATAACGTTGTGTATATGGTGAAACATTTGAAGACCAATACATTATGAGCATTAAAAATTGAACGAAAAGCTAAATTCAGAAAAGTAAGATCATGAACAGGATAATTTAAAGGGAGCAGTCCAAGAAAGAGGCCAAGAAAAGTGTTTGTCAAAAAATTGCATAACTCGGCTGGGAAATTCTATCTTATACACCATATTCCCCTGACTTGAAGACAAAAATTGACAAATGAAGAAGATATCAATAAAACACTGTTTCCATTTTTCCTCATGCGAAAATGAAACATAGGTATGTAAATTGCCCTCCCACTGGAAAGAAGTCATTAATTATATTACCAATTATATTATTTTATAAAGTTCATTGACGTTTCGAAAAATTTATGTTTCGTTTTATTCTGAAAATGGACAGAACTTTCCGGTTGATTTAATATAATTAACCATAATATCAAAAGTCTGAAATCATTACTAATTTTTTTTGTTTCTTATGTCACATCAGGTTTTCTTTTTTATTACAGCAGTATTACTCCTGAACCTGAATTTTCTGAAATCTTAAAAATATATTGCTAATATTTGCAAGTCACTGAAATTATTTTAAATTTGATACAATTTTATTTAATTTTAAATAAAAAAATTTTTTTCAACAGAAGCAACCATTTTAATTTATAATAAAATCTTTAGATTCCAACCGTGATATTCATTTAAAAATTTGCGTAATTTAAAAAATGTTAGACGCAATGTAATATTAAATGCGTATTTTAAACTTAAAACAATTTTTTTCATCATAAAAGTTCTTAACACAATTATTTTGTGAGTAAAATTATTTTCTTGTAAATAAAAAAATTCCCAAAATTTTACATTCAAAATTTTTTAAATTATTTTTACACTCGTAGTCCTTATTTTGTAGCATATTCAACATTTCAAATATACAAACTTCAAGAAAAACTTTTAGATAAAAAAGAAGAAAGAAAACATTTTTATTTATTATCATAAATTACTTTTTATCTAGACACATAAAAAAATACTAAATTATAATGTATTCCTATGTCAAATTAATCCATGTTATTGTGAAATCAGTTTTAGAGTATGATAGCAATATATCCCACTACCTGATCAGAAAATGCACCGTTGGTACAATTAAATAAAAAGTTATATCATAACAATAATAGAATTCTCTAATTATTTTCAAGGTAGTCATTTAATTCTTGAATGAAGTGTTTCAAAAGAAACTCCCTTCTATTTTTAAATAATTAAAAAAGGAAATTTTGAAGAGTGCAAAAGATAGAAAAAAAAAATTAACTTTCATTTTAACGAAAAATCTCGAAAAGTTATACCTCGAAAAGAAGGACTGGTTGAGGCGCCATCTAGAGGTTAAAATAGAAAATAGGTACGTAATGAAATCTTTAAATTTTTTTCCTTTCAAATCTTGCTTTAATTTTTACTATTAATCAATAATTGTAAAGAAAGCTCAGATAAAGACTTATTTGATAACAAGAATGTTACTAATGCGACTTCAATTTTTATCTGCTGTCAACACATAGGTTTGTATCCTTCTTAAATAAAATAGCTTAGCACCATTATTTGTTATTACTTCATTGTGTAAATTAAATAACAGAATTTTTTTAAAAATAATCCTAATAAAGAACATTACTTTTATAAATATCGTGCAGTAAAATTTTTATAATATTCTGAAATTCATTAGAAGCTTAATTTTTCAACTTCTAACAGTTCTCTGTTTATGTATATTTGTTTCTAAATCATTAATTTTTACACTTTTTTTTAGCCAATATATCTCCTCACTTAATGCATTTATAAATAGCATTTCCTTCCCATTCATGAAACATCAGATATTCTTATGCACATTCAATCAAAAGGAAGTAAATATAAATAGCAACATCTAATCAAACACAAAACCAGTTTGGGAAAAATACAAATGTACATTGGTTCAAGAACTTCCTTTAGTATTTGTTACACGTTCCTGGTCTTAAAGTGCAAAATAATTATTTTAATTAAAGTTTAATCTTAGCATTAACGTTCTTGTGTTGTTGGGTTCTTAAGATATATATATATTTTTTCAATTTTGTAACTGAAATTGATTTAACTCTTAGAGTGCATATTTTAACAAAATTCTTTATTTTCATTAATTTAATTTACAAAATTATTCCAAAAAATTAAGTTATATCGAATTTTTTTCTCTAAAACTCATTAGTTCCTTTAAATGAGGAAAAATACAAAAATGTTGAATATTACTTTAATTAGTAATATGTTCATTTATTTATATATTTATTTATTTCATTAAAGACACACACACACACAGGTTATTTAAAGCGGAAAATTGATTTTGAATTTCAGAAATTGAAAATTCATTTTGATTGTATGTGTAGAATAAATTTCATGGGAAAATAAAATAAATAAATACGCCTATATACATGAGATCTACAGATTTTTTTAAGTATTAAATAAATAAGGCTAAATTCCGCATTCCAAAAATTATTGTATATAAAAAACAAAATAATGCCAATTAAATTCGTTAAATTCTTACGTTAATTAAAATTAAATAAATTAAACTCACTAAAATCAGTTTTGTTTCCTGTGCACAAAAATTATTGTTTTCCATTAAATAAAGAATTTCCGGAAAAGTTTTACAAAATCTTGAATAAAATAAAAATAAACGTAAAATTCGTTTGCAAAGATTTTCCTTAACGAAAAATTTTTTTTGTTTTATGTAGGGAAAGGTCACTATAAAAGAATAATTTTTAAAAAAGAACAAAAAAAAAAAAAAAAAAAAAAGAAAAGAAAGAAAGAAATATTTGAAAATTTTGTTCCCAAGAGATTAATTAAATATAAATAAAAGGTATATACAGCAAATATCTTGAAATTTGCATAAAATTTCTTGTAGATAGACCGTTATGAATGTAGATCTCTATATATGAGAATATATTTTATATTTTCAGAAAATATCATTCTTAAATTACAAATCAGCCATTTTTGACAAACATATACTTATAACTAAACATTTTTTTGAAACTGCACCAATTTTAATTGTGAAGTAAATGAAATCGATATAGAATAATAGTAGATGATATCGATATAGAATACAGAATAATCCATATAAAACGGAATATCATAGTTTTGATCAAGTTTAATGACTAATTAGCCTTTAAATTTGAATTTTTAATAAATAATTAAATTTTTTAATGATTCTTGGTTTGAAAACAACTTCATTCTATCTCAAAAGATGGATAAGTTTGTGTTTTTTACATTTATTTTCTCAAAAAATCTTAAAATAAATTCAATCTTGAATTTTTTAATCAAAATTTAAAATGAATTATATGTTGGTAACCATTTGTAGACATTAAATAACACAACCTATCTAACTAAATATTTTCAAAAAGCAAATTATGAATTCTACTTAAATATAATAGTATCTTAATTAAGAAACAGAAAACATAATTAAGTTTAATTTATGTTATTACTTTAAGTTTCTTTTTTATATTTATCAAAATCTTTGAAAAATAATTTGTCAAGAAATATTTCATTAATTAGGTAGTTATATTCAGCATTTATGAATCTCTTCATCCTCATCTTACAAAGTTTAATGCAGACATTTATGTTTCCATAAAACATAAAAAAAAATAGCTAATTTCTTCACATGTTTTCAATTTTTCATTAAATAAGGTCGAGCCTTTTCTAAAAAATTGCAGTTAAATAAATTATTTAAAAATATAAAATATAAGAACCTTTTTTTTAATTTATGGATCTATTTTTTGACTCCATATATTATCTTTTCGGCCGTCAGATCATGAGGTCCTCATTTATTATCTAATACCACAGAGCTACCTTTAAAAGAAGGTAGACAAACCTTCGTAAGCTCCCTTGAAGAAAATGCTTACATGTTAAGGCTAATGAGTAGAAAAACCAATGTGCAATTGTTTGTGTTGCTAGCTTTTCTTTGGTAAGTACCCAATTCACACCTGGGTATAATTTAAAATAGTATTTGCAAGATCTGAGATGTTTTAAATTGTTCGAAGTAATTTTACTATAATTTTTACCTGGATTTCTTTTTGTAATTCATGTTTTATCAGTTATGCATATAAAGACCAAATTATAAAAAAAAACTAATTTATATATATATATATACACACTACTGGCCATTAAAATTGCTACACCAAGAAGGCGAGACGTGAAATTTATACGAAAGGAAGAAGGTGCTGTGATATGCAAATGATTAGCTTTCCAGCACATTCAGACAAAGCAGGCGCCAGTAGCGACACCTACATTGTGTTTAAATGAGGAAATTGTTCAGCCGGTTCCTCATGCACAAATTGCATTTGAACGTTGTTGCCTGGTGAAAAGTTGTTGTGATGCCTCGTGTAAGAAAGAGAAATGCGTACCAGCACGGTTTTGACTTTGATAAAGGTCGAATTGTAGAGTACCGGGATTGCGGTTTATCTTATCGCAGTATTGCTGTTCGCGTCGGTCGAGATCCAATGACTGTTAGCAGAATATGGAATCGATGGGTTCAGGACGGTAATACGGAATGCCATGCGGGATCTCAACGGCCACCTATCACTAGCAGCCGAAAAGACAGGCATATTATCCGCATGGCCGTAATGGATCGTGCAACCACGTCACGAGCCGTGAGTTAAGAAACGGGGTCGTTTGGACGACAACAAGTGTCTGCACGAAGAGTTCGACGACGTTTGCAGCAGCATGGACTCTCAGCTCGGAGACCATGGCTGCGGCTTCCCTTGACGCTGCGTCATAGACAAGAGCGCCTTCAATGGTGTGAGCAATGACGAACCTGGGCGCACGAATGGCGAGACGTCATCTTTTCAGATGAATCCAGGTTCTGTGTACAGCATCATGATGGTCGCATCCGTGTTTGGCGGCAGCGTGCATTCGTCATCGTCATACTGGCCCATCACCTGGCGTGATGGTATGGGGTGCCATTGGTTACACGTCTCGGTCACCTCTTGTTCGCATTGACGGTGCTTTGAACAGTGAACGTTACATTTCTGGTGTGTTACGACCCGTGTCTCTACCCTTTATTCGAGCCCTGCGAAACCCTACGTTTCAGCAGGATAATGCCCGACCGCATGTTGCTGGTATTGTACGGACCTTCCTTGATACGGAACATGTTCGGCTGTTGCCCTGGCCAGCACGTTCTCCAGATCTCTCAACTATAGAAAACGTCTGGTCAATGGTTGCCGATCGACTAGCTCGTCACCAAACGCCAGTCACTACGGTTAATGAACTGTGGCATCGTGTTGAAGCTGCATGGGCATCTATACCTGTACATGCAATCCAATCTCTGTTTGACTCAATGCCCAGGTGTATAACTGCTGTTATTACTGCCAGAGGTGGTTGTTCTGGGTACTGATTACTCAGGATTTATCCAGCCAAATTTTTTGAAAATTCAATCACTTGTTATTTTTAGTATAATATATTTGTCCAATAAATATCATTTTGTTATCTGTATTTCTTCCTGGTGTAGCAATTTTAATGGCCAGTAGTGTATATATATACATACATACATACATATATATATATATATATATATATATATATATATATATATATATATATATATATATATATATATATATATATATATATATATATATATATATATATATATATATATATATATATATATATATATATATATATATATATATATATATATTCAGTTTAGAATAAACTTTTTAGAAATATACTTATAAATTACAAGGACACATTGCTATTGATTCTACATTTTTTTTCCATTATAAAAAAAATCAATCTTCAATAAGGATGGGATAGCTAAATATTTAAAAAAATAAAGGGTCTAAAGGTTTACATTAGAAATATTTTTATTTTCACGCTACCCACAAAAAAAATTAACATTAAAACAAACATTTCTGTTACATACGGAGAGGTGGGGCATTATCTGCCGAAGTTCATGTAGTCTTGGCCATGATCGAAGAGCTCTCTGCAGAGCAGTAGAGGGCCCTCATTGGATGTTAGGAGAGGGGTACTACAATCTTAATTTACAAATTAGTTTATTTTGAATTTATTTTTAAATAAATTGATTAAATTGTGTGCCTTTATATATTTCAGGTAATTTTATATCTTTCAAATATTTATATATTCCAATACAAAACTTTTCGCCCCAATACTGTGTTTCATGACCTGTAAAATGTCCTAACATATGATCGAATTTCAACATAACCTAAGTATCAGTATAACATAAATTATTAATTCCTTTTTTTCCTCAAAGTTGTTTCCCGCATTCTTGTATTTAAAAAAAAAAATTCGTTAGAGTAAAAATTTCTTTCTTTTTCCAAGGAAATAAAAATTGTCCAGTCAAAATAATGGCTTATATTTAATAATTTTTTAAAAGAATATTACATTTTTGTTCATACATTTTCTATCATTCAATCACTATATCTTTCAATGGTTTTAATCTAATAGGAATTTCAAATATTATGCAATTTTATAGGGGAAGTATGAATATTAAAAAATAAATTTAAAATAATGTAATTTTGAATGACGTGTAATAGAAAACACTTCGTAAATTAATGTATTGAATTAAAAATTATTATTAATTAATGAATTGAATGGATTGATTAATTAATTAATTAATTGAATTGATTAATTAATTGAATGGATTAATTGAATAATTATGGATTGATTAATTTATTTATGAACATAAATTTATGTATTTTCTTGCTTATTTTTGCTGATAAATAAGCAACAAAATACATTCACTCAATTTTAACTCTGTGCGTGAATATTAAAATTTCTTGCTTATTTAAGTTTATATAAAAATAAGTAAAACTTTTGTTATTTCTTTCACGGTAAGCTTATAAAATTATTTTTAATAACGGTTGAAAATTCTTTTATTTACTGATATAGAAAGGATTTACTTTGCCCTTGTTGTCAAGAAATTATCATTATTTCATAATTTCTTCATTAAGTTAGTTTTAAAAATAATTTGCTCATTTTTATGATTATTTTTAAATTATGTAAAGTTAACACATCTCATGTGTAATTTTAGGTTTTCACAAAAATCAATTTATATTTTATCATATTTAAGACAATTCCACTCACCAATAAAAATTGCTCTTTGTGTTTTATAGAAATGTACAGAGAAGGGAAGAAAGGTATTTGCTTTAAATTTAAGTAAACAAAAAAAAAACTGTAATTGGTAATTATTATAGAATTACTTTTCAAAATTATTCCTTATTACTATAATATTCTTCACAATTTTATTCTACAATACTCTTCAGAATTCTCTTCACAGTAATTACATTACTCTTCACAACCTTTTGACTATACAATTCATCTTCTTTCGAAACATTTTAATGTAGAATTTAATTTAAGAAAGATAAAATCTGGTCTCACACATATGCACAAAAAGTCTTTAGCATCATTATTTATTTTCATTCTAGTTATTTTTATATAAAACATGGCAAAATTTGTGAAAATAGGAAAAACACAATAAAAAAAATATTGCTATATGTAACAATAACTACATTTACAATAACTATAAGGACATACATATATAGCAGTCAGGTGAGCACCAGACTGTACTTTTGGGTTAATGGGTTTGGAATACTCGCTCATCACCAGGTGCCTTGTAATTTTGAACCACGGTCAGGTGACGAGGTCACACCTGAGCTGGCATTCGCCTCTCCTCATCCACGCCACCCCAGTCGAAGGACTCTAGACGTCACAGATTAACGAAGACACGTCCCGAAACTGTAAGGACATATAGAATCTTGAAAATTACATTCTTAAAATTTCAATAAAAGGGATTTCTAACACTTTCTGTCTGAGCTCACTAAAATATTTTCCGACCGAAAATTAACACATTCTCGTTTTTCGATTATTCAATTAAAATCATTAGAGTTTATTTTCTAAATGTCATTTTGTATAGAATTTTCTAATCCAGACTTTTTTGAAAAATGTTTATTTGATAGAAAGATAAAATAGAATTTTCAAAAATCATTTAAGCGGCTCAATGCACAAACTCTTCTATATATATATATATAGATATATATATATATATATATATATATATATATATATATATATATATATATATATATATATATATATATATATATATATATATATATATATATATATATATATATATATATATATATATAAATTGAGGTTATTAATTTAAAGTCTTAGACTAGCCTAAATTTATAAATTTAAAATAAAACTCTCTCTCTCTCTCGTTTATAGAAAGTTACAGAATTTAAAAAATATTCTCTTCAATGTTACACACTGAGGATTAGTAAAACACCTGTATACCTAAACATTTTTTTTCAGTTATCGACCATATTTCTATTTTTCTCTTATATTCTTGGTTTAGAAATGTGCTGTTAAACAAGAAATCGAAATCACTATCAAATGAAGTATATTTATTAGTTTCCTCATATATATGATTTTAAATAAAATTCCTGTGGAAAGAAAAGAATGATCAGGTAATTAAAATATATTCCAGTAATTCAAATAAAAGCAATCTTTAAGGGATTGAAAGTTTATCACAAAATTGCAAAGTTATTTCTACTGTGGATAAACAAAACACTTAATGATTTAAAACTTACTAACAATTTTTAGGAAGTTTCCATTTACAGAAAAATAATTGACATTGGGATTACCAAATCCGTGCTTATTAATCTTCTTTAGTTTTCAGTACTTTTATTATTAATCTCCTTTATTCGTAATTAAACAAAGCGAGATTTCCTTAATGAATCCTAATTGAATGATTGCTTAAGAACTGTAATGGAGGGGATTACTCAAATCCCTAATTAATTTCAAATATTGAAAGTGAATATTTAAGAGTATTAACCTTTCTCGAAGCGTCTTATCTTCCAACTCATCAAATGCATTTAATTAAATAAACATTTTCATAAATTAATCTTTGTAAATTTAGGAAAATGACAAGTCGCATTTTATAACTTAAATTTAAAAAAGTAAGTTAACTTACTTGAACTAAGTATTATGAAAAATAATCGGCATGATTTACTGATGAAATCTAAATTTCTGTAAAAATAATGTAATTGCAATAAGATGAGATAATCCTAACAAAATATTTTTATCCATTTTCTTAAACAGTTTGCTAAATAAAGCCAGTATGAAGCATAGTAAGAAAGAAGTAACAAAATTAAATATTCAATAATAAATGTAGAAAATGATGCTTAGAAAGTCTGATTTTTCTCATAATCTTTAAGAAAACTTTCTGAAAGTACTTAGTTGCAAATCTTTGAAATAACAATGAGAAATTAAAATATTCTCTTTTGGTAAGTACTCTTTAACATATGAGAAATATTCAACTCAATAATAAAGAGTTAATTAATGGTGAATAATATTTTTATATTTTTCAATAATTTGCTTCTAGGATAAAGTTACGTAATTATTTTTTGGAATGTAGGATATAACAATTTGTTATGTCTTTATCCTATTAATTATATACAAAAAAGAATACAAGCAGTATCACTTTCATAAAATATACTTAATGTCCCAAAAAACTCGTTAAGCACATTTTTTAATAATATAAAAGATTCGCATTTCTTTTCGATTGTCTGGATTCAGATTAATTCAGATATAAGACAAATATTTTACTATAAGTTGCTTAAACTTATTCGATATGAATTGATTGTTACAGACGTTAACATTTTTTTGTGAATACAATTAAAGTTATTTTCACATCTTTATAAAAATTTTTACTAAGCAAAGAAAAATATGATGAGTATATTGAAAACTTCCCTATGATTATTAAATATGAGCCCTTGAAATAGAGATGAATTTAGAAAGAGAATGTGAAAGGCTTCAAAAAGGAAAAAATTGCCTTAGAACATCATATCACAAACATACCAAAATATTTGTGAAGGTCTTGAAGTCGAGTGAAAAAAATAGCAAATAGTATGAAGAAAGTAACTTTTGCTTGATGATGAATATTGGGAGAATAATGTGAAATATATTACAGGTATTGTTTGAAGATACTACCGCAAAGAGATCATTGCAAAGATCACACAAGCAACGAAATAACGTTCGTTGAACTCTTTCAAATATAGAGTGTGTAATGGTGATGTTTGCCGCAGCAACAATCTGTACTATCAGGTTCCCTTGTGCCTGCACAAATGTCTAATAATGATTTAAGTGTTCCCAAAATATATTTTTCAGATTTTGATCAAAGGAACTAATTAAAATAATTTCAGTCTGTCCAATTTAGTATTTCAGAAAGGTTGTACTGCAAAAAAAATGAGAAATTTCGTGGCATTGGGAGTCAGGTAAAAAGTATGGTCCTAGCAAATTATCTCTGAGAATCATTGCCAAGATGTTAACCCTAAATTTATTTGGAATTTTCAACGCGACTGTATTGCGAATACTTTCAAACACTTCCATCTGTACATAAGTTGTGTTGATCAAGTCTTCTTGCACAAAGCTGACTTCATCAAAGAATAAAATACTGCCTGAAAATTGTGAATTATTCCATATTGAATGAATAATGCAACTCCCGAAATGTTTTCGTGGGAGATTATTGACCTCGACTCAGAGTTATTCTTTCTGCAGATGGAAGAGATGCATTTTTTTCTAAACATAGAATCTTTTTCAGCTCTTTCTGACGAATATCTTGTTCATATTCAACAGCTCGACGCCAAACTGTGACGAAGAAACGCCAAACATGCATTACACGTTTTCTATTTACAATGTAAAAAAGAGTACTGTGTTTTCATGTGCTATAACTTGCTACTTTGAATGATCTCGACTTCCATAATCATCTAATGATCTTCGTGCAATGGTTCATCGAATATATTTGCTGTTCAAGATATCCATTGACACTTCTACATCTTCAAATTGATAAACAAACGAATATTCCTTGTTTGATTAATTACACATGCTATTCACAAATCACATTCTAATATATGATAAACTGAAAAGCTTGATATCTCGCCATAAAGTGGGAAATTCATGTAGTTAGTGTTCTGTGCCTAGTACTGTTTTCATGCATGATTTCAAACAAATATTTTTCCTTATTATTATTGTCTATTTTGCCCAGGACTGTGTTATATCTTTCTTTTTTTGTTATCAACTATTATCAACGTTTGCTGAAAAACTAAACTTTGTTGCAGTGTCATGGTCTAGGGTATTTTTGCCACCCTTGATGCTTACTATCGCCTTCATAAATGTATCATCGCTTAAAAGAAATACCCTGCGTGTTGAAATAGTAAATTATGTAAAAATGCAAAAGAGAATACCAAAAGAAATATATAATGAAAAAAAGCTAAATATCAAAGTATGAAAAATTAAGGATCAGACTATTTACAAGGATTTTATATAGGAAATATCACTTTCGGAAATGTTGCAAGTTACAAAGGAAATTCACGAAGTGTATGTTGGGCGTTATTTAGCCTTTAGTGTTTATTCGGAAGAATGTGTCCTTTTTTATAGGTTTAGCATTATGTGTTTCGTACTTTATTAGATGTAAATATGATATTGAAAGATATAGTATTCAATATAGAATCATAACCACTTTATCCATTTTGTGGTCAAAACTGAACATATGTTAGTCATATTCAGTACATCATTTCCAAAGATAGAACTAGAAGGAAAGTTCGAATATAGTTCATGCAGGGATCGAAGCTTCAGTGTGAAAGTAATAACTTAAAAATTTATCAATATATTATAATTAAATTTATATTATTGACCATTAAAATTAAAATATCAGGAAGAAATGATCATAGAAACTTCAAAATCACATAAATGAAGAAAGGTTCGGAACATGCAAACGAATAAAATTTCAGCGTATTTTGAGAAGGTAAACAGGATAAACAACATCTAAAGTATTTCTTAAAAGAAAAGTTGTGCAGTGGGTTTCTCATTCAAAAATACTTTCATAAGGTCAGAGTTTTCTCTGAATATAGTGTTATACCTCAGATAGGAAAAAGAAATGCTTATCAGCATATGTTGAAATTCGATAGAGGCAAGATCATTGCCTACCGAAAGTATGCCTCATTGCTCCATGATATTGAACATCGCACTGGTCGAAATACAACCAGACTCATCCGAATATGGAATTGATGAATTGTTGAGGGTCTTTCTGAAAGGAATGCTGAATTTCACTGTCCTATCGTGGAAAATACCCTATGGAGCAGAAAAATTGTGAGTCCGGCTTTGCAAAACCATACAGCCACATCACAGAACACTAGTAGGGATGTGATCTTGTTTGTAGCATATTCAGTATCTACTCATAAAGTAATACATTTCGAGGAGAACGAACTATCAAGCACAGCGGCTACAACTGAAGTTTTCTTTGACGATATAGAATAGAAACAAACGGCAACTCTGGTGCTCCCAATGATAATGATAAATAATGAGTGGTACAATGACATCTTTTCAAGTGAATCTTGGTTTTGCTTGCAATATTCTGATGTATTATTCGTACTGAAGATTCAAAGGAAAACGCTCGTCATCTGGTTGCCTTTCATACCGTCATAGGGCCTCTGAATCAGGAGCGATACACGATATCATTGGATACAACACACGTACATCTCAAGTTCGAATCAACAGTAATCGGTACATTTCTAAAAGCTCAAGCTTGGCAGTTGTGCCCTATCCTTGAAGCCTTCTAAATGCAATCTTTGAATGAAATAATTCAAAAGCGCATGTTACATTTCGTTTTCTAAGCTTCCTTCATAGAGAATGTATTAGATTGTTATCCTGCCCTGTATGGTCTTCAAGCCTTTTACTAAATGAAAACATCATCGTAATAGGTTGCTGAGAGAGACTTGTCCACACCCCTCTTCAGTTATTACGGTCGATACCGTTTATCGTAGATTTGAAACAGCCTGAAATGATTGGATTGTTTTTGTGTGTCAAGTCCTGTTCATTTCCATGTCTTATAGGCCAATGATGATTTTAGCTTATTGGATGTGTAAATGTTTCTACTAATTTCAAACCTCTTCAACTCCTAAACTGCTTAAAAGTTTAATCATTTGATCTTCATGGCACATTATTTATGCACAATAACTGTTTCTTTTTTTATTTACTCTCCTTCATGATGTTGTAGTTTTAATGGCCAGCAGTTTATTTGCAAATAATAATGCAAATGTAGTTTTGCTCCAAAATTAAAAAAAAAAAAAATTTAAATAATAACCCCTTCTCAGAAACAGTGTGACAAAAAAAGAAAAAGATCATATGGAAGAAAGGGATCATATGAAAAATACCAAATGTCGAAATCAGTCCTAGCAAATTGAGTCTTTCGTTTTCAGAAAAATCATATGCTATATTTTCCTCATATTGTCCTTTTTTTTTTTCAATTTACTCATATTAATTTCCTTATATACATTTCAGTTTCCTAATTAATTTTCTTATTACTTTATATAATTTATATCCCTTATTTATTAAATTAAAAATTAAGAAATTTTTCTAATTGATTGCTTCTGAAAGTATACTATGATTATTTTACATGTACATTGTGCATAAAATATTATTAATCTACCATTTTGCTTACATACATTTACTTAAAAAGAAATTCAGCTATACTTAAAAGAAATTCTTGTCCTATATAGGAAATCTTTCCTACAAAAATATTTTTATTATATCATACGTAATTACCATTCACATTTGCAACTTTGTAGCAAGGATTCAACCCTACAAAAATGTTTAATAAAAGGAAATGATTCAGTTAAATTAAAATTATAACTCTCTTTTAAATCATCAAAAGGAAATAAAGTTTGATGAATGTATTCAAAAAATTAAAGCTGGTATTAACTTGAAAGTGAACATTGATTTTTATCTTAGGAAATGGGTTGTCATACATACAAGATATGTTTATGAAAAGGTTACTTAGTGAAAACCTAAAAGAGAATCAAATTTAGATAAGAATTATCTTTAAATTTCATCTAATTTTTGGGTTTTCCTCCCCCAAAAATTAAAAAAACATTTAGGATAAACATTATACAGATTATAAAAAGAAATGCAAAAGAAAATAACATGAAAAGGAGTTAGCTAAAAAGAGATTTTTAAAATTTTTAGTTCGTAAGTAGGAATTAAAATTATCATTGCATCAATGGTATAATGTTTAGGACCAGACACTGGTTTCTAAAATAGTATATGTTCATAAATTAAAGGTTTGTAAAAACTAGCATCAACGGTAATTAAAAAAGTGGAAATATTTAATTTTAGCTTCCATTTATTGCTGTATAAATTGCAGTTTTTTTTTTAAGAAAACCATTTCATGAAAACATTTTATTCTTAAAAATTGAGAGGAAGATATTTTTATTTTCCAAAAGAAAAATCTAGTGCTTTTATGATATATTATATAATTTGCTTCATTAATACATTAACTCCTATTATGCACATATTATTCATGTTTATTTCTAATACTGTTTTTTTCTCTTTTTTTCTTTTTTGGAAGAGCAGAAAAAATATTGCGTTATCAGATTCTGAGAACAGACTAGCTAGAATCCCTGAATAGAGCAATGAGATTTCAAATGTTTTTGGCAAATTAACTGGTGAAAAGGATGGATACTAAGAATCTTTTCCAAAAACAGAGAAAATGTGATTGGCATCTACTCAACCAATTAACCCACCTGCTTAAGATGAAAATTCTTATGAAAAAAGAACATGTTTTTCATTATAAATAATTATAATACATAAAATACGACTATTATATTTAAATTTCATATATTTTTTAGTAAATGGTTTTAGATGCTATATAGACTGGGAATTATAACTTTTAAAGGTACCCGAATGCAACCATTTAAATTTTATTTTCAAATTTTGAATTTTGAGTTTGACAGTGTAAAACTTTAACAAACTTCATTAACGAATAACTAACTGTTTCGGAAACTCTTATGAAAACATTAAATTTGGACATGAAAGAAATTTTATATCATGAGAAAGGAAAGAGTAATGAAAAAAGCAATAATGCAGTTAAAAAAAAAAGCATCAACAAACATGTCAAGGGTTGAAAAATTATATATGTGCAATTTACAATCAAGACCACCTCAAAGTAGACGACAATTGCAGAATCAAATAATGCCATCCCAAAGAACATTATTAGAGTTCTTCGAGATATCATTCTAGATTATTTGTGTGACATATATGAAACATTGTTATCTGTCCTCATAAAAGTTTCAAATCACTGAAATTTTTCTCATATTTTGCTTCCCTTATCCGGTTTCAGCATTTATTTTTTAATAAAATTTTCAATATTAGTTATAATATTTTTATCGACTGTGTATTAAATGGGAAAACTTTTTTATCTAATAATTGTTTATGATACTAGGAATGAAACCTCTTCATTCAAACAATAGATACATTTCACTTATGTACACATTAAATTAAAATGTTAACCACAATTATAAATTTTGAGTCTAGAAACTATAATATGCTAAATTTTATAGCTCAGAAATCATTGTTTCTTTAAAAATATCAGTTTTTATTATACGTATGTGAAGGAGTTTTATTAAAATATCATTCATAGAATATAAATAATCTTGTTTACCTCTAGAATTCTATACATGATTAAAAGTAGAAAATTACTTATGTGATTATCAAAATAATTTAAACCATAATATGATGTAACTAATATTTATCATACAATATTGGATTTAATATTTTTAAAGAGGAATTTCTTTATTTAAAACAATCATAACTACTCTTTATCATCTTTAGCAATATAAACATGAACACAACAATTTTTCTTCCATTACATTGACTTTTGAAAACAATTTAAATAAAATTTGTAAATTTTTTAAAAACATGGGACATTAAAAATTCAACAAAAAGAAGGAGTATCAGGAAAATAATATAAATTTCAGGGTAGACGCATATTGCTGAGTTATGAAAATGATGTAAAATGCTCAGATCTCCAGCTCACGTAGGATATGATAATAAGGTAAGGAATCGGCTGAGTGGAAAATATTCACTCCGTTATTTCTGCTAGGAAAGTAATCTTTGAATGTTTGTTCTTGTCGCAAAAAACATCTGTAGTTTCAGAGAATGCCAGTTTACCATCAATGGAGTCAGTTGCAGCCGACAGATCAGTTTGCGAAAGCTCTAATGATTGGACTGAGAAGGGCAGGTTGTTCTTACGGCAAATCTCGGCTGACAGACACCTGAACGGGTTCACAATGCACCGGCTGGGATGAACATGGTTGAAACAAGAAAGTGTAGAACGTCTGTGGGGTGCGAGTGAAGCCAGGTGATGGGTGGATCGACGTGTCCGACGGAAGGCGATGGCGGCCTCGCAAAGCACGTCTCCCGAAGTTTTGCAGCATGTTCAAGACATCTTGGGTGCTTCCATATAGAAAAGGACCATTTGCCATCGGTTGGTTGCTAGTGGCCTGCCTTAATGGCTTTTTCTAGAAAGATTACAACTGCCCCACTGCATAGACGTCTGGTATGGAACCGTATAAGAACGTTACAAAAGGCGGAGTGAGACAGAATCATCTTCTCCGATGAATCCCTCTTTTATTTCTTCAATGATAGTCGTGGCGTAAGAGTGTGGCGTCAGCGTGGAGATAGGTTTAATCCTGCAGCAATTGTGGAACGCCCCACTCAGCATCATGATTTGAGTCACAACTGTGTACGATTCCTGTTCACCTCTCCATGGCACTATGACAACCCAACGATACGTGGAGGATATTTTCTGCTGCCGGTGACACTCCCTAACCTTCAAGGGGTTGTCCACCACCCTTTATCAGCAGGATAACCCTGGACTGCAGATTGCTTGTATAAGGCAACATGCCCTGCAAAGTGTACAGTTGTTTCCATAGCCACCGTGCTCACCAGATCTCTTACCACTCGAACACATTTGGGATATGATATGATCCTATTTTAAGACCATGCTACTGCTTCTTTCAGAAGATGTATTTTGGTAAATGGTTCGCAAGGAATGGAGAGCTATTCCTCAGAACGCCATCCGTACTCTCATTGACTCTGTGCCTTGAAGTGTTTCTTCGTGTATTACAACCAATGTGGTCCTACAACCAATTGACCCTACTGTGTTCTCATTCTATATTACGCATACCACTTTGAAATACAGATCACATACTGTTCGCTTCTGTCTCTCTTGTTTGACGAGTTTCGTCACTTTCTGGCAAACTCTTACTCTGGTCCATGTCCTTTTTCCATGTCTGGCAGTACACATCAAATTATATATATATATATATACTTAATGAAATTATTTAGAATTTCGGTATATTGACACACATATTAATGCCACATTTATAATTTCAATGCAGCATAAAAATATATTGAAATAGAATATTTAAATGCATGATAAATTCAATTCACTTTTTTTAACGCTCTATTTGGTAATTAATATAAATTTTATATTACCCATAACACTTTTTTTTCAAAACTTTCAAAGAAAATTCGTTAATTTACTGATTTTTTTACTAATACTAATGTGTGCAATTTCTAAAATTATTTTTTTTAATTTTTCCAAAGTAATGACATTTTTTTTAATCCCAAAGACATCAGTTATTTGTGTAAATTAAATAAAATTAGTCAACACTCAGAGAGAATAAAAATATAAATTAGAAATAATTATTTAAAGAGTACACCTTCCCTTATAAAGAACTTCTATTAAATTTTCGTCTTCAAAGAAAAATCTAAAATTAGATTCATTTCATATTATTTAGAGTAAAATACGAAATTTACACCACGGGCAAGTGTAAATTGTTTTTTCTCACAAAGTGAGGAAAATTTAATCGTTTTTACACGGAGCGTTGCTAGATACTTTGAATCTCTGTTCGAAATCAATAATTTTCCTACTCTTTATGAGAGAATCACCAAATTTGTCTCTGTATTCCCAACTTCTTTATGAACATTCAGTATTGATTTTACATATTTCTGACGTCACGACAATATTGATAGCTTCCTTCTGCTTTATCCGTCCAGTCTCAAGATTGGGACGGATTAGCGTAACACCAAAAATAGTAAGCACAGAAGTATACAAAGGATCTAAATATAATGAAGTTGAGTTATATAAATAGAAGACACAGCAGCAAGTGCTGCCAAAGTTTTTTAAGACATCTTACAAACATCCAGAATAATGCAAGTTCTTCACAGGTGAAACTTCGTTTTGATTATTCGATGCTCTGTTCTAATTTTCATTCATGACCTTTCAAATCACTTCTTGCCTTTTGGTTAAGATCTAAGAGCATTCACCTCCATTTCATACATTATGTTCATACATATGCATCATCCTCAATAAGGTAAAACCCTTTTTACAGTATAATATTTATTTTTAAAATGTTACTGAAAGAAAAAAATGCTAATTGATTTAAAAATAGTTGGTAATAAACTGTTATCTCACGTAACTCGAAATTTTTTAACTTTAGAGGACAACGTATATAAATTCTAAATAAGAAATAACATATTTGTGAAACTTAATATATCTCCATAAGGCTTATGCCCATTTTTTGGACTGATCTAAATAATAAAAATTCTGTAAAAGATACAAATAATAACAAAATTTTATTTGAAATCTATACTTAACCAAGAATAGCATTTTTTGTTCGCTGATTTCTTATTTTCATTTAATATTAATCTAATATTTTTTAATTAATATGTATCTACAAAAAAAGAATTATTTTTACTCTTCTTTAATTACCCAGAGGATTTCTACAGATATGCGGTTCCAAAATCAATGACTTAGTCGCAAATCGTAACAAAATAATTTGATATGTGTGGTATAGAATTGGCATAATATCTTCCTCCAAAGCCCACCAATATTTCCTTTCATATGCTAGATGCGACAAAGCGATGATCACAACAGATCTACTGAAAATAATAAAATGTAGTAGAATTATAATGATGATTATTGAATGCTTATAGAAAGGTAGCAGACGGGCATTAGTTAGTGTTAGTGAATAACCAAAATATAGATGTTTAATAAAGATCAGCCAATGAATGTATATTACTCAGATATTGACTGTGCTGACAACACTAATATAAATGGAAAATATACGTCCATCCCTTAAAATGTTCTTACCTTTCTGTAAAAAAAAAAAAAAAAAAAAACCTAATTATTATTATGTTTTCATTTTTTACACTATACCAATTAGTATTTTGTTTTATTATTTTTGTATGTGTCTATAAACATTAGAGAGCAAATAAATAACTTAAGAGAAAAGATTTAATATAAATCGAATTTATTTTGCTTTGTCGACATTACTATTTAGATATCTTACTTTAATCATATTAACATAAGAAAATGTTAATTATTTTTATTTTAAAATAACATACATAGGTTTTTAATTTTACTTTTACTATCGCAATTAAAAAAACTGACTTGATTGTTTACATTTATAAAAATAATATTGTTAAGATATGAAATTCTATATTTCAGTAATCAAAATTTCAATTTTATTTTAGAATTCGGGAAGTCTGCCTAACCAAATTAGTTTGATAGTGATTCATTTATTGAAATGGTTTCAATTTAAAAGTAATGCGAATTCAAAATCTAAAACTGTATCCCCCAATTTAAGCTCATTAAACTTTGTCACGTTTTTCCTAGCACTCATGCTTTTTCCATTGTTAAAAAAATGCGAATATTTTAATACAGAATAAATTTTATAGAAAGTACAAGGATTGTTCTTTTATTTGTAATTTTTTATCATTAAGGCACAGTTAACTTTTTGATGGTTTATTTATTTATTACAAATGACAAGAAAATTGGCTATAATGCTATTAGTTCTCTAGCCTTTAATATCTCTGAACAGTGCACATTAAAAATGCAAGTGCAGGCATGAATCAAGAGAGTTAGCACCAAAAATTTGATTTTGTTTACACAATGGACACAAGCGAGAACTCCAAAGTTATAAACCAATATAAATATGCCGGAAAACAGCTAAAGACTGTAGAAAAGCAAAAAAGTGCCACACTTACATTTCTAGGAAAATCAGGAATATCTCTAGACTCCCTAATCTGGAAAGCTCAAGGCTTTCTGACAGAATCATACAATACCTTCTACTTATTAAGAGAAGATTCTAGCAGCATATCTTCTATTAATAAGTAATTTTAAATGGAAAAAATGTTGGAAAGACTCTCGCACCTTTCTTCGCCAAAAAATCATCAGTCTCATTTCCAAGAACCCCGCAATGAGCTGAAATCCACTTGAAAGAAACAGATATAGACTTTGAAAGATCATTGCTATGCAAAATGCGGATATTATCTTATGTTGTCTGTTTGCAATGCATTGAAGAGCCGATATAAAGTCAAGATAATTGTTTAATGAAAAGAAGATTTCAGGACAGAAAGTTTTTTAATGCAATGTAAATAGCCCCAAATTCACCATTGTAATGTATATAGTGAGCCCCGATGGCATATATGCATACATAGTGGAGCAGGTGAGCCTCGGACTGTATTTTAATGTTAACTAATAAAGGTTGGGAATACTTGCCCATCACCAAGTGCCTTGTAATTCTGAACCACGACTAATTGATGAAGTCACACCTGAGCTGATATCCTCCTTTCCGCATCCACGCAACAACAGCGGAAGGACTTTGAATGTCATACTTGTATATTAACTTGAACACTTCCCCAACCCATGTAGTTTCATCAACCCAATGAAGCACTGAATCTGGAGCCTCGATAGCCGCATAACAAGAAAAAAAGATCACAATATATTTCAACTCCAGCACCATTTTCATCATCAAACTTGGATTCATCTGTAAAGATATATAACCATGAATCTTTAGGATGCCTGTTTTCCTTAGTATATAAAGCAGTTGTACGAATCTCTTGTTCAGTCATATGACTCTTACAAACATCCATAATGCAACTTCAAATGAACCAAGAGTTCATTGAAGTTCAGGGGACGAGTAAATCCACAAAGATCCTGTGAACTCTGGTGAATGTTAAGATCAGTAGCTATATAAAATTTGCATTGTATAAATCCTTTATGAATTTTCAGGTTTACATGTGTATTAACATCGTAGTCTCTCCAGAGCGTATTGTTCAGCAGGCATTTCAGCTTTTCAAAGATAAAGACTGAATCACTTTCAATAATCTTCTTACTGTTGGGTTGTAAGTCAGACACTGCATTGGCAGAATAAGGGTGGTCTTTACAACAACTGTTATGATGACATGCTTTTGGTTCTGGATAGTTTCAACTTTCTGAATGATACTAAGAACAGCATATATCAAACCTTCGTTACAATACCTAAAAATGTGTTGAATAAAAAGCTTGAAAGTGGTATTCATTGTATCACGGCTGCAACCTCATTTACAACCAGCTATCCTGTTAAGAACAGAGAGCTTCTTAGTAATTTTCTCACAAATTTAGTCAAAGTGTGTGCTCTAGCTCAATTTAGAATCAAGAACACATTCCAAATATTTTGTGGTTTCAATTTTGTGAAGAGAAACACCCTGAAGTGTGAGATTAGGTATGAAAGGATGCCTGTCTCAAGTGAAAAACTGGTAGGTGTTTTTAGATAGATTGAGAGACATGGCATTATTAGAACACCAGACGTTAAGTTTATCAAGTATCTGTTGCTCTAATAATGATCGAAATGTATTCAGTGTTGTAGTTAGCTTTTCCTGTGTGTTTTTTCTTTCACTTGGCCCCATTGACAGGTCATTGGCTAACAAAGCTGTTCTGATCCCAGAACCTCTCTTCCAGGAATCAGTCATATCATTAACATAAACATTAAGCAATATAGGGCTCCAGACACTCTCTTGAGGGTGTCCAGACTGCATTTGTTTACAATTAGAATAAGCCTTTCCACATTTCACTGCAGAAAATTGCTGGTTAACGGAATCTCTTAACCAGAACTTTAAATATTTCTACTGATATCCAAAGACATTAGCCTGGAAACCAACTTAGATTGCCAGATCTTTTCATATACTGACGAAAAGTCAACAAAGGTAGTTAAAGCAGATTTCCCGCTATTGAGTTCATCCGTGATAATTTGATAGTTTATTACCATTTTGTCCATATATATATAACCACTGTACGCATATCACTCAAATATAATTTAAATGTTCCCACACTACCTCAAAATTTTGGAAGTCAATTTTTCTTCATGATTTATTCAATTTTTAAAATCGTGCCGTCAAATTTTCTTTATTCACCCGTGGAGCGAATTGAAAATATTTCAGGGTTAAGTTAATTATGCAGTTGAAAAATCGAAATATTTAATATTCTCTTCCTTATTTTCGATGTAACAATGAAACTTTTTCCTTTGAGTAGACATTTATATTCAATTTATATTACTTATGCTTTACTGTGTAATACAACAAATTCATTACATTATATAAAATGTTTACCTTTAAAAAATTATTAGATAAAAAGGAAAATGCATAAAAAAATAAAGAAAATGCAGAATTAGATTTATGATTACATTCTTATCGCTTCCGCGGAGATCTCTTCCCAGAAAAATGTAATAATTTATCTTAAGAAATAGTAATATGAAATTAGATATTTGCATTTGATATCATCGGACTCACTAGAACAATGTTGTCTGCTTACATTCTAGAATAAAAAAGAAAAAAATACGTTACATTATATAAAACTCCTTGATTATTGCTGCATTCATAGAGTTAATATTCCTTGAAGGCAGAAGCAACGCTACTGAAAACTTTTGCTTATCAATCAATAAAAATTAGTAACCTTTTCTTGAATGCTCAATTTTATTTTTCCCAGCTTTAACATCGGTAAAAATTTAGTGGCCTTAAAACTTGCAATTTATTGCCAAATGTATGATATTATTCAATCTAATCAGTGATTTAGTATTTCAACTGTTTCCAAAATAAAACACAGTTTGGCAGTTTTTTTTTCCGAACTATGCAATTATTAATAGTTGTTGAGTAACTCTTTTCTTGTTTCAAAAAAAAAAAAAAAAAAAAAAAAAACGTTTGCTAACAATATTTTTATAGCTTTAAATAAAGAGAAAAAACATCTTAGAAATCGCAAAATGTAAGATGACGCATTAGCTAAAGCGAACAAAAAAAATTTAGATCCAAACTAAATGATGTACAGTGCGAGATCGTTTAACGAACATAATCCGCTGCAAGAATATGTTCACTATTGGAATTGTTCGTTAAGTAATCATCGATTTACCATAATTTTTTTTTTTTTTTTTTTTTTTTTTGTGAAATCGATTAAATCGTTCTTGATACACTAAAAATTAAATTAAAAGAGGGAGTATAATTTTTTAGTAAGTTTATTAAAAAAAAATAATACATACATATAGACTTGCATATTAAACAGTCCTTTTCAGTGTATAATTTTTTAGTAAGTTTATTAAAAAAAATAATACATACATATAGCCTTGCATATTAAACAGTCCTTTTCATTTTTTGCTTATGAGGCATTAAAATAAGATATCGAATGTTGACTTACTTTCTCTCTTTTTTAAGACTTTACGGAAGTGATTAATAGCATTATTTTTGTAAAGACTCCTAATCTTACTGACATTAGCTTGGTTTGGATTCCATCCTAAGACCATTGCTCTGACATCCTCCTACTTCTTCAACGAATGGACGAAGGGGTGCTCAAAATGAAGTCAGTTTCTGTTTTGAATTCATTCAAAACTGAAACTGATGATCTACTTTATCTATAAATATTTTGTAGGTAAAATTTTTTCCTGTATAGAACTTTAAAGTTTAATAGGCAAAAAACATAATTAAAGAGAGATAAAAAAATGATTTTGGCAACCCTACACATTATTTTCCGACAGCCGAGAAGTGTTCGTCAGAATTCGTTTTAGTTCATTATCCGAATTTGTGCTCGTTTTCCGATTTGTTCACAGTCCGAATTGCTTATTAACCGATCACCCACTGTATTAAGAAAACTGTAACCGTTATAATTTGATGACCAATAAGCCAATAAATTAAACATCACATTAAAAAAGCAACCTGCTTCAAAATCTAATAAATTAATTACTTCTTGTAATAAATCTAATCGAATGCACAAATATTTATCGGAGGATGAGTATACTTAACTCTGTGTATTCATATGTTTTATATTTTAATATTATAAAATAGTAAGAAAAGTTATTTTTCTAGTGCCACATAATGTTAGTTATCACAAGATACGATAGAGTCTGGCATTTTTCATTCTGTACACTGAAGAAAAAATACCAGCAAAATATATATAAGGGAGACTATATATGGTTAAAGATGCGTGATAAACTGTGCCAAGAACTCTAAACTGACTGATTATTTGTTAAATATTATTTATCATTTGTAATATTTCATCCAGTTTACATTAGTGCAACTGTGCATTTCCCAATATTTTTAGTTGAATCTAGCTTAATTGTTCCTTAATAATAAACCGCTCTATGTTACTACACTTTTACTTCTAATGCTTATTCTTTCATCATTTAATACTCATTTAATTGGTTATATATTCACCTAACAACTAAGATCTTGATACTAATGTCTCTACATTGATATTAAAGGACAACTGTCATTTAATATTAAAAAAACCTCTGAATATTCTTGAAAATGTAGCTTGCCCCTTATAGAAAGTCGTATGTATAATCTTATTCAATATTTGTGAGGTCACTGGTAGATATGACAGATTTGGCTTATAAAATTATTTGGGGAATGTTTAGAAATAAATTTATGAGTAATTTCGTTTGTGTAAATAGTATTAAAGTATTTTTGAATTTAAGTTCATTTCAATATTTATTGTATATTTTTCAAAAATTCTCATATCTCATATATATTAATGCATATATATGAGATATGAGAATTTTATAAGTAACAATATATCTTTAACAAAATAATCTTATTAAATAAGTTCCTAATCTTCACTCAATTCCTTTCAGTTAGTTTTTTACGAGACAAATCTCACTCATAATGTTCTACCATGCCTAATAAATGTATTCGATGCTTAATACTATTCTGTTTGCACTACACAGTGGAAGAACAGTAGACAACAAATAAAGTATATAGGTTTTATCTATCGTGAGTGATCCTTTCAATGGCAATCTTTTCCTTGGCTGGACAAGACATAAAGCCGCGATGTTCATGCTTGATGGTTTACATCAACATATGAATCAGTTTTTGACTACCTTAACTATAATAAAAATAAAATCAAGTCTTAAATATTAAATAATCAGGCTCAATTATATTACAAATGTTGTTATAATTTTTATGCATTTCTGAATCGTGACGAAAATGAATCACAAAAGTATCAATGATGTTGTGACACATTCACATAAATCACATTTTATTGCGTGCTGTTGTAATTTCCGTCAGAAATTGGTTTGAATATTGTAATGAAATAGGGTATATCTTTACTTAACAACTGCGCAATCTCCAAATAATTTGACATATCTTATATTGTGCTGTAGTTTCATAAAAACAACGTGTTTTATCAGCTTTTGTATAAATATGCCTTTTGTTTGATTTAAATTTTGTTTAATTAACTTCAGTTTTAAACAAATCATAAAAATTGATAATGTAACAATCTAACTGCTTATATCAGACAATAAAGTTAAAAAAAATTTTTTTTAATTAATTTTATAATAACCGCGAGATTTTATTTTTATTTACTTTTTTAAAGCTCAAAATTCTACAAAAATCTCGTTTAAACTCGTGGAGAACGAGAACGAGATTTATATCGAAAATATCAATTGAAATATGAAGTCCATGTTTGTTTATGTTTCAATTGTTCAAAATGGTTTAAGTGTCTAAAAATGTCAACCATTTTATAAAGTGGCATAATATATATGTAATATTTTTGTTCTGATGTACATGCGTTAATTCAATTCAATTAAAAATTACAAAATTTGAATTACAATTTGACACAAGCTTGAAAAGATGTCTGCCGACAAGCTGTATCCATGTATGTATAATTGGTTTTCGTTTTATTTTAAACGAGTTCTATTTCTGTTTGATTGTTAAACTACTTTTAATAAATTATCTTTACAAAAGATATCATTCTATTATTTACATTTTAAAAGCGAAAATCGCATTTAAATTTGCTTTATTTTCCATTAAAAAAGAAAATTTTATTGATACTATTATTTCTTAAAGGTTCATTGATTTTTTTTTATGTTAAATCGTAAAATAATTGTCATTTTCTTTGTTTCTAGTAATGTGATTTAATATGCTGTTTCAAGACTCTTATTATTTGAAATCTTGATATTTTAGAGCATTACGGATTTTTATAAAATTTAAAATATTTTATATAGTATTTGTAAAATATATACCTTTCTTAAATTGTTACTTTTTAAATTTAAATTGTTGATTCGATCACTGCTTATGTGTTAAATATTGTTTTTACACTCTGCGGATCATTTTGGCTGAATTCTTATTCGAAAATTATTGAAATGTTAATCCATGTATGTAACGTTCTGTGATAATGCCCAGTGTCTCCCAAAAGTCGATGCGATTCTAATTAATGATGGATAAAGACAAGTTAATCGAAACTTATTGACAGCGTTATTTCCCTTAAATCACATGCATGCAATTTATTTAAGATTAAAATGTTTGTTTTTTAAAAAATTTTTAAGAAAGATTGTAAGGAAACTAGTATTAAAAAATTCAAATTTTCATTAATCAAATTTTGTATCAAATTTTTTTCGTTAAATTGTTCTTATTTTAGCTTTTAATTTAAAATTCATCCCAAATTTAAATGGTTTTAGTATTTTGTTTAACTGAAGAATATTTTTTTTTATTGTATTTAGTGTAATCAATATCACCTTTGGAATAAATGGAATTAAATTGTATTCTTAAAACATAAGGAATTTTTATGATATATTACATGTAAAAATTTCTATTTTTAAAAAAAAATATTAAAATGTCTTATTTTTTTTTTTTAAATTTCTTTAACCTAAATTTAAATTTATGCTTTTTTATTTTTAAGAATTTAAACTTATGTTCTTTTCTTCTGTTTTTTTTCAACAGTTGTAAAATATTTAAAATGGTTCTATTTAAGCTTTAATTTGCTATAAATTTTACTGTAATGGATAATATTTTATTTCAATAAATATGTACTGACACAAAAAGTTTTGCTTAATATTATAGTTCATGTTAGTGCCAATAGCATACTTCATTACACTTTTTATATTAGTTTTTATACTTTAATAGTTTTTAGAGTTAAGATTATCAAGCTAGTCATTTTACTAGTGCAACTGAATTGTTACTTTGCAACAATAAATCTTCTAACTGGCATTTAATGAAATTTTGATTTATATAAGTGGAAGTGTGCAATTGAGCTGAAGCAGGCAGATGTTAATTGATCAAACAATTGGAAAATATCACTAATTCATATGGTTACTAAGTTTTTAATGAGATTAATGTTTGAAGGTAGACATAGGTTTTTTTTTATTATTTAGACATGTATAGTATTTTGTCTTTTTAATTTAATTTATGCATAATATGAATTCTTATACACCATAGATTAAAAGTTCTTCATTCCAGTTTGCTTTTATTTAGAAGGATATTGGTTCCAAATTAATATACCTAATATTCTCAAGAAGTTATATTTAAAAATTAGTATAGATCAGGATATATCTTTTGTATTCTATATGGAAGAGAATAAGTGATATATTTGATTATAGCAACAAGGAGATGCATTTTTTATTATTACTGTAGTTTAAGCATATAATGTTAAGGCAGCATTGTGAATAGTCTTATGGTTGAAGGTTGTCAAGAATTTAAATATATATTTATTGCATATTACTTTCTGGGAAGACAATATATAGGAATATAGCAGGCTATATTCACGTGCTTTTAAAAAAGGTTCATTGATTTTTTTTTATGTTAAATCGTAAAATAACTGTCATTTTCTTTGTTTCTAGTAAAGTGATTTAATATGTTTCAAGACTCTTATTATTTGAAATCTTAATATTTTAGAGCATTATGGATTTTTATAAAATTTAAAATATTTATATAGTATTTGTGAAATATATACCTTTCTTAAATTGTTACTTGGTTAGAACTAAATAACAGAAAATTTGTTAACACCTACCTGGACAAGCAGCTGGAATGGTTAGATCTCTGACCTTTGGTTAAACAGCTTGTAGGTTTAATTCCTTTTTTGAACATATATGTTTGTAGTAGTTTGGAATCCACTTTAAATTGTAGGTCCTGATGTAATAACACTTATGTGCAAAAAATAGTCATTCAGCAGCAAACAAACCAAACCTGAACAGACATGCAATATTTTTGTCCATCAATGCTGAGATTGAATTTGGAACTTTTCACTGTAAAGATTGTGATTCTATTACTACTCCATTTTACTTATTAAAGTAATTGTCTAAGTTATCATTACCAAATAAAACATAATAGATTTAGTTTATACTGAAATATAAATATTTGTTGCTAAATTTGTTAACAAAAAGAGGAATTTTACTATTGTAAAATGTGTTTTTGGAAACAATGCTATAGTAACTGTAGAGCTACATTATCTAAGGTAGATACAGTTTGAGAGTAAATTGTAGTGATTTTTAAGCATTTTTGTTGGTGAGGCCAGAATAAGATTGTAGAAAATTAAAATTGATATTGTGTCAAAAATAAGACCTAGAAAGTGGCAAAGCTGCTGCAGATTTAGTGTCAATCAGTGAATCATAAGAAGCCCTCCTCTGTTGCACCTCCAATTCAAAAGTGCTCTTCATATACTTTTAGATAGTCAAAATAGTTTTCAGATTCTTGAACTGTAAGTCTTTGTCAAAAGAACTGACACATTGAATTTCTTTCTAATAGATTCAACACCATTATGGAATCATGAGCAACAAAAAAGCTGATGCATTACTTAAGAAAGGAACTTCGATAAAGCAATGTATAAATATAAGTTTTTTCATGCAGCTGAATTATTTGTTGACTCAAAATTTTTTTAAACAGAATGATTTAGTTTGTTATGGATAGGAGATGGAAGATTCTTCAGGAAGAGAATAACTATTCCTAGTTTTCCAAGAAAAACAGTAGTGTCTCTATTTGAATGTCTGGCTAAACATGACTGTAAACTACTTATTGAAGTGGTGGATTTCCCAAAATATGTTTTGTGACTCCAATGAGTGTGGGAGTTTTGAATATTTAAATGTCTGTGTTGTACTTTCTTGGTATGAGAACATGGTTAAGAAGTATTGGAGAACTCGTGAACTAATGGCTTAAGTGCTAATGTTTGACATTTGTAAACAAGATATTATACCATTTTATATGTAACTAATATGTGATATTGCCTTCATTTTATTTGCTTCTGATCAGTCATATTTCATGATTTTAAATATTGATATGACGAGGAAGTTTTTTCAAAAAATATATTCCAAAAATTTGCTAAATAAATTGGAAAGTTTGTGTACAAATGGGGTGAAAAGAAAAAAATTCTAATGTTTTTATAAAGATTGGGCTGAAATCTCAAATATCCACACTTTTTTCAACAGTGAATGAAAGAAACAAAACTCAGCAAAAGTATTAAGGTTTATTAAAATTCCAAATAAATTTCGCACAGGATGTCGTAAAATTACAAGAATAAATTCCATCGTAGTTAAACCAGTCTCACCCATTTATCACTGTATCAGCTGCTAGGATTTGATAATTTATTTTTCTACATTAATTGCAAAAAGCTTATAAATGAAATGTTAAGAATAAATTTTATTAATATTTTATTTAAGCTTTTCTCTATTAATTATATATGTAATAATTATATATATAAATAAAAAAATTTAGTAGTTTCTTATGAAATGATTGCTCTTGCTAATAAATGTTATTTACTTGATGGGTTTTAATTGTATATTACACAACTTTAAACATTATAAAGTAATCATTTTTTTAACCTACACCAGATCTTGGCATGACTGCTATTAGTCTGAGACAGGCAGCCCAATAGAGCTCTGACGAAGAAAATGAGAAAAGTTTTTAGCAGAGTAACTACTGCTACATCACTAAGTTCAGAGCAAGTGATCTCTACACTTGTCAAAGGCACTGCATAGTGGGCAAGTCAGGGTATCTGTTAAACTAAATCTGCATAAATGTTTTAAAGAGTTGTCATGTCCTGTTTTATTTCTAAAGTTGGCGATAACAACATCTCTTGGCAGGTCACGAGAGATGGGATTTTCCATCATGTCAATCCAACTCTTTCCCTCCACTAAGCTGAGCACTCTTGCCTTCGGTGCACTCTTGCCGAATGGTTAGCACTCTTGCCTTCGGTTCAACAGTTCATGGGTTTGAATCCCACCTTGGGCATGAATGTTTGTAGTGGTTTGGAATCCACTTTAAACCGTAGGTCCCAGTCTAATTAGCCCTCATGTGCAAAAAATGACCTTTGAACGACAAACAATTCAAACCAAACTTTCCCTCCACTAAATCCCTAAAAACCCTTCTAAGATGGTCTTTAAATCTACCATTGATGATTCTTTTAACACTGTAATAGTGGACAGGGGAATCAGACTGTAAATTAATCCTTACTTTAGCAGTGAGAATGTTATAAGACAGTAGTTCTCAAATCTGTCATAACTGTGACTGACATGAAAGATTTTAACTGTATTAATAAATCTCAATTATTTTGTTCTCAATAGCCAAATTAAAAAGTATAGTTCATATGTAATATAACATTTCATTTCTAATTTATAATCTTGTCAAAAAACAATGAACTATACAATATGTCTATAAAAAAGAATTAATTATATAAATCAGGAACTTGCAGATGCTATTCATTAATGTTAAAAACATAACAAAATTTGCTTTTATTGTGAAGAAAAAGTATGAACAATATTAACCATTAGAAATGAGATGAAAATTTCACTACTTATGCCCAGAAATCATTAATATATATTTTTTTCAGATATTTTTTTCTATTCAAAAATATCTGTTAAAAATAATTTCTACATTCATTTTAGAATAAAATAAATATTACATTTCAAAGATATTTTTACTTTCCTGTCCACCTAAACTCAAGTTAAATCTTTAAAAAAATGACTTTACTAAATGTTTTCCTTGTCAAGGATGTTTTAAAGATTCTCATGCAATTACTAAGTGTTTAGTAAAGCATAAAACTTAAAGGAAAATTTTAAAAATTTTGTATTTTTTTTATCAGATATTCAAAAGTTGGTATTAATAAAAAATGTTTATTGATTACTTTTTATAAATAAAATAGATTTATTTTATTTAGTTTAATATTACATTTTAAGACTATATTGTTTACGTATTAAGTATAAACTATTATACATGCAACTTACAATAAATATTGTTAAAATTGTAACCAATGGCACAATTCTAATGTTTCTCACCAACCATTGAAATTATAAAATGTTATTTTGAATATCAAGATTCCATGGAGGGAGAGATAGAAGAGATACAGAGTAAAAATGTATAATATAAAATGAAAATATATAATATAAAATAAATTGTAACTAAATGTCTTTCTTTTTCACTCAATCAGTTACAATAGTTTTTGAATTAATTTATTTTAATTAAGCTATGAACCTTTGAAAAAACATCATATGTAGTAGAGCGATAGCAGTGAATGAATATATATCTTGGGTAACATTGTTTCCATAATATTTATCCAAGCGCTTAGAAAGAATGCATTAAAAAGTTTTACTTTAATGTAACTTATGAAAGTATTATGATACCTGCTTCTAGTTTATAAATTACTTTAAGAAGTCTAAACTGTCCCATTTTACTTTCAAAACTAAACACTTAAACTAATAAGTTAAAATTGAAATCCATAATTAATAAGTTTAATAATTAATCCATTGCTAAGATATACTAATAGTCCATATAAAAATATTTTGGAGAATAAATGCAGCTTAAATGCAAAAACTGTTGCCTTAAGAAACAATGTATTAGTGGAATTTGATTTTACAGTGTTAATGTGATATATTAGGTTGAAGTGAACATAGAACATAAACAATTAAGAATAAATCTGTGAAGTTCCATTTCAGTTTTCCAGAGAAAAATCATTAGAAATAAAAAATTATTATTATTATGAAGAAATTCATTTATTTGATGCAAAAGTTGGTTTACTAATTAGAGGAAACCTAAAACATTTTGTTCAGATGAATCTTTGGTAAATATATAGCTTTTAATTGAGGAAAAGCTAAAGTTTCTTATAAGCAATGATTTAAATTATATTTCAAGAACTTCTAATTATTAAATTTTTAATTAAAAATTTCTTTGCACTAATAAATTTTTCTATAAGATTTTTACTGGCTGTCATTTGTTCTGGCCTTATTAAGCTGCCTTATGTAAAATAGGGGCTTAACTTGTTACAGTTTTCTTTCCTACAGCTTTGATTTCCTCTTTCTGCTGAAAATTTCATTTATTATTTTATATTTTTAATATCAGCCATGTATTTTTTTTTCTTAATCTTCCTCTTATAGTAAAGCTGACAGTGGAAGGTTAGCATTGGCTTTTGGTTTAACAGCTCATATGACAGATTCCTACCCCTGGTGTGAATGTTTTTAGTGATTTGGAATCCATTTTTTATACAGTAGGTCTGTTGAATTAATCCTTATGTGTAAGGAGAAGTGACTATAGACAGTATTCGTACAACTGCTGAAAACTCCTGGAATTTAAAATTTTTTTCAGGGGCCCTTGGAATTCCTGGAATTTTGTGACTTGACTCCTTTAAAATCTTGAATTACTCCTGGAATTTTACTTACCTTGATGCATTTATTTTTTGTTAGAAAATATTATAATTTTTTAAAGTTTTTATATTCAAAATTTTTTGTGAAATTATTTCAAATCCAAATATTGGGTATTATCTCTTAATGTTATTGCTAGTTGGTTTCTTGATCAATATTTTATTGTATTTTGTTATAAATTTTTTGGCATCTATTTTTTATTATATTTTGGCTATTAATAGCTTAACATACATGTATATTTTGTTTTTTCATGATTTACTTTGAAACATGATTTATATCTCTTGCCTTCAGTTCAACAGCTCATGGGTTCAAATCCCACCTTGGGTGTAGATAAACCTAGTAGTTCGGAATCCACTTTAAAATGTATATCTTAATCTAATTAAACCTGACATGCAAAAAATGATTATATTTGATTGACTAACCAAACCATGTTTTACAGCAAAATATTTTAAAATTCAACTTTGGATACAAACATGTTTAAGAACCCGATAGTTAAAGCTATACAACTAAAAGCTAGTAATATCAAAGAAATGGTTTGATATTGCATGATTCATAATTAAAATGTAGAATGTGAACGTTTTCTTTCTCTTTAAGCAATAAATTAAGAATTTTACTCAGCCCCAAAATAAATTTCTCTGATCCTGAATTTTCTGGACTTCATTTTTTAATAAACCCAGGGCTACTGTCTCACCAAAAATTTTCCAAATTTGTCAGATTCACTAGTTATAAATCTGAATGGTTGAAAGAAAATATAAAGTCTATTGAGAGGAAAATCCCCATTAATTTATCAAACAAAAAAGGCATTTAAAGAATATTTTTACTAAACAACATCAGATTATATTAAACTTTGATGACAAACCACTTCAGAGAACTGATTGTGCTAAATACCTCGGTATTCTTTTAGACCCAAGACTCACCTGGAACAAACAAGCCTCAAAAATTGCCGAAAATGTCTCAGGCCGACTTAATTTATTAAAAAGATTAGCTGGTGTTAAGTGGGGTACCACTCAGGATATTTTGGTCATGACTTTTAACTCTTTCATCGGACCGGTCTTCGATTATGGAGCCGAAATTTTAATAACTGCCTCAGATACTGTTTTATTGAAACTCAATATTGCTCAAAACAGTGCTCTTAGGCTTATCACTGGGGGAGCCTTCTCAACTCCAGTATCAGCTTTGGAACTTCAGACTGGCCTTGACTGTTTGCACAATAGGAGAGTTTTTGCTACTTTGGTTCTTGGTGAAAAGTTACTACGTAGGGATGGTTTTTGGACTAACTACCGAACCAAGCACTCTGAGACTAAAAACTCAACGAACATTTTTATCAGAATTCCAGAGAATTTCCAGGTCACTTGGCACTCCAAGTAATAGAGCCCTTACAGCCAGACCCCTTGTCTTCCCAGGTATGCTGAAATATGCCACCCCTGTCTTCAACCTTGTCCTTCCTGTCCAGAAGGGAGTCTCCCCTCAGGCAGAACTCAGGGCTGCTGCTCTTGCTACTATTAATGAAAGATACCCACTCGACAATTGGATGCACATTTATACTGATGGATCAGCTGAGAGAAGTACTGGGAGAGCAGGAGCTTGGGTCTTCTCCAAATTTTTCCAACTCAAAGAGCCTTTGGGAAAAAAACTCAGACAATTTTGATGGAGAAATGTATGCAATTTACATGGCTTTCCAAAAAATTTTAGATTTCTTGGAAATGAAATTTGTCCTTATTGACTGTCAGGCTGCCTTTCATACAGTGGCAAATTATACTCTCCTACCTGCATCTTTGAATTTAACTTTAAGATATCATTAACACTTTACTGTCTGCAGGAAAGGAAATTACTTTACCATGGATCCCTAACTATTGCGGCTTGCCTGGTAATGAAAAAGCAGACAATCTCGCGAAAGAGGCTTCTTTTTTAAACCCTCCAGATATTCCTACTGGCCTGAGAAATGTCAAACTCTTTCTAAAACGGGTTATGCATCACCAGAAAAAAATTATTATGAAGAGAATGCAGTTGATGCCTCTTGGAGGACCCTGCTGAGCTCATGTATCCCCAGAGATCTACCTAGATCTATAGGGGTCTCCTACTTCAGGTAACTTACTGGGCATGATTTTCTCCAGAAACATCTATATCACATAGGGCTTGTGGATTCACCCAACTGCATTTTATGTTGGGAACATGTTGACATGGATAACAAGCATCTTTGGAAATGTTCTGCCCTCCAGGAAGCCCACTCTTCACATTTCAAGACACTCTCCACTCCTGGAGATACTTTTCTTTATTGGACTGCAAAACTTATTATGCTCGAAAGAGCCAACATAAGGACGTAATTTAAAAAAAAAGAATATATATTTATATAATATTATATAACATGTACAACAGGTAAATAAATTTATTAATTTCCTTTGAGTTCCTTGATGTATTTTAATACATATTTAATTTCAAGTATTCTATATGCATTCAACACTTAAATATTAATTTACTGTATACTAAATTACTGTTGGAAAAGTGCCCATTACATAAATATAAAATAAAACATGTTATTTTATTCTAATTTTAACTATTTCCTTAACTTTGATTCAGAAAGTAACTTATTAAAATTATAGTTAAAATATTTCAAGGAAAAGTACATTATAGCTCATTTCCAGAAAAGCTTTATTAAATGGGAGATTCATTCTTTATTTTTATTTATTTTTTTTCAATTTTGCAACAGTGAAAAGCTTGTACATTTTCAATATTGTAAAATAGAAAAAAACTCATTTTAGAAAATGAGAGCAATTTTTTGTACCCCTTTTATCCATTTATATCATAATGAACAGTCTCTGATCTGATCTGTGTTAACTGTGTAACTAGATACTAATAATTAATATATAATTTATTATGAATTAATATCAAATCATTTTGTAACCACTCAATCAGTTAATTAAGTTCAATAAGTTGTTTAATGGTTTCTTTAACTTCACAATATCAATTATTGTTTAAAACTAATTAAAACGTTTTTAATTGTTTAAACCAGTTTTTGTCAATATATAAACTGGTTTTTGATATCGCAGCTGTAGAATGAAAGCTTTCATTTAAAAATAATTTTTGTATTTTGAAAGCAAAGTTTTTTTAGGAGTCTAAGATAAATTTTTATTTTTTCACATTTTGCAGATTGTGACTTAACAAAGCAGATTTTATTAAATTTTCTTATTGCTGATGTTCTATAATTTTATCGATATTTTTCCTTCTTTTTACTTTCTGATACCAATATTATAATTAAAACAAAGTTACCTTTTCAGTTACAAGACTTTCTTCTTTAACAGCTTAATTGTTTTTAACAAAAATAATTTAGTTTTTTACAATTATTCAAAGGGTTTATAAAAAATCATGTAAAATTAATCTATTCCAATTTGTGGTTTTAGTTTGTAATTTACTAATATAAATTGTTTGAAAATATATCAGAACAAGCAAATCATTTGCAAAACTTAATATTGGAAGTCTGAATAAAATTCATGAAAATTATTTATTTTCTGTAAATAAAAATTTAGAATATTTGAGATTACTGTTTTAGATAACTATTTAACTGCATAATGCAATAAGAAATCAAATGTGGTTATTTGTTAGGAAAGTTTTCTTAATTCATCCTTGGGTTGGGGAAGGTTGACTCAGCCTTTCATCCCTTTAGTGGGTTGATAAACTGAATATTAAGCATTTCTTGGGCATTAAACATTCACGTTTCACATAAGGCTGACCACCTAATCTGGACTTATGCTTTGCACCCCAGGGTCCCTCAGTCAAAAAAAAAAAAAAAAAAAAAAAGTTAAATGAACTGTAGGCTTTGGATTGCATAGTTAGGTTTAGTTTAATTTTCTTAATTCATAATCGTAAATATTGTAATTTTTTTTTTCAATTCTTATATTGCCACAAATGCTTAATATATAATCAAATCACAAAATTTTTACTGTAAATCTGTAATTTCTATTTCTATAATTCCTTATTATCACATTTAATAAGAACATTTACAGTGGTAATTTGCCATATTTTACCCTTTTTGGATGTCACAATTTTTCTTCAAAATCAAAAATTTAATGCATCATTAAAGTTTTCCTTAAGATTTATTTATATTCTATTGAACAAGTAAGATTTGAAAATAATTTTTTTATATCTCCAAACTGTTAATTTTGTATGACAATTTTGAAATTAATACTACTTTGATTTTCAACACACACACAGTATTTGTGAAATTTACTGTATAACTAATGCAAGGAAAAATTTTCTATTTCAAATTATTATGTTCATTCAACATATGTATTAAAATTGTCATTTATTCATTTCATTATTCAAAGAAAGGTACATAAATAAAACATTGTTTTTTGTAAGCTTTTTGAAGATAAGCTTGTTTTTGTAAACTTATTAATATTTATTGTATTGAAATTAAAACTAGGAATTATTTTTTTACTTATACTTTAGCTGTTGATTTCATTATATTTTGTATTGAAGTTTTGAATCTTAAAAATTGCTAAGTGTTCTGTGATCACTATTTGAATACTTTCTTACTTTTATTGTCCAAGTCGGACATGATAATATTCAAGAAATAATGATTTGAATAAAAAAGAAAGTAGCAATCAAAATTTATATATTTTTTACAAAGTTGGTTAATTTTTTTTTTAATTTTATGATGAAAAAGAAAAAAATACGTCTTACAAGTTGTTAATTTGTAAATCAATCTTACATGTTAATAAGTGGAAGTCGAATTGTTTGTGTCTAGTTCCTTTTTAATTAAGATAATTTAATTTCATCAGTCAGAATGACACTACCATTAATTTTTATTTGTATAGAAAAGAGTGCATTAAAATTTTAAAATAAATTGCTAAGCAATTTCTGAAGTTTCATTTTGTTAAGAAGAATTTAAGGATATTCTCTTTGGTTGTTCATCAAAATTCTGCTTATTTAATTTTAACATGATGTATATTACTTAGAATATATTTCTATATTTTGCTAAGTATTTTAAAGTTTATAAATTTAATGCATATGCTATATGAATATACTTTTTATTGCTCTTGGTTGAGTAAATCAAGATCTACTCAATCAAGATCAGGTATGGCATGCAAATTTGGTTCAGATCTAATCATTGTTAAAAGTCTGATTTATTCAATGAAGATTGCAAATCAGATCTCTAATAATGATCAGATTTGACTTATGGTTTAATTTTATTTAGCTTTCTCTAAAGTATTTGATTTAATTTAACATTAACTTTCCAATTACAATAGCATGAAATTCAAAAGAAAAAAAAGTTAAACAAAATAATTGTGTTAAATTTTTTAATATTAATTTAATAAAATTTTTCTATCAAATATTAACTGTTTTATTAGTGTTCTTTTAATTGATTTAAAAGGTAATATTTGTATCTTGTTGTATATGCTATTTTCTTTAAGTCTTTATTATTTGACAAAAATATATATTTGACTAAAATATAAACAAAATAGGGAAGATACATTTCATAAATGTATAAAAAGGTTGCATGTTAAGGAATTAGCAAAATATAGTTTTGCAAAAATAAATTTATTGGTTTTTGGTCTACCTTCAGTCTAGATTTTTAGCATGATCAACTTTAAAGTATTGCTAAAACAAGTTTTAGAAGAGTAAAATTATAAATATTGATGTTTTTATTGCAAAGTTTTAAGTTTCAGTATTAATATGTACTTTTTTAATGTATAAATTCTGCAGAAAAACAAAATTTTGAATAAAATTTTAGTAATTTTATGGTATTCAAAGTCCAGATTAATTGCATCCAACTTAACTTTATTTGAATAAAATGCCCCCTATTGCTTTGAAATTGATTTTTCTTGAGAAAGATAAAAATATTCTTTCTTGGTAATACAGTATTAAATTTAATATTTAAAAATTGCTATTCAGTATTTAAAATTGCTGTTCAGTATTTTAAGTATGTATTTCCAAAGTTGTTTTTATAATAAATAAATTGTATATCTTTGTTCTAACCTTTTAAAGCTGCAAAATATGTACAAGACTTCATATTTTCCATCATAACAGCCACTAAGCTTCAGCTGAGCTTAATGATTAGAAATAGAAATAAAATTTTTCTCCATACCGAAAAAAGTTTGTGTGGGAAATCTAAAATAAAATATTTGCTCTTGTGAAACTTGTACTGCTCGTATTAGCTTTCTAGTTTCTTAGTTAACTTTTAACTTTCCAGTTTAGTAATATTTTGATTTCTCTTAGTAGACATCCTAATAACTAAAACCAGTTTTAGGTTATTTAAGCATTTACTTGTTTTGCCTTCTGAGAGGACATTTACATTTTTAATAATTTAACAGCTCTTGTCTCTCATTGTTCAAATGAAAGATAAGTTCTTAATTATATGCTTTTCCCACACTGACATCTAATGTGAAATTATTCTGCATTCATGTTATATAACTATATTTTAGCTAATAACAGAAAAAATGGAGAATCAGCCAAAAAATTTTAACCTTAAATTCATAGATTTGTTTCTAACATGCTAGAAAATTTTCTTGATTAATGAAAGTGATCACATATTACAGATTAATACTCACAAACATTAAAAGCATTGACTTGATAACAAAGTAACATATAATATACTATAATATTATTAACATTTTTTACTTTGTCCTTGAGAATCGTGTGGAAATGGCTGAGAAATTTCAATGGAAATGGCATAAAATTGTCAGACATACACGGGTTTGTTAATTGTAGTTTGATTATTTCAGTAAGAATATCAATTGTCGGATGTGATGCAAAGCTTAATATTCATATTGATCTCATTTGTTTTGAAGAAAACACTGAATTTAGATGCGGCTGAGCCCTACTAATCCTAAAATGATAACCATCTGTTATTTATTTTAATTAGTATTTTTGTGTTGCTAATCCAAATATGGATAAATGTACTCTATGTTCTGTAATTAAACTCTTGTCTTTCTTGGTATTAGAGCTTTATTTTTCTTTAGAGTAGCTTGAAGTATTAAAAAAAAGGTAATTTAAAGTAATTTACTGGTTTGGGTTATATCTGCTGTTTCAACTTTATATATATTTTATATATTATTATATATATATATATATATATATATATATATATATATATATATATATATATATATAAAAGTAATATTATTCAATTATATTACTCTTTAGTTTAAATTAGAACATACTAATATTAATTTTAATGTGCATTATCTTCAAAGGATTCTTTCTATATTTCTCTGAATTTTCTATCATGATCTTTTCATTTTTTTGTATATTATATTTTTATTATATTTTTTGTTTATTGAATGTTAAATCATTCATATGTAATTTGTTTTTGTATTAAGTGGTTTTTAAAAATTTTCTTATAGATGGTTTACCTTTAAGTCACCGAAGTTTGGGTCTCCCAACTGAATATGATTATCATCAAGCAATGGCTCAACATGCTGCTGCAGTATCTGGAGGCAATGGTACTTTACATTCTGCTATGTCACAAATGCCTATGATGCCTACTGGTTTGAATCTTTCAATGAATTCTGGAAATCATTCATTAAGTGGTGGAATGCAATCATCAGCTGGTAATTCTCATCATTTATCGCAAGTTGGAGCTACAAGTGGTGGAGGTAAAACTAAAAAGAAGCTTAAAGTAAATAAAGATGGAGTACCTGCTCCTAAACGTGCTACTACAGCATATATCAATTTTACTCAATGGTATCGAGAGGACCAGAAAAGAAATGGAAGGCAAATTCCAAAGGTATTAAATTCATACCTCTATATTAATCATTCATACAAAATTTTAAATTTCTATATTCTTTTTTTATATTAATAAATTGTAAATTTGATTTTAAAAGTTTAAATTCAAAACCAATTTTAATTATATTTTCCTGCTTATAATCTGTGGATTATGTGTAAAATATGTTTCATATATCATTGTGTGTATTATATACCTCCATGGATAAGCTGATAAAAAAACATTCTTCTTCAGAAAAACTTACAATAAAGTTTTAAGAAAATGTGCTGTTTATGCCTCATAAAATAAATAACAGATGCACCACGGTTTGGTTGACTTATTTTATCTATAATCAGCCAGCTGTCATTATCTTGCTTTTTGTCTTGTCCTGAGTTGTTTCATTCTGAGAATATTAATCTCTCACTCGCTCACTCACTCACTCGCTCACTCACTCATTCACTCACTCGCTCACAAATACAAAAAAATATAGTAACGGAAAAACATTTATAAAAAAATTTCTGTTTGGATACAGCTCAATGCAAATTACAAAAAACTTAGATGAAATCACCTTAATCATCAAGATCCAAGAAGATTGTAGTGAAATTTATCGATTTTTAGTTTTTAATAAGTTTTAAAACAAAGTCAAAAGTATTTTAAATATAAAATATATTTGTTTCATTAAAAATTTAATTAAATAAATGTATTATTTTAACTACATATTTGATACATTTTCCCTTTCGTAATGTGCATGCTTTTTCACCTTACATTAACATGTTTGTCACCATTTTTTCGATTTGTCTTCACTATAGCTTTCAATTTAAAATTTGCTATGTAAGTTAAACGTTTTTGCTTTCACATGACTTACAAATTTGAATGTTTTCAGACTGAAACAGCTCGGGTGAAAACAGAGTGTGAAATGTTGAAAACCAATTGCAACTGTAATATCGTTCCGAGAAACCAAATTTGTTCTTGAACTTATTAGACACAACTGATTGTAATTGAAATAAGTTAGCCAAGTTGTTTCACCATCTGTTATTTATTTTATGAAATATTAATGGGATTTCTTTGAAAATTGTAAGCTTTTCTGAGGGAGAATGTTTTTATCATATCTGTAGTTGGCGTATAATATGGATAATGGAATTCAAAAGTATTTTAACACATAATCTGCAGATTATTAAAGAAAAATATAATATATTTGATGAAGTTATGGTATTTTGCAAGAAATTTTAGAATGCATTAAGTATTTTATTAATTTTATTTTGCAATGTTTTTTAGTTTACTTTTGTGCTAAAGAAAAATTATATTATAAACTTGAGTAAATATTTTATTGAAATAACATACTCTACTCACTATTTATATCTTATTTTTGTTAAAATATACTTTTTTTTAAAGTGAGACCACAAACTTGAAATGCATCTAAAATATTCCTGTTATTCCAGATAGGAGAATTCGGAAAAGAATGCGCTGGTAAATGGAATAATATGACTGGTGAAGAAAAGCAGCCATTTCTTGAAGTTGCAGCTCGTGATAGAGAACGCTATAAGAAAGAAGTAAGCAATTTTTTTTATCAACTATGTTTATGAGAATTTCAATTTTATTTAAATTATTTCAATAATTTGTAATTTAAAGAAGTTTTCTTGTGAGAAATAAATTCTAGATTTGTTATTGTTACAGCTTTAATACCTTTTCGCCTTTTGATCACTTGAGGAAAGATTAGGAAATTAATGTTATCTTTTATATATTCCTTTTGTGTAAGAAGCAGTAATTTTCTTATGCATAGGGAAATTGAAATAAAAATAATTCTGGAATTTTTTTCCATTTATTGAATTATTTTTTAACATGCTATAATTTATTTTCAGTGAAACTTTTGTCAACTTTCATACCGAAACAGTTAGGCTATGTTTCTGAAAATTACTCTTTGTAAAATGTAAATATTTGTGTATAGATTGCGCTAATAAATATTACATGTGTAGCTTTGAAATAATAACTTACTTCTATGCAACACACATAATCTGCAATGTGTATTGACAAATGAACATTCTATCTTCCTTCTTTTATCTATATTAATTAAATACCTAGCACTGCCAAAATCACACATAAAGCATGCAAGCAAAAGCAAAATCCCTATAAATCTGTTTTATTCGTTTCACATGAAAATTTGGTGGGGATTCACTTTCTTCTACTTGTTTCTTTTCTAAGCAATATTTTTTGAATAGTTATAAAATGTAAATCTACTTCCACTTTTCAAATACCCATGCTGTTCTTGCAAAAATGGCAAATGATTGATGCAAAATGATTGAGATATGGGTATATTTTGTGTAGATCAAATAATGCATTAAAATTATAAAATCAAGGAAATTCATTCACATGTCTCGCACAACTAGTGGTTTATACACAATACTTAGGATTCACATTGGAGAATAAATTTTTATTTCAGTTATATCCATTATATATGATGTGTATGAATTGCAAATTATATGAATACATATGCGAGAACTGATGATAAATACATCAAATTGTTGTATATATAGTTAGAGATATTTACAACCTCACAAATAATGCTACAGTCAATAGATAACTTGATTTGCTTTCTGTAATATCCTTCTCTGAGAAGGGTATCTTGTAAATTCTACATAGTTTTGGAATTTTAATATAATTGTCAACATATTGCAACAAAACTGATAATTTCATTTTTTTTATAATTTTTAAGTTTATTTGTTGGGAAATTTTTCAAATTCTAAGAAATTGTATAGTATCCAAATTATAAAATATCTTGAATTAATCAAATCAATTCTATAAAAATCTGAACTCATTTTAATTTGGAAAATTAAGCTTTAATAAACTATGTTTGTTGACTTTTAAAATGGCTTCATTGGAAAATTGCTCCAAACTTTTGATCAGATCATTGTATTCAGATTTATAAAGTTATAGAACAACTAGTTAAAGAATGTAAAAATTCATTTTTTTTTATTTAGTATTTCTTATACTGACTGAAATTGATAGTACTTGTATCGTGCTACTTCAATTTAAATGATTTTTCTCTCACTTAAGCCTTATTCTACATTATTTTTCAGTATAGGTAAATTGAATATCTTTATTTATTGATTAAAGGTCTTTAGTTTGCCCATCAAAAATTTTAGTTAAATTATTTTTACTATTTTTTCTTGTTTTCAAATGGAGATTAGTTTTATTGGTATCATTCGTGTTTAAGATCTGTTATAATTTTAACAATGTTCAATTTAAATGCATAATATCAAAATGTTCTATTTAAAAATTTTTAAAAGTATTAAATGTATTAAATGTATAAGCAAAATGTTGACTTAGGCTTTCTATTTCCATTATTGTTTATTATCAATTTGAGTGAGAGATGGCAACAGAACCTACTGTTACTTCATTAATTGCAGTAATATTCCTCTAAAACCAAAGCACATTTTTGACTACCCTGCCATTTTAAGATATCTGTGGCTCAGCTCGGGGAATTCATCCCCCCCCTTTCAACATCGAAAGGAGTCTATTAAAAAAACATTGAGGAGGTAACTAGCTGTGTTCTACACATACATGGTCATCTATAATTCTTCCCATGGACATGATACCAACCATCAATTTGATTTTTAATGATAGATTTTAATATAGTAATATGCTTATCTATTTTAAGGTTCATTATTATCGTTTGTGCTCTCTCTCATTATGGTTTTATATAATATTGTTAAATGTGTAAATTGTCCGCATATGTTCTTTTAAGTCTTGTACATTATACTCTTGTAAATTTTAACTTACTAATATGTTTAACTGTTTTAAGATGGCGATCTATAAACCTGCCCGTGATGTCAATAAACCCAAAAGACCTGGAACAGCTTTTATGTTGTTTATGGCTGACTTAAGAAAGGAAATGGCTGGTAAAGAGCCTGAAGGTGGAGTTGCTGCATTAGCCAAACTAGGTAAGCATTATTAGACAAAATATTTTCATACCAGTAGGAACTAATGTATTGTTTGCAAAAAAGTGCACCTGTAAAGAGTTATTTGAAACACACATTTAATTTTATTCAAGCAATTTTTGAACATTCAAGCAAACTTAATTTACTAAACCTGTTTAAAATAGACCTAAAATATTTCTATATGTGAACGATTTCATAAATCAGATGATATATTAATAGTTTACTGTATTAGTTTTTTTATCCTATGAGAAAAGAATTGATATTGAGGTAAACTTAAGTAATATATGTGAAAGAAAATTTCAGAACCTTGACAGAAAAAGTCTATGTAATCAATCTAGGAAGAGAATGGTATTTAATATTATCTGGTCAACAACAAAACAACTTATTTTAAAATTTGTACATAGATAGTTTAAGATTTCTTAATAAATTACTGAGGTTTCTTCAGTGAAAATCGCTTTGATCATGCTGGATTATAAGAATTTGTTCAGCTTTTTTACATTTGGTATAATAGTTATGCAGCAGGTGAGTATTTACTATGATTATTTTGTTTATTTAAGTAATGTTTCTTTGAAAGATTCCCCGTGGTGGAACTTGCCATCTTTAGGTGAGTACAGATATCCTAATTCCAGGATAACCAGCAATCTATATTCTTTCTGATTTTCTCTCTTCTAATCTTTTCTGTATAATTTCCATCCTATGACAGCAAGTAAGGGAGCACTTCATGAGTAGCTGTAGCTTCTTGCTTCTTATGGACAGTCAAGATTCTAACATGTTGGCCATGTGTGGCAATCCTTTGGACAAGTGGTACACTGTGGTCCTCAATGAATCATTTGGCTGGTACCTAGCTACACTCGTGTCTAGTCTGCTAGGGATCCTGCAAAGGGGTTACATAATAGGGTTTTGTGTTAAGTGTAGTCACTGTCTCCAAGGGTGACTTGTACTGTATAGCAGTTGACTAGCAGTTTGATAAGCACTGAGGCTGAAAATGTCCAGAGATGGTGGCTGCCATTCTTTGTAGGGTTCTGCAGTGGGTGCTGCCCTCAAGACTGAACCTTTACAAATAAGCTATTGGTTTTAATTCTTCTGTTGCTGATTCTCTATTGTTACATTCTGATAAAAATTTCAAACACTTCATGTAGTATCACCTTTTGTAGTACAAAAACTTCTCACTGCTTCTATTGGTAACATACAAAATATTAAAAAATTATGATTGGGAGATCTTATTCAAGCTGACTCCAAACAAGCTATGGTTATCTTTAATTTAAAAAATTTGTGCTCATTTCCAGTTGAAACATCAATTAATAAAATTTTAAATGAATCTCATAGTGTTCTTTCTAACCCCGATTTCATACATGTTACAGAAGCAGAATTTTTGGAAGAACTTCAGGGGTCAAGGAGTTTGTGCTATACGCCATATAAACATTCAACTTAATAGTGGACTTATTCCCATCCAACATATTGTCTTAACTTTTCAGACTTCAGTATTAACAAAGCCTATAAAAGTTGGTTACATAAGTTGCAACCTTTGATCATACATTTTTAACCCTCTTAGGGGTTTTAAATGTCAGAGATAGGGTCATTTTCAACAAGCATGTAGGAATAGTGATCCTATATATAGAAAATGTGCACAATCTGGTCATGAAACTAATGCTTGTACTTCAGAAATTTTCAAGTGTTGTAATTGTTCTGTTGCACCTGCTGCATTTTCCGAATCTTGCCTTATATGGATCTTGGAGAAAGAAGTAATTGCAACAAAGATAAAAAAAATATTACTTTTATTATATTTATTACTTGTTCAGAAGCAACACAAATAGTAAAAAGCAGAACATCAAGAGTTAAAGTTTCCTTTTCTTCTACTTTATAAACAGGTGCAAAAATAAACTACAAACCAGCAAGGAAGAGTAATTTACCAATATCTACTCCACTTTCAAATTTGTGATCTAAATCCACTTTACTATCAACTTCTAAGAGTACAAAGAATTCTAATTCAGTTACCTATATATCTGAGACTGATGACAGAAAAATTAAAAAACCAAAATTTTTAGTAAAAAGTATTAAAAAGATAATATTCTGAAACAGATATGGAAATGACTCCTCCTTTACATTGTAGACAGTTTCAAAATATAGAAAAGACAAGCACAAAAAATAATTAAATAAAACATGCTTTGTATGACATTAATTTCATGGAGCTGCCGTGGTTCTTGGAAAGAGGTTTTTATAACAATTATCGATCTCTTCTGACTTTTAAGAATTTGTTTTAATGCCTTTATTCTTCTGAGTCATTCATCTAGGCATTTTCAATTAGTTATTATCAATGATTTACTAAGCACTTAATATTCTCAAAGATTACTTCGTTTTAAGTGCATCGTATCCCATGGCATAAGTTACTTGGAAAAAAACTCTATATATGTATAAAATACTATATGCATCTCTCCAAACAGCTTATCAGGAAAGAACTATAAACTTGATGAGAAACTTACCTCATAATAATTTTTTTTGCTTTGATCCCCAATACATAAGAGAAAATACAATTGTATATTTTGTGAATTTAGTTCAGCTCTTATCTTCTGAGTTTTCTGAATAATTTATTAAATATGTAAAAATATCATTGAGTCCAGAAATGACTATTTACATTTTGCTTTTTATTGTTCTTACTTCATGAGTTGAAGAAATAGCATAAGTTCAGAGGATTTATTTATGTTTTCTGTTTTAATGCTAAATTTTATCATTTATGTTTTAATGCTAAAATTTATATTTCATTACAAGTTAAAAAAAAATTATATCTAAAATTCTTCTAAATAGTTATTGTTATGAAAGTAATTTATTTAACCCTCTTACTTATGAATAATCTGCATAAATTATTATATTTTTGATGAGGAAGCCAAACATTTAAATCTTATAGATGGTTTAATAATAATTGTTAAATGTGCTTAGTAGAATTCATTTCTTGAACAAAGTTGGAGTTATTTTGTAATTTCAACTATCATTTGTATTAATTTTTCATATGCACTTAAATTGTGAAAACTAAATGGTCTAGAAGGTTACCAAGTCAATATATAAGATGATTAATTGCTGAAAATTTAATAAATTACTAACTTAATTTTGGAATTCATATACTTTTAGATGAGTGATAATTATCAAAAAAGCACAGTTTTCACCAGACAATTAAAATTTTCTGGCCCTTTTATCATTTTTATTACATGAACGTGTATGGGTAAATATAATATTAAGAAAATCGTTGAAATAAAGAAAAGTAACTTATCGATTGAAAATGACGCTTGTACTTATAAATATTTTGTAATTTTCTTAATTAATAATTTACTCTTTTCAAAGAAGCTTTTTCTTATTTTCATTGAAATGAAATCTTTTTTTTTTTTCCTTCTAAATTTTTAATTTAGATTCCTATTTTCTCATTAGCTATTCCTAGTTAAAATTCCCCATTCAATTAAGTATTATTAATTTAATAAGTCTTAACATTTGTGATTGTTATCTATGAAAAATAATGTGGTATTGTTTTAAAAAAAACGCCTTTAAAAATTTCTTGAATTTTTAAGTGTTATATATTGTTATGTGTAATCTTTATAAAAATGTGTTTTAAAACAGGTGGTGAACGCTGGAGGGGCATGACTGATGAGGAGAAACGAAAGTATGTTGAAAAGCAAGGTGAAGAAAAAGTTCGGTATGAAGCAAACATGGAAGAATATCGGAAAAAAGTGTGTTGTTTTCTTGAATTATCTTTGGTATACTTAAATGTTGTCATGTGTTTTTTTATTACCATTTAAAAAAAAACTGTGCATTTTCATTAATAATTTTTACAGCAAATTTTCCTTTTATTCTAATTTTGTTACTTGTTTAAAAAAATTTAAGTATATGTTCAATAGCAGTAATATTTATTCATAAATCAAAATAAGTTATTAGAATTAATATGAGTATTAAAAATTACACCTGGCTCTCAGTTTATGGGATAAATTTTCTTCCATTTCATTTTTTTATAAGTTTTCAAAATGTTTAATGTAATGATTATTTCTAGTTTATATTTATCTCATCAGAATAAAAAAAAAGATTCAAGAAAAACATTTGAAGATGTGGTATTTTTAGAGAAATTAACAAAAAACATTAATAAACGGGTTAACAGAAACCTCTCAAATCTTGCTTTCCTACTTTAAGGAAAAGGAAAGCCTAAATGCATCTGAACTTCAATCGTCTACCTCTTCCATCTTGAAAGCTTTGCAGTTCACCATAAATGAGGAGGATTCTTCACCTCTACCTTCCCCTCTGCCATCTCCAACTGAGTCTTTTGATCCAGATGACCCTTTTGCATAATAATCACCATGTCTAATTTCCTACAAGGAAAGAAACCAGTGCAACTAAGGTTCAATGTAAGTGTTTACCAACATTCAATTTACGAATTATTTACCTTTGTTTATGTGGGTCTTGATTACTTAAAATTTAAGTACATTTATTAAGGTTATATCTAATTTAAAATTAAACATTATGCTGATCCACAATTTAAAAAATACATTAACTACAGAAAAAACATTTTCACTTTTGTAAGGTATGATATCTTATCTCATTCTAATCTCTATGGCAGATTGTAGAATTTTTGTATAGCATAATTTTCTATTAAGGATTTGTTTCATGTATGATTATTTTTTATTATACTATTTTATACATATAGTTATTTTAGCTGCCATTTTTATTATGAAATGTATTGAATTTTCTTATCTTTGTGTGTAACATTGAAATTTAATTATTCTGAACACCTATGCTTTTTTTCTTTATACTAATATTCTTAGATTTTCCTGATATATTTAAAAGCATTATAATTCCTCTGCTTTCACAAAGTACATTTTCTATATTTTTATGTATTGTTTTTGTTACATAGAATAATATAAACTTTAAAGATTCAAAAAAAAAAAAAAAAAGATAATAATTCTCAATTTTTTATTAGAAAATAGTTGTCATAAATTATTTTTCTTGTGGATACTTTTCTAATGCAATTTAATTATTCAAATATCTTTAACATCCATTGTATGAAGTAAAAATGTTGAACAAAAAGAGCTGGTGACCATATTCTATTTTTCAATGCTTGTAAAAAATTTCAATACAAAAACAGATTGATTTATGTCTGAGTTTTCTATAATTTATAAAATATTTACGAATTTATCATATGAATACTTTTAAACGCTACTTTTATTTTTTAAATACTCTTATAAGTTGATGTATCAGCATTATAATCAAATTAAAATTCTGTAATTTGAATTAGAGCAGTTTATGCAATTGAAAAAAAGTAATAAAGATCCTTAAATATAAATAGAAAATGTTTTTAGAAATTCTAAAATTTAATCAAATGAAAGGATTTATGTATATTTTGAATCTTCAGTGACTTAAATGTTTTGAAAAATAAATTAATGATTTTAAAATTTAAATAGTAATTGAAAGAATAATATATTCTTTCTAATTTGGAAAGGGATATGAGACTAAATTTCTAAAATCGATTAATAATAAAGTAAAAATTTTTCAACCAAAGAAAATATTTAGTCTTGGAAAATTACTTTTAATCTTTTCTGAAATTAACAATGTTATTAATTAGATATTATTTTTTTAAACTCTTCTACAATATAAAGATACGTAGTACTTTTAAAAGATTGACAAAATACATGCTAATATCATTTCCAAAAAAGTGAGCTAACTATTTCTTTTGCTTATATTTTATCAACATCAATAATTTTGGTTTATTTATCTATACTTTTATGTATTTTCTTCCAAATTATATTGCTTATTAGCTTTGTTATTTAGGGAGAGGAAACTTATTTCGATAAGATTATGTGTGCCAGTTTTCCTGATTTTTTATGATAATATTGAGGAAAACAGCAGTTTTGTCCTAAATGAGAGCAAAATATTTTTAAATTTTATTGAGAGATGGAGAATGTTTTAAAATTTATAAGATTTCTTACAGACTTAACAAAGTTTTTATTATCTTGAATGGTAAGAAACAATTTCTGGAACTGCACGATTTATAAATAATTAAATCACTGCTTAATAAAAGAAATCACCATGATCTGGTCTTTAAGTCAACCTGTTACTATATATAGTCTTCAATGCTAACTTGGATAATGATAAAGTCCTTGCTTTCCTTTAGAAACTTGTTCTTCAAATTTTCAACAACATCAATAAACTTTTTTTTATTAAAGCTTTTAGAAACAAAAGTTAATACTGTTGTATTCTGATTTTACCTTTTGGATGAGACCATATGTTTTATTTATTCATGAAAGTATTATAAATTGAAAAAATATATGTACTTGTCTTTCCCAATAGTAAAAATAAATTTTAAGGATACATATTGGAAAAGAAGTATCCACCTTAGTTGAATGATCATGACATTTATGAGTTCTAATAAGAAATGATTTTAAATTCAGTTTTTATTTGCCTTTTTAAAAATACTTCCCAAGTATTTAAATATACTCTATTAGGAAGGTATAGAATTTTTTTATTTTTTAAATCAAATTGCAAAATTTTTTTTATTAGATTGCAGGTATTAAACATAAAATTTATTATAACTGTTTTCAGTAGTCCATTGAATTGATCATGGTATGATTTTCTTTATAGAACTCCCTTGATACCTTTTGAATGAGGTTTTTGTTTTTGTTTTCTTTCCAATTAAAAGTACATCCTATTGTAATACCTGTTTTATACAAAATATTTTTGTATTAAAAGTTAAATGTTTGGTGGTATTGCACAAAAAATAATTTAATGGATGAGACTGTTGTAAGAGATTTCAAATGAGAAATAAAAGGGCGAAAACACAGAAATATATTTTTAAACTCCCCTCCTAGCAGATAAGTATGCAAAAAACAAAAGTATCTGGCATTATTCAATAATAGCTTAGATTTAACTAATTTAATTTTATACTGCTGACTGAAACATTTGGAAAATATATTTTTGCAAAAGAATTTGTTATTTTTCCAATGGAAGTACCCTAACTATATTTTAAGTCTAGAATGAGTTCATCTTTATTAATTTAATAAGTTTTGCCATTATTAACTGAGAAAGGTGATCAATGCATATTACCTCATGTGTGGTCAAGAAGTACATTATGTTTGTGTTATCAATATTGGCACATGGATTTTATAACATTACAGTGTGTTGTAATTAGGATAACTAATTATGTTTCTATGATGTATTCCATTTGCTTGTTTGGTAAATTTTACACATCTGTTATAAAAACATAAGTTTCTCTTGTTTCCATTTTAAATCTTAATAATATGAGATTTCCAATATTGCTAATATTGCTGTCTTTGGTTTTGTCAATTCATTGAACTTTCACTATTTTATTTTTATATATTTCTGATTTTTTAAAATCAAAAATTTAATAAAAGTTAGTGGAAGAGTTAATCAAATTTTGTGCTATAATTTTATCTTTCTCTTTTCACTTAATTTATCATTTTTTTATTCTTTTATTTATCTAATGGGAAATATACTTAGTATTAGAACCCGTTTTTGAAACCAAGGATAAATAAAACAATATTAATTTGTCAGCTATATAAATATAACAAATTTATGTATATAATTCCTCAAGCAGTTAATGAATTAGAAATATTACATATGCATTCCTTAAAAAAATAAAAACTTATGTCTTTTATGTTAAAAATTGCACATTTTTTTGTAAAACTTAGATAAGAATTAATTTATAGTTATAATTCACATTGTTAAATGTGTATATATTTATTCATAAATGTATGTTATAAATAATGTTAAATTATTGTTGTAAATTATTCATAAATGTATATTATAAATAATGATGTAAACAATCGATTTCTTTTTTCAGAAATATATCCTGGGATTATATATTATATGAAGTTTACTATTTTATCATGTCAGGATCAAAACTCAATACTTGTTAGGTCTTTATCATTTACATATAGCATCAGGTCAATCACAGTTAATTAAAATACCTACATTCTGACAAATATTCGAATAAAGGATTTCAATATTCAGCTTATTGAATCTTTTTAACTTAAATACTTGTTAAAATGCGATTATTTTTAAAATATCTTTTGTTTACCAAATATATTCTGAAAAGTAACCAGAGAATACATTCAAAATTTTTTTAATTTATTTTTTACAGAAATTTCATTTGTGCTTATATTTGGGATTGATCTTTTTATTTTATTTTCATTTACAACCTATTTAAATTTTTTTCATGTTCAATATAAATAGTTTAATTTTGTATGCTCATGTTTTAAATTGTTATATAAAGATTTTTGACGTATTACAAAGTATTCATAAACCTGTAAATTGTGAGCTGGGTGTTTTCTATATTTTTCTTTATAAATATATTTGGTGTTTTCTTATTTGCTCTCATATTTTCTGGAAAGAGATGTTCCTATATATGTATAGTGATGAAGCTTTCTAAAATTTAATTTAAAATATTTAAATATGATTAGTTTTGTTAAGATGTATAAGGTTTTTTTCTCTCATCCACATGTAGTATTCTGGGAAATATTATATTATTAATTTTACATGTATAAAATTTTTTTATCTAAAATTTGTGCTTTACTGACATATACTTAAATTTTTTTTAATTAATGAAAACTGCTAAATTTTTTAAAAATGAGAATGAAATATATCTAATATTTTGTTCTATTGTCATAATGTTCTCTCTGATCTAAAAATGAATTACCTATCATATTGGTTAGGGAGCAAAATGGGCATGCATTTAAAGTAAGGAAATGACGGCTACTATAAAATAATGACACAAATTACTGCTGTGTCAATAAAAAGCATTTAGTATTCTGGTACTATATTATGGCTTTTGTTATTGAAAAATATTTTACAGTGAAAAATCTGTTAATTAAAATATCACATGAAATTGACAACTATACTATTCTTGCTGTATTTAAATTACGCATTAAGAAATGCTTTAAAATAAATTTGTTATGAAAATAGCAGACCAGGGATCTTTGATAGAAATTAGTTTTCATATGCCTGGGTTTCTAATACATGAATTCGAAAATTGAGTATTAATAGTTTCACCTCTTGTGTGTGTGTGATATGTGAGTAATGAAATTCTCCACTGCCTAGCAACACTCATAAATTCCATCTTTTGATCCTAACTTGTTTCAACTCATTCAGTTGATTCTTTTATGTGTTGCTAGTAGAGAACTTTCCTTACTGTGGAAAATTCAAATCCATTGCTTATTCAGAAAGAATGTTACATTTTAACTGGTGTTTTTTCGATGAGCTGCAATCCGTGTAGATCTATAATGATAGCAAGCATAATATGGTTGTCTGTTCTCATGGTTTTTGGTATTATTATTTATATTCTATGTAGATAATATTAATAAAGGTTTGTAGTAGCTCTAAGACTAGCCAGTGTTTAAAATTTTGGTAAAAATATTTCACAAAGTAATTCGAGACATATAACAGTGGGAATTCTCTTTCAAATTCTAGTGCATTTTTATATTTTAGTATTTTGATATGTATAGTAAAAAAAATAACATTTACTGAATATCAGTAAATATCTTTTAGCTAATATATATATATATATATATATATATATATATATATATATATATATATATATATATATATATATATATATATATATATATATGTATGTATATATATATATATATATATATGTATGTATGTATATATTATTTGAATATTTAAATGCACGATGTTAGAATGAGTTAAAGAGATATTTTTAACAAAAAAAAATATTAATTATTTAAATGGATACAAGGTTTCTTTGTTTTGTAAATGTGAATAGTTTATTATTAAAAATACAAGAACAGAATGAAATAATTTAAAGTTCCAAAATTACTTTCTATACAATGAATATATTTATAAAAACTAGACATTTTTTGAGTGAATGAAAAGCATTAAGTGAGTTTTGTTAAGAATTTCAGTAGTCAAAAGGTTTAAGAAAAAATTGCTATTTTAAATTTCAGTATAACTTGTTTGAATCATTAGATTGTTTTGGAAGAAACAATGTTTAAAGTAAAACTCTGAAGTTGATGCAGTATACTAAAATATTGTTAGTAAAATGTAACATCAAATTTAAGAAAGTGTTCTGGAATAGCTGTTAAACTTGTAACTTTATTTAGAAAACTTGTAAATTTGAAAATAATTTTATTGTACAAATATAAAGAAAGCATAGATCTGATAAATCCAAACTGTCAAATATGAGGAAGGCATGAAAAAACCTAAAACAGGAATGAAAATGGAAGCTCTCGAAATTGAAAGGTAAAAGTTGTAGGTTTATTGGAATCCTTAAAACACATATACTTACTTACCTTCTGTTTTTATATTTATTTTTGTAACTTTCTTTATTATTATTATTATGTTAAAGTCATCTGCTTAGTAATGTGTATTATGTCATTTTCTGATAGAAGGATTGTTACATGTAAATTAATGAGGAGTTTTAAAATGCTGAGTCAGGTGGGAAATATTATTTAATGACTTTCTGTGTTAATTTTTCCAGTCTTCCTTTGCTTTAAATCCGTTTTTGCGAAAATACATGAAATTTCCCTGTTAGAGTTAAGAAAAGTATCATGTACAGCATCACTGGTTATATAAACCCTTATTAGTTTGAAAGTTGTTTATACTTCATTCCTTATGGTTGAAGATTTCAAGCATACATTAGTAATATGTAAACAGAAGTCCTGATATGCCTAATTTTGGTTTCACCATTTCAGAAAAATTGTAGGAATTAATTTCAGCAGTATGGAATGTGTAATTATATTAGCAGAGTAAGAAAGTATCTTAGAGAGTCCTTTATTTTCCCTTTTATGAGTGCTTTCCAACAGTCATTCATTTGAATGTTAGTCTAGAAAATAACCTGAGTTAATGCTACACTGAGGACTATTGTGGAACATGCCCAATTTTCTTAAAAAAAAAAAAAAAAAAGCTTACTACTATCACCCAAAAAATGATAATGAAGTTCAGCAATATCAAATAAGTAGACATATCAGCAGTAGCTCAGAAGTTTGGAGATTTGTTCATCAGTTGATAGTGTTAGACTTCAGAGTGTTCCATTCTTTTATGGCATTGGCAAACATCGATGAAATGAATAAAATAGCATTAATTAGCTTATGCTATTAATGCAATTTTATTGATTTTTCATTACTTTGAGACAACTCATGTGTCTCAAAATAGTCAAAAACAATATTGAAAGTAATTACACTGTATCAAACAGATAAAAAGCTGAATTCTTAGGCACCCTTAATTATAATATTTTGTCACTCATTAAGGGCTTACCTCAGAAAAACTAACCATAGATTTTGCATCAAACAATGTTATGGAACATGCCTAGTTTCTGTGCAAATTGCGTCACTCTTCAGTTTATGAGACACTCAGTAAGTAGCTTATAAGTAAGTGATTGCAGGGAACGTAACAATTAATGTGATTGAATTTCTCAGATGTACCTTGGCCAAAAGAAGATTAATTACACGATTTGTCTTCCATCTGGGGCATGAAGGAAAAACACCACCATTTCACTGTTGATTAATATAATAATCTTATCAAGTTCTAAATTAGGATTTGAAATCAATTTATTTCATAATTTCTGAAGGTCTGAAACAACACATGGTTTACAACATAATAATAAAGAAGCATCAAATCATGTCTGGAGAATTAGAGCTTCTGTTAAAATACTTCATTGCCAATATTCATAATTTCCATGTTCTCTGAGGTGTCGGGTTTCTTTTCAAATATGGAGATAGGGTTCCTTGAAATGTTCTCAGATCTGTAAATGAATAATGTCCTTGTACTTCCTGCTGCTGTTGTCTGAGAAGAAAGTATCTGAATGCAGAATTTGCTCAAAGAGTGCAACACTTCATTTGATTTTGGCCAAAAAACAACTGTACCAGAGTTTTTGTTTACATATATGGGGAAACCTTTATTTACATTTGCTGTAAATGTGCAATTTTGAAAATAATTCCTTTCACATGCCCATTTATGAATTATTGAAAACTATTTGTTTTAAAATTTTCCGACTTATCATTCAATTACTTTAAAATTTCAAAATATAACTATGAAGTTTCCATGCATTTATATTAGGTTGAGTGATTTTTACATATGTATTAAAATATTTTATTTTGATTATCTATTTAAACATTACTGGTTCAAAGTAAAAAACACAATAGGGGATTCTTCTTTTTTGTAAGTATAAGCATATCATAATTAGAGGTCAAATGTTTCTGATATTCAATGAAAATTGCATTTCAAATATTTTGGATATGTGTTGAAAAGGGAGAAGAAAACCACAACTCCCAAAGACTTTTCTGGGTATTACTTATATATATATATATATCTTACACCCACGTATAAATCCATTAAATGCTTTACTCCTGAAATTCTTTGATATTGCGTCCCTGGGTGGTTGATAGGGAGAGGTATGCCTCCAATAGTTTTCCTTTGGGTAGTAGAGAGGAAATAAAATATTCTCTGCAGACCAACAGACAGAAGTCCAACCCCTTTGGGGCTCTGGCAACTTTTTTTCCATTTTCACATCAGCACAGAGGATCTTGTGGTCCTTCTTTTTACAGATAAGGCTGTGGTGATCGTGCCAGGGCTGTCTTCTACAGCTTCTGTGACATTTAGGACTTTTGGACATACTCCATGGACACATAATCAAATGCTATCTAGTTCACTGATGTTCATTTATAAAAAATAAACTATTGAATTTTAAGATTTTGTATTAATTTTTTGTTTGAAGTATTTTTAAAGTCAAAGGCTCCAAACGAGTTGAGAACAGCTGTATACTCATAATTTTCTATATTTCTGATTTGATGTTTAAATATAAAGCTCTTGGTATCAATATATCATTCATTTACATGAGCATTTGCATGTAATCAGTTATTATTTGCATATAATTATATACTCTTATTCATTCTATTTACATTGTTTAAATTATTTACAAAAATAATTTTTGTTTTTAATGTCATAAGTTATTCTAAAACATAATTTTTACCCTCACTTTGAAATTTCTTCCTAAATATGAATTATGTGAATGTAATGTATCAGAAATAATATATTGTATTGTAATGCATTTGAATGTTATGGTGGGGGAATAAAAATATCCAATTTATAATTTTTTCATTTAGTAAATTTGTAGTTATAAATATTCTATGTTTTATATTGTAGCAAAGCATTGCAAATTTATCAACAACAAGACCTCAGCCAGAAGAACCTTGTAATGACAATTCTGATAGTTTGGATTTATCAAGTGCATCTACATCCCAACTACCTCAACTGTCTCAAGCAAAATCTAATTCTGGATCCTCTAATTCTTCACCAACAGAAACTCCTACACCCGCATCTCAATCGAATAGTACTTCCCCTCCATTACCAACTTTGAGTCCTGGACCAACTGATATGTCTGAGGCCCCCAACAACTCAATGGCTGCTTTATCTCAGTTTACAAACCCTATGTCTTTGTCACAAGCAATGGCAGTAGGATATGCTCAGCATACACTTTCCAACTTTGCCCATGCAAGTGGCATGTTAATGCACAATCCCAATTACAACCAAGTGCAAACAACTGTTTCATCATCTAACTATCTTACACCATCAAATCCTACTTATAATCAGGCTCATTTGCAAGTACCGTATTCCTGGAACTGAAATGCATTGCATTTTTGTTATTATCTTTTGTTATTTAATGATCATTATGTAGGATCATTTTACTCAGACAATTTTTCTCTCATCATTAGGGTTTTATTGCATTGATAATTTGGCATGTACATGTAGTGGTTATGCGTTAAGTAAATCATTAATAATTTTTATATTTCATCGATTTCATTGGAACACAGGCTGTTGCAGTTAGTATTGAATTCTTTTAAATTGATTGTTGAATTGTTGTATTTTTATATGCAATTTATTTACCTAGTCAAATTTTTTTATTTCATTGATATACTGATTCATCTGGTAGTTATTTCAATACCAAAAGGTTTTTTTTAAAAAATCTATTTAATTGGTTTTGTTAATATATATGCGCACACCATTATTAAAACAAATATTATTTTTTTTGTTATGAAAACTGGGATGTGTCTAGGCCAAATGTGAAACTTAGGCCATTTATTTAAATTCTATTATGCAAATGCACTTCTAAAGTGAATTAAGAAATTTTTCTCCTATACAAATTGTGAAATGCATAAAAAATACTGTGAAGTATGCAAATAGATTTTTATTCAAAAATAATGATAAAATGCAAATTAGTCTATTAATTTTAGCTAATAATGACTGCTTTTTAAATCAATGTGGTTAATTAAACATACTGTTTTGTATGTTCGTTTTTAGTTAATAGTACATAGTAAAAGACTTTTTTAATATGTGACTTCATTAATTGTTTCATATTATGTTCTATCATTATGTAAAATAGAATAATATAAAGTGTAAAACGTTTGGTTTAAAATGTAAAACAGTTTTTGGTAAGAAATAACAAAATTTGTATATTCTTAACTTGTTTCAAAATTGAATATAAATACTATCATTTAAAAACTGCTGATTCTTTTGGGAGTGATGCAGAAACTCTTCATATTTACATGGTCATTGAATCAAAAATTAGTTTCTAAAAAGATATTAAGTCTCAGCTATTTTTTATATTTCTATTTTATTTTGCATTAATTTTAAGAAAAGCAAGTTTTTTTTTCACCGTGTAACATATAAGTTTCAGTTTAAATGCTACTAATATGTGTGCATATTTAAAATAATATTTTAAGTGTTGATTCAAGATTCTATATTGAATAATAAGTTACTAAAATAATCATAAGTAAATCAATCCAAATTTCTGAAACATTAGCTATAAATTTTAACCATTATCTATAGGAACAACAAAAATAGTTTGTATATTATGATTAATTATTATATATTATGATAATTATAATATTTAGAAATAATGCTATGTGTACATCCTTGTTATAGGTTTTTTCAAATTTTTACAACTTTTGAATCATTACAAAACCTGGTGATATTAGAGGAGGCATATTTTTCTTTTTTTTATTCTTGGATTGAAAGCTTTTGTTTATACTTTTTTAGTTTTTGTTTTATAGTTTGATTAATATTTTTAACTGAACAAGTTCTTTTATTTTTTTATTTCTTATTTACAATGTAAGTCAGTTGTTCCTGATAAGAGGGAAAGAAAAAAGTAAAGCAGTTGTTTCATTTGTGTGCAATTGTTTCATTGCTTTTCTGAAGAATAAAACTTATTCTATAAATATCCATAAAAGATGTTGAATTTGTGTATATATGAAGTATGAAAGAAATGAGTCTTTATTTTTCTTAAAAATTCATTTAACTTGTAGAAATCTTACAGTATGGAAAATAGTGCTTTAGTAATTTTATATTCAAAACGATTAATATATATATGAAAACATTGCATTAATGAGCCTTTCTAAGATAAGGCAATGGGGTATATTTTTTCCTGCCTTTATAATTTTAACAGTATTTCTTAACATTTAAAAATATTAACAGTAACTTTAAATATTAGTTCAGTAACATAATTATAGTAACAGCACAAACATTGGTAGTAATTTTTTAAAATATATTTATTCATATTACAAAAAACTAAAAACATAGTTTTTAAGAGTTTAAATTTATAAACTGAAAGAATTGTCTGCTCTTTCTACTTTAATATTTATCAGTCTAAAATGTGAATTTGATGTTTATCAACAATACAATCAGTTGATCAAGTTTCTAATTCAGAAATAATTGATGCAATTTTTCATGAGTTGACTAAGTGGCCTTATGAAGAGTTCTATTTTGTTTTTCATTAAAAAGTGTCCCTTCAAGTTAGTTTATCTGAATTGCTAGTTAAGTGGCCGCTTTGAATTGGAATTCATTGTAAACAGATCCAATTGACTTAGCGCACATATTTTATGTGTATCTAAAGTCACCACTAAATAAATGTGACTAAAAATGTTATTTCATTCAATAAGATTCTTAAATTTGTTTGTATACTGTATGAATGTATTGCTTGTTGTAAGCATTTATTTATATATGCTATTAGTTTGAATTTTTTGTTTTATTTCTACAATAATTTTTTAAGCTTGTGTGTTTCAATTTATCCCTGTTTAGAAAAGTTTAATGTTTATAGATTATCTGAATGTAAACAAATTTTATACTTTGTATTTTTTATACTTCGGTATTTGCCACACATGCAAACTATTAATTCTTTTCCTTGTTTACAAATTATTTGCATTAAAGCATGTGAAATATTTTTTTTATTCAAAAAATTAGCTTTCAATTGAAATATTTTACATTTAATATGAAAATTTGACAGAAAAGACAGGAATTAATGTATTTAAAGTACTTGCAAAAGTGTATAAGTAGAAGAATAGTACTGCTTAAAATGTGTGAATTATCTCTTACAGAAATTTGCTGTATAAAATACTACCTGATATTACCATTTGTATATAATTATTGACAATCCAGAACTTTGTTCTGACGAAAACTACATTGCAATAATTCTCATCTTTAGAAGATCTGGAAAGAATGAAAATTCTTTGAAAATTAATTATATTCACTAAGTGAGTTCATATTTTCAAAGAAGAGATTAAATATCACACATTTGAAAAGTTTCAAGTTAATTTTTATTTTTAATTTCATAAAAAAATTTTTTTCATTTATAGTGTAAAATATTCTTTTCAGGAAATTTATTAAAAATTGCAATTCATAATTTTCTTTCTAGAAATCTGTGCAAACTATTGAGTTACTAACTATTACTTCATAGAAATCTGTACTTGGTAAAATTTCCTAGATAGATCCCAGAAACAATTTTATTGTTTCTTTCTGTTAAATAATCTCAAGCAAATTGGATTTTGTTGGAATTTTTATAACAATATCTAAATTTTTATTTTAGAAAGATTACAATCTCAGCAATTAAATATAAATTTTTATGTGTAAGTATTGACTCTGGTTCACAATTTAAATCTACACTTTAAAAACTTTTTAATATATATATATATATATTTTATGTTTTATTTATTATATTGTGCTTATAAATATATGTAGATAATAAGTGTTAGTGACATAAAATAGTGGGCTTTTTTTCATATTTATTTTCCATGATGTAAACTTTGGAATTTTTACAAAATGTTTATCAACATTTTTTATTCTTCCATTTTTCACTTTTTTATTTGTAACTTAATTTATCATAAACAATAATTTAAAAATTATGAGTAATGATTGTATATCAACTTACTTAAATCAGGAAGCCTGTTAGTTTCAGTAATTGAAATAACTTTTAGATTATATTCATTAGTATGTTATTTAAATAGTTGGTTCACTATAAATATTACAAATATTAGAATGCAGTGCTGATTAAACATTTTTCTATTGTTCGTGTTTGTAAAGTATTTGCTTGAAAATAATGTATTTCAAAGATGTTTTAACTCATGCAAGATGTATATAATGTTCTCTCTGTTTTGTGCTATCTTAACTTTCATTAGTACCTCTAGATATTATCCCTACATTTTTCTGAATATATTTCTATATATATATTTTAAAATTATCATTTTTTTGTGTGTGTGAGTTTAAAATATAATCATGTGCAAAAAGTTGTCTTATTGATTAAGTAGATGTATTTTAAAATTTCCCTTAAATGTAGATTCACTGCAAAATAACACAACTAAATTCTGTTTTAAATTTCTTGCATGATTTATGATTTTACTTTGATGTATATTAAATTATAGAATTTTAGTAGTTTCTCTGGTTTAATATACTTGTTTAAATTTAAAAATTGTAATCATTTTGAATATTTCAAATTATCAAAGTTGAAAATTAGTAACACATACAATATAGTTGAAGAGCAATAAGTAATGAAAAATGTGTTGCATGATATTTTCCTTGTATTAGCTTAAATGAAAATCAACAGATTTCTTTTAAATTTGCTTGAATACACATTTGTGCCAATATTTGGCTTGTTATATGATTTAGCACATATTTTTGTGCATATTAGCTTTTAATGTATTCTTATTTCCATGTGAAAATTAGCTGATTTCCAAATTAAATTGAGGAGAACATTTTAAATTTTTCTGAATGTTTCATTATGTATAGTTGCAGGTTTCTCCCCCTAGTATTTTGAATGTACCTTTATTATCTGCAAGATTGAAGTTTTAGTGCTTTTTAATCAAATTTCCTTTTTTTTCCTCCTTGAATTAATTTACTTATTCAGAGATAAAAAGTTTAGAATTTTGTGACAAAATTGCATGAGGCTATTGCATTTGGTTTTTCTTTTATATTGAATTAAAATTAATACCTTTTTATACTTTTCTAATCATTATACTTGCATCTTAATGTAATGCAACAATTTGTTTGTATCGTCTTAATATTTTTTAATTAAATGAATATGGACAAAAAAGATATTTCCTTTATTCAGAACCATTTTATTCTTGTGGATTTGATTTAAAATGAACCTTTAAATGCAGTTATCTATTTGGTGAATTTCTTACACATGTATACAAATAATTGTGAAAAATTTACATACCATAAGTACCATAGAAACAAATATATAAATTTGTTATTGTGCTATCTATTTAATATCTCAAAAAGCTTGAATGCAAATGGAAATTTAACTGTGTAATTTTATTTTTTTTAAAGGAATATTATTTTTTACCAATAACTTTTTAAAACTTCATACTCTGTTAATTATTATCAGCTGTGTAATATTGGTCTAAAATTAAGCATATCTCATAATTTGGGGAGCTGAGAGTGTTGTAATTTTAATGCTCTTCGTGTCTAGAAAGACCTAACTGTATAAATTAAAGGGCTCAGAAACAGTTTGCAAGGAAAACTGTTTTATAATAGTTACCAGATTGATAAAATACTCAGTAAAATACTTAGTAATTGGAAGAAAATCTTAAATTCATACCCAGATCATGTCACAGTGATGTTTGTGGTTCACAGTTGAGACTAGGATATCAAGATATGCTTTTAATAGTAGAGATATGCTATTTTAAATGTATGGTATTATGTGTTGTGCTGTTTTAGTCAATTAGTTTATATCATTCAGTTTTTACAAAAAATTAGTCTTATTTTTGCTATTAGTTTGAATTTTTTAAGAAATGTAAAACTATTGTTTTATCTAAGTATGCATCATTTAATAACTTATACATGCTATTAATCTGTATCAAATTTTAACTATAGTTTTTGATATGGCATTTGTTGGAGTGAAAATTTTTAGTGCAACCATGTTAGGATTAACAATAGAGCAGGAGGATGGTATATTATCTATGATGAAGATATTTTTGTTTAGCTTTTTCTCTTAATATATCACTGCTGTATATTTCTTTAGAAGCTCAGTCTTATTTATTTATAAATTCAAAATTTCTTTAAAACATATATTTTATTTTGAACTATTAAAAGAATCTTGTATTTTTCATTTCTAATTAGTTATAAATTTGTATACAAAGTTTCCATAAGTATTAAGAAACAATTTTTATAAACTCTTAAAAATTGGAATGTAAATTTTTTTGACATTAGATATATTTATTTTACTTTTAAAAATAGCAACTAATTAACTGACATTTTACAACAGTGAAATTTTATTTAGTAATATCAAAACTTAAAATATTTATTCATGTGAGCTAATTTAATATGAAATGCATATCCTGTTCACTGCAATGAATCTCGTCTGAAATTTTCTTGGATGTATAATATCTCTTTTTATTCCCTACATTATAATGCAAATTTGAGACATACATGTTTTAGTTTATTGTATTGAATCATCAGTTATACAATCATTTAAAATAGATATTATTTATAAAACTTCTTACAAGTATAAATTCTTTAAAGAGTTTGAAAAATAGAAATTGTGTATGAATGAAACATAACTCAAATAAAAACATTATCAAACATGAATAAACAGCAAAATTTTGTGGGTCCTAATTATCTTAAGGAATCAAACAATGTGAATTAACAGATTAATTTTGTATATTATTTTAAAAGCAGTTTATTTTAAATAAAAGTTCTTATCAATGGAACAATGAGGTGTGTCTGAATCGTTAAATAACAAAGTAATTATATATTATGACATTTTAGTCTTATAAAATTGTGTGGTATATTTTTACTATAGAAAATTTTTTTATTACATATAGAGAATCTTTAAATTAGACATGAAAAGAAATTATAACTGAGCTTATTCTCATTGCATTACTTCAAAAGTTATTTTAATGCTTTCTCATCATTTTTTTGAGTTGAAATTTGTTTTTAATAAGATTAAGTAATTAAATGTGTTTCTAAAAATACAGAATCTTTCATAAAACAATTTGGCTATTTTAATTAACTAATTCAATGTTTAATATTGATTACAAATTTATAAAATTATTTTAGGATTCTTCACCATTTTTAATAGTTCTTAACTATCTATAGAAAACTGTATACAATATGTTTAGGTTGTGACTTATTGGATGCATAAGCCCTGTTTCAATGAAAATATATTCTTAAAAGTTTTTTTAAAAATATTTTTAATAATCTAATAATTGATTAAATGGCCTAAATTTTGTATTGTAAGAACTTTGCTAATCTTTTGAAACTAAATATTTATTTCCAAAAAATTTCTTGCTTTCTTATTTTAACCAAGAACGTATAACTTAAAAGTTTCTGCTTTGATGAATTATTAAAACACATAAACAAGTACTTACTTTTATTTATTGTTATTCAATCAGTAGTGATTATTTTTCAATAAAGCAAGAGATAAAGTTTATGAGTTAGCTTTGTTAAATTTGTATTTAACAATGGTATCATAAATTAATTTCCTAAAAAACTTAAAATATTTGCAGAACACAAATGTAGTAGTCTAACACAACACATTTATATATGTATTATAGTTGTGGTTGCATTTAAGTCAATGAGATCAGTTTGCTAATTTTTCATTTAAGAGACAAATACTATATTGTTTCATTATAAGAATATAAATTTTAATTTATTTGATTATAATTCACATATTTGTGGTATACATATGAACTATAAATGTGTAAGAAATTATAATTGAGTGTGGAAGAAATAAGAAGTTATTTTGCAATTTCAGTACAAGCAAAATTAAAATATTCAAAAAGAATTCATTTAGAAAGGATGTTTTTTCATATCTCTGAAATTTATCATGGTAAAGTTACTTGGATTAACTTTAAGCTGTGTGTGCTTAGATATAACTGAGTGTTAATTTTATATAACTTTTGTTTGTCGCTCAACGGTCATTTTTTGCACACAAGGGCTAATTAGACCAGGACCTGCAGTTTAAAGTAGATGCCAAACTACTACAAATATCCATGCCCAAGGTGGGATTCGAACCCACGAACTGTTGAACCGAATTTATAACTCTTGGTTGCTGGTTAGCATTATCTAGTTTATAACGTATAAGTGTGTCTTTAAAAATTATTTCTAAAAGGTTGATATATTTTAATGTGCAAAATAATAAAAGGAAAGTAATACCCTTGTAATATTGTTCACTCTTACATGATATTTTAAGTTGTAAGTAAGCATCACAGGGGAAAAAAAAAACTATTGCACTGAAATTTATGATGAAATATTAAATTAATTTTAGAAAAATGTTTTGAAGAAACTAAATAGAATAGATAAATGTCGCAGCCACTCTTAGAACTGCATTTGTATTGCTTTAAATAAAAAAATGATAATTAGTTATGGTTACTCACTACACTTATACCAAAAAAGGCATTGCTTATATTTACCATTTCAAATCTTTCCCATTAATGTATTTTATGATATAAGATGCAGTATTATATTATTAAGATTTATTCATTTGCAGCTTTAATTATAGCACATTAAATCTCAAATTCTCGTTTAGTTCATAGCTAAAGTTGAGGAGCATGCCTCAAAATATGAGAGCAATTAACTTTGTTTCATATTTTCAGCAAACTGAAGCAAATTGTAATAGTTCTGAGTGTATCAAGAATTTCTTAGGCTTCTAAAATTAATGTAAATCGCTTTCTTTTCATCCCACAAAGTTACTTTATTTAGTATGTCGTAATCTGATGAAATTAGCCATCAAGTACTGTAAATTTTAAGCTACAAAACCAACTATTGTATGCTATGGTTGCAAACTGTTATATACTAAACGTTACATATATGTTCTATGGTATTAATCTTTTTCAATATTTTATTTGCAGTTTTTCAACAAAATTTTCATATTTATATACAGGGAATAAATTCCTGACATTAAACAGAATTTAATCATTTAGAAAATACTTTTTAAGTTATTATTTAGCAGTTATTGACAATCTTAAATAAAGTTATTAAAAATTGTGTATTGTCATATAGTCAATGTCTCATATAAATATATCACTGCAATTATTGAGTAAAATTGATGTCGATTACCATTAAATACATCAAGTATTTTTTTCTGAATGTGAAGCATTTGCTTTTCTATAAGTTTCTGTATATTTTAATATCACATAGGTTTTTTTTTTTTTCTTTTAAATTATTAATTCAGTAAGGTAAATAAAATTAGATGATTATATATAATTATCTGAATTATGGAATAAAGATTTTTAATATTCGTTAATGACTGTGTTTGTTGATAATTTTGCGCTTGTGATATTTATAAAATACACATGGTGATTAATGAGCAACATGGTATAGAAAATAAGAAATTTGTAAAAATGCAACTCTTGTAAATTTCAATTTAAGAATGTGTAAGTTGACTTTTATTATTGGAAAGGTAAGAAAATATTTTAGTTGAATCAACCATCATATTTAGTTTTATTTAATCGGTTGTTCATAACTTATCTCTTATCTCAAATGTCTCTTGGATTTACTGTAAAAAAAAATTAAACCATATAAATGTGAATTTAGTCTTAAATGAATCTATTTGTAGTAAATAATGCATTAAATAATCATTATTTGTTAGAGATCTTAAAATAAAGCTTCTGGTATTAGGAGTAGAATACTGAATTCTTATACATAATTTTTCAATCTGGTGTGATTTAAAGTTTTTCTGTTTTGGGATGTTTTGTTTTCTACACAGTTCTCCCTTTTGATTTTGTATATTCCTTTTATCTTATTTTGAATGTTACATTTTTAAACTAAAGAAATTTCTTTTTATTGACAGTTAACAGATTTTTTTCGAAAACTGTTATAATTCGTAAATGATTCGTTTAATCAGTACTGCTTCTTAGTATTTTTCTGAACATTTTCTTGTAATTTATTTACATAAATACATTTTATTTGTTACTAAGTATAATTTATTTATTCCTTTAAAACAGGAGTTCTTAACCCAATTTGAATGAAAACAATTTTTTGAGGGTGTGTAATGAAAAATTTAAATTAATGTTAATTTTAACCTAGACTTGATCTTAAATAATTCATTTGTCCAAAAACTGGAAAAGATCAGTTATTGTTTACTATAAAAGGATTCATCTATAAGAAATCAGCCATATAATTAAATTGAAGTTTTTGCTTAGCTTTCCTTAAATTAATAAAATTATTTCTGTTAAAAACAAATTAATATGAAATTTTATGCAATTATATTGGCATTTCCAATAATTTTTTTCAATATTTTGATAGTTATTTGCGATTATTAATTAAGTGCCCAAAGAAAATATTTGTAAAATGATTTAATTATAAGAATAAGTATAATTTTTATTCAAGATCTTTAATAGTTAAAGTGTTTTTAAAATTATCTTTAAATATTATGAAATATTTATATATTATTTCATATAAATAGTATACTTAATTTTGTATGAAAAGTAGAAATTATTAATTTGATAATTTTCTATTCATTAAAAGTTTTCATGATAAAACTTTTCATTAGAAAATACTTTTAAAATGGTGAGCAATAGTTCTAATGGTACAAGATTGTTCTAAAAAGTTGAAAGGTTAAGAACTTCTGCTTTAGAAATATCTTTGAATATTTTGTTTTGAATAAGTGCCATAGTTACTTTTGTTGCTAATATTGCACTTTGTAAACATAAGCAGTTTTCAAGAATTTGCAAGGAATTTTAACTTGCATTTCTCTCTTTGCAATATAATATAATAATAAAAGAACTCTTTTATTTATTTATTTATTTTATAACAATATAAGCAATAGTTTACATTTCTTACTTCTATAATGCAAGAAATTTAAACTGCTGCACTGTTTCCAATAAAAATTTTCCAAATTATTCATTATTATGTGTTTAAAAAAGTGACTTTTTACTTTACAACTATTTAACTTGTGTGATTATTACTGCTCTGAAAAGTTATTGATAAAAATAAATATACCAAGGTACCAAAGTGGTACAATCTTGTAAATACGCAATTTTTCTTTTGAAGATTATTTGGCAGTTCAAATTGTGTCTAGAATTAAAGAGTAGAAAGTATGCTTGCATATTTTAGTTTTCTCTGTCCTAATTTTTTCAGAACAAATTTTTTCATTATTGAATATATTTATTTTATTGCAACACATTTATTTCTGAATTTTATTCATGAAACTCATGAAAGCTTTTTTAAACAATCCAATGCTTTCTTGGTACACATTACACGTAACTGAAATACCCTTTTTTAAAATGAGTGGAATTTTTATATGCTTTGCATATATACATGTATATATATATGTATTAGTATATATAATATATATATATAATTTGTCTTGATTCATTTTAATATCCAAATCTTTAATATTGTTTTATTATGTTTAATGATAGAATTCAATAAAGTTATTTTATTGTCTGTCATTTTTTTCAATAGTTTTGTAAAACTGCTAACATAAGAGAATAAAATGAATGCTATGCAGTTAGAATTAATAAATTATAACTGATGAAATTTTGTTGAATTTTTTTTTTTTATAATTTTCTTATTCACAAATTCTTCAACCTTTTAGTTAATTACTTAAAAATGGATGATTTTAATATATTTTGTAGAGATTTATTTATGTCTACAACATTTTTCACTTTTTAAAAATTTATCTTATAACATTTAAGTGCTCTTATTGCTTAAATTTTTTCTATCAATTAAAGTAATTTTGATTAATTCTCATTGTTGTATTATTTATAATCATGTGTATTTGTTCTGATTTTTTAATTAAGAATTTTCAGTCATTGAACTGTATAATATGAAATGTAACTCCTGATTTTATACATGTAATTATGTAAAATTAAATTTTAATTTTTTTAAGAGTTTTTATATAATTATTTCTTTAAAAACAAAGCTTACCATTTGATATTTGTTTTGTTAATAATTTGTTGTTTTTATTAGTTTTATAACAAAAGCTTTTAATATTCATGCTCCAGCAACATGCATTAAACTAATTTGAATACCAAATTCCTATTAAATCATTAGTTAAGCACTAAATAAAAACTTAAAAAACTGCACATATAATTTAGTCATTTTTTAATACTTTGCTCATCTGTTTCCATATTAAAATTTACAAAAATTGTTTCTTTGTTTTCTTCTTCCAGGATTTTCTTCATCTTTTTGTTTAATATTTAGCTATGGGAATTGCATTAGTTAATGTAATTTTTATTGTTATGTGTGCATGGTAATTTTTATGCTCAATTGTATTTTATTTTCATCCTTAATTTTTGGACTTCTGTATTTATTTGCTTTATTCTATGGTCTGTTAAGCTAAAACCTTTTTTAAATTATTTTAAAGATTTTATTCATATATATATAAAATTATAATTTACCTATAAAAATAAACTGGGATAAAAGCTTAAAATTTTTTAACTCTGCCAAATTTTATAATTTTTTTTTATTATAATGTGTGATACTCATTTTTTTTTATTGATTTTAGGTGAATGCGCACAAATTTGTTTCATTGCATAAATTTGATTTAAAGTAGTATTTTCATAATTGTGTGTTCATTTTTAATTACTATATTCATGTTGTATTTTTAGATACATATTTACACAGTATTTTGTATAAGAAAATCAGTTGTATAATTCATCAATGCATGACTTAAACATTTTTTTTAATCAAATCAAATATGTGTTTAACATTCTTAACATGTTATATTTTTGGTATCTGTATTTCGAATTACTTAGGCCAAAGCTATATTTTTGTTTTTGAACACTAATTGTCAGTTTACTTTGTAAAAGCATTCCATTTCCTTCTATATCCTTATGTTCCACATTCAAATCATTTTTTTATTATGTACTTTTATTATTGGAGTTATAATTGAATAAAATTGCTTTTATGATTTTAGTTATAGTCTTTTTCTTTCATCATCATATTATACATATTTAAAATTTTCACTTGCAGCAAACACAAATAATTCAATGTATATTGCAAAAGAAAAAAAATTGTCATGACTTATTTTAAGCATTTACTTAAGCTTTAAATTTTTATATACTCCATTTCATTACCTAATAGTCTTTAATTTCTTATAGTTTTTTGCATACGATAAGTAAAGAATTTTGGTTTGTATGTGAAGTGATCAAGCTTTGCAAATGATTCACCATATTAAATGACGAATCTTTTTTTTTTTTAATTAACCAATTTCTGTTATTTTTGTCGATGTATACATCTAAAAGATAAATTCTATTTTGATATACGCTACTTCTCAATTTCATTGCTTTAATTTTGAAAAAGATGCTAATTAAATTAAAGTATGATTTCATTAATTTTATTTAAATATCGAAGTATAATTTATGAAGAATTTGATTAATTTTTTTATATTTCATCACATTTAGTACTAATAATAGTGATAAAATACTCTGAACACTTCTGTCGCTTCTCTAAGACTTGGAATTTAAACTATGACTAACATGCAAGTTGTCTCTGAATTATAAATTGAAGAAAAAAATTAAAATAATATATTTATCTTTTGATAATTTACACTTTCAGAATTTTTCGTGGTGGAACATAATAAAATCGACATAATTGATTTCAGTATTGACATGTCCAATGTCAACAATATTTTTCCACGAAAGTATAATTAATTTCCATAATAAATTCTTCATGTTAGGGTCTGAGATATTAGTTGTGTTAAACCGTTCAAAGTGAATTTCCTCTTGGGACATGGTTGTAGTTTTGGAATCCGCTTTTAACTGGATTTGAATCGAATCCGCACTCGTGATCGTATCGAGACAAACAAACCAATCAAGTAACATGTAATTTTGTATCTCTTATAAAATTCCGAAGTTTCTCAAAACTATTAATTGAAATAAGCATTACATGCTAAAAATATGTTTTCAGCTTGATGTAAATTCTTGCATATTCTCATTACCTCTTCTTTAGAAGAGGGGGAGAACAAAAATTCTTCTGGTCTTTTTTATGATTGTGAATCCTCGCCTTCACATGTGATTTTGTAGAGTATAGAACAAATGACTGTTATCCTTATTTTTTTCCTGAACTTCAGTCTTCACATTATGGTAATTTCTTTTCAATGTCGAAATAATTTGCAGGTTACGTACATACGACGTGTGAAAGGCAAATTATCCATTAAGGCTAAATCTTTTTCATTTCCACTAGCGCTTCTAATTCTTGGGATTTTATATACTATACAGTTGGTAGATGATATCAATGATCTCTTTATAGGAAAGGAATTCGTAGGCGAACATTTTTAAAGAATTCTGCGCCAAAACTGATTTTATAATAGCATTTTTGGATGATAGCTTCTTGCTGCTTCGTCACAGAATGCCAAGCTTAGAAAAAGTGTATATCTATAGTTTATATAATAGAGTAATAAACATTCTAGTAAATCTTAGTTTTTGGTAACCGAGCTGTCAGCTGAACCTTTTGCGCACTGCACTGGCTGAACATTTTATGGGTTCATTTCCAATCTCAGATGGTTAAGCTGGCAGCCGAGTAGTTAGCGCTTTTGCCTTCGGTTCAATGCTTGTGTTCGAATTCCGCATTGGGCATGGATGTTTGTAATGGTTCGGAATACACTTTAAAAACTAGGTCCCGGTCTAACTATCCTTTATGCAAAAAATAACCGTTGAGCGACAACTAAATCCATCTCGGGCGTAGTTTATAGTGATTTGAAATCCTTTTAAATGTAGGTATCTGCTGAATTAGGCCTCGCAGCAAAAAACAATTGTATCTTAACTAAAATTACAGAGTATAGATGTATAGAAATTAATAAATGTGATAGTGATTTTTTTTTTCATTTTGTATTTTAATGACAGAAACTTTGTTGATATAAATTATGGTTGAAAGAATTTAATTGAATAATATATTTCAATTCACATAACATTGTAAATGAAATGAATTGTTTTCTCAGTATACTGAAATTAAGTTGTGGTTAATATCTCATTTAAAATAAAGTTTTAAGTAATGTTTGAATTTTTCTTAATTTTGTATGTATGCAAATAAAGATTACTAGAAATCGGTTAAAAAATTCTACAATAATTTAAAGGCCTTAATTGAAATTCTGTAAAGAAATAATACAATCATTAATTCATAAAATAGTGAAAAAATGTCTAAAAAAAAAGCAACTCATATTAATGAAACATTTGTTTGTTGAAATATATATCCTGGAAACCTAACCAAAAATATATGTTTGTTAATAAGTCAAAAGCAGAAATTTGATTTGTCACTCAACGGTCATTTGTTGCACACGAGGACTAATTAGACTGGGACCTAATTGTTACTGACTGGACTGTTTAAAGTGGTCTCTTAATCATCCAAACCCAAGTGAGGAATCGATTCTATGAACTGTTGAACCGAAGACTAGAATGTTAACCATTCGGCTGCCTACTTGGTATCATCTTCATGTGTTTTCCGATGATTTCGGTTTAGGAAATTACCAATAATGTAAGTGAGTGTAACTCCAGATAAGCGTTAATAAGCTAACTGCAGTCTCTTCTTTCACTACAACAGCAAAAGTTAAAAATATCGAGCAGTTAAATAAAATATACTTTTTAGTTAGCTGTTCGATATCAGTAAAATGCTTAATTAGTTAATTAATTTTTTTGTAAAATATTACATTTAGGCAGAATTTATGTGATCGAAAAGCGTTAGGTTCAGTTGAAACATTAAAAATCTTAATTTAAACTAGAAAATCTATACAGTTAATGACTAATAGAAATTTTAGAAGTAAAATAGAATTTACCACAATTATCTTCAGGATAGCTTTTTAAGATAAATTAAGGATAATGATGGAAATAAGTTAGTATGGTATATTATAAATAATAATTATTTGCTAAAAAAATTTCGTTGCAATGAAATTTAGCTGGTATGAACATCTAAATTTGATTTGTTGTAAATTTGAGTTATGAAATATTATATTCATAAATCAATGATATCATTGCAAGTTACCTCTTGTGATTGTAAGCATTAATTTATATTGATAAAAATGATTACGTGATATTTTTAGATTATCATATTTAGTTTATTAATATATCTTAAATATTAACAACTGTACAATTACATGCTTGTGTAAATGCAAGTACACTGCTGCAAAAGTAAAAAATATTTGCGAGCAAAATTTTATGTCATTGCAAATTAATTCAATTTGAAACGAATTTTAGAAAAACGTATCAATAATTCATTTTTCATCCTTAAAATACACAACTTTTAAAAAAAAATGCAAAGTAAATTGTGAATTCAAGAAAATCCTTTCGTGACAACCAAGCATGGGCATAAAACACACGCAACAAAACAATACAGAAACTAAGACGTAACAAAATATACGGATTTAATTCTTCAAAATGATAGAAAAAAACAAAATTAGAAAATCATTTTTACCCATTGAAAACGTCACAATTGTGACATCACTTTTGTACCAGAAGTCGCCATCAATGGATGTCTATCAAATATTCCATGGACGTCTTCTAGACCATCAAACTACGATTACTCTATCAGCTATGGACATATCACAGTTGTCTACTGAATTATGGATCTTGCTTAAGAGATCAAATGGAATTTGAATGAATAGATCAATAGATGTACATACTTTGTATGAATATTCTACCAGAAAAGACATCGCAAAAGATAGAAGAAGATTTTTAGTGAAATTATATATATATAAATGCTTAGTTAAAATCTGGTTAACATTTAAAAGCTATCTTGGTACAAAAAAGAAAAAAAATTCAGCTATGGGAATTTTCGGGAACAGTTTCATACTTTCCTTCAAGGCTTAAATATAGCTGGGTCATTGCTAGTTTTTTTTCTAATTTTTTTTTATTATATGCAAAATGAAACTCATCTATCGTAGAAAATGACTCCTTTGCATCAACTGCTGCTATTGCAAGGGAGTATCTCAGGTAGCATGCAACTTTAATGGACTTTGCTCTGTATTCATTGGATTGTAATCTTGATTTAATTTTTTTGGACTTATGTTTAAAATAAAATACACAGAAAAGATATTTCAAGTAATTGAGTCAGCTTATGTGTGATTGTGTAAAAGAAATATATAAGGTTAACAATTCTGCAAATGTATTTCTATAGTTTTCAGTGGCTAATTCTTAACATTGTTCTCATTAAACAAAATATTAACACTAGTAAATTTATAACATTATAAATTAGGGATTTAGAATTACCATGGAGGTATTAAATATTTATACTGTAAGTGTAACGTGGTTAACATTTTAAAGAGTAATCAATGTGATTTCATTCACTTATGCTTATGTTAAGAAATATTTGAATAACAATCTATTGTTATGAAATTCAAACTTTATTTGCTTTCTTGCAAATATAGTAATTACGAGTATTTTTTAAATGCAATTACTAAATTTACTAAGATGAACTATTATTATAATATTTCAGTTTTTTTCATTCAAATTTATAAATTCACCTGATTTCAGCTTTGATTGGTAATTAATAAATGCAATGCATTTTAAAATCCTACCGTTAGAAAAAAAAATACAGAAAAGCCACCATGTCTTTATTTAAAGTATACTTTTACATTAAAAATATATACTCACAAAAGTAGTTTAAAACTTGAAATACGAAATGAAATAAAATTTTTAAGGAATCCTTTGTCATAAATTTGTTGTTTTTAAAATAAAAAATTACAATAAATTTGCCATAACGTATTTGAAATAATTTTCTAGCACTCTTTCTCGGCTATACCTTAATTTTATTTAATAACTCAAACGCCTTACACAATGTTAGGACTTATTATGATGTTCATACACCATTCGGTGACTGCGTGTGCATAATTTATAATTGGAATATAATTTAAATTTTATCTTCATAGGTATATGTACAAATGTGTCCATTTAACAATTTTACTGTTTTTTTTTTTTTTAAATTAATGTAACTGTGATTTCTTCGAGTTTATTACACAAAGACAAAGAAGTATACAGTGTTAAAATTTTCTTATGACCAATGAAGTTTTCAATATGATATCATATAAAATTCTTGAGATGCATCTAATAAAGGATCTTGCGATTCGCATAACAGTGGATCATTCGAAATAACTGGTCCGTTGTCGATGAAATCGTCATAATCCTGGCAAGGACTATTCAAGGGAGATGTTGGAGGTGTCTCTACTTTTTCTTTTAGATAGCCATCTACAGGTTCTGTTTTAGGAGTTACTGTAGGAAATAAAGTGTCTCTTGATTTGAACTGTCCTTCAAGATCCTAAAAAAATTTCACAGTGAATAAAAACAAACTACCCATTGCATGAAGGATATTTTTTAATAGTTGGTATTCCTTTACTTGCTTTCGATCAGATTTCAATATCATTTAACAAGTAAACCGACTACATCTCATTGATATATGTATAACAATGAAGTTTAATAATCAACATTAAAAAGTCTAGAATCATTTTTGGGATTATTTATATTAGAACAATTTTTTTATACACAGTAAAATTAAAACGCGCAGTTTTAAAGTATCACCATGAACACTGAGACTAAAAATAATGGAAAAATTGTTATACTAATATTATGAATACATATTGGTTGCTGAAATATTGAAATACATAGTTAAATCTAGTTTTTTAATAACTTGTATTACAATAATTAAGGAAAGTTTATGGCCAATCAACATTTGTCACCCACCCAAAATTCGAAGTGAATTTTATGCTCCATGATATAAAACAATGTGTAGAATTTGTTTAATTTGCAACATTCAGAACACTGTAACTTGATATACTATCTACAAAGCTATCAAGTTTAATAGAGAAACTTGTGATAACAAGACAAAAAAAAAAAAAAAAAAAAAAAAACAAAAAAAAACAAAAAAAAAAAAAAAAAAAAATGAGTCTTTTAAAATAATTTTTTGGTCAAACTGTAAATATAATTTTTTCTGTTGGATAATATAAAATTCTAAATCTAACTTAACGGAGTCTCAGACTTATTGATTTAAAATTGGACATAAAATGAAAAAACGATGAACATTTGTTGCTGATATCTATAACCAGGTAATATATTACTTTTAGCCGCACAAAGAATATTATATACACAACGAAATATTTGGTTCAAGAAAATGATGGTATTTTTGAATAGTCAATGTCTCATCAGAGAAGGGAATTAATTGAATAAAGTATTCAATTCCCTAGAAATTTAAGTTTTGTACTATTCTTAACTATTTAGACCAGTTAAAATTTGCCTGCTAATAACATTTTAATGGGAAGTTATATTCTGAAATTTAGCGTGCGCTTTTTATCCCAATACCATCATATATTTTTTTTTTATATGATCTGTTTCTAGAACAAAACTTTTTTCAATTTTTTTTCCCGTTTGGATGTTAAACTCATTACTAAATATGATCATGTTTCGGATGGAATATCATTAATTTCGTAAGAAAACGATCTATGTTTTCTATTTTGCTAGAATGGTAATTTTAAATTGGTGAAGAGTAAAAAAAGTAATGAAATCAATTGATAAGTTTCGAAGCTTCAAAAGATAAGTAATTTAAAATCGCGTTCATGGTGCTAGAATAGTGCGGACAATTTCTAAAATATTTCATGAAAATCTAATGATAAATTTTTTGATTGTTTCAGAAAAAAAAATAACTAATTTTTTAAATATTATTTAAAAAGTTTCTCTGTCATAGAAAATTATGAATGACAGAAACTAGTTAGAATCTAGCTTAAGAAAATATTTACAGAAGATGGAATTGTATATATTGTAATAGATTACTAGATTACTCCTAGTAATCTATAATTTAACAAAAATGAAATTTTATTTTTTTTTAAAATCCAAAATGATAAAAAGTTAGCAGTTTTGTTTATTGATAACTTCACAAGTATTATAAAGCCCTATTAATTTTGCAAAAACATAATGAATGTTTAAAGTCTCTAATAGAAACTATTTTAGGGTGTTAATTTAAAATCATGCAATTTAAATGAATGAAATTAAATTAATTAATGAAATAAAAACATAAAGAGTTACTTTAAAAATATTTATGTCCAAAGTTTTTCTTCACTGAATGGACAAGTATTTCGCGAAAACAACCATTATTTCTCTCAATTTTATTTAAAAATAAAGTTTTTATGTTGTATTGTTTTATCTAGCATAGAAGTAGAGAAAGAGAGAATTGTATTTCTCCACAGTAAAATTTAAAAAAAAAAAAAAAAATCCTCACATAATATTTTCATAGGACAGTTAACGTTTTCGAATAAAATAGAAGAAAAATGTGAACTGTAAAAACCATTAAAGTTCATTTTCCGTGAATGTTATAAGAACTAGTTCTGATCTTATATGCATTTACTATTGCATGCAGAGTAAGAATTCTTCTGAATACTGGTATTAGTTTGCTTCATCAACAATTTTTGGAAAAGTTTCAGATTTTTAATAAAATCTGAGTCATGATAATTCATGAGAGTTTAAAACTATTTCGTTACCAGTTATACAAATTAAACAATAATTATCGTTTGTTATTTAATTTATAAGTTAATCTAGGACATTTCTGTCTTTTAAATTATTCTTTTTATATTAATTGTTGAATTAATTTGTGAAGTGAGTTAGTTTTTAGATTTTATTACTTCAGAAATTACAAGTCATAGATAGATACAATAATTTATAAAATTTTTCGAATACATTTCTGAGATAAAGTAATTAAATCTCTCCTCTATTTTAAAGGAATAAAAAATTTATATCTTACCTTGATTTTTTGAAGAAGATTCCTATTCAGCGTTTCTAAGAATCTTTGTTTTTCTTCCATCTCTGGAATCCTGGAAACATCGTTTTTTAGACATCTTAAATAAGCAACTGAAGCTCGTAAAATTGTTCCTTTATTATGTTTCAGATCACGAACCAACTCGTAATGTCTGTAATAAATTCGAGTCTGAAAGTTATTCGAGGAAATTCAAAAGATGTCATTAAAATGTTTTAATATTTTTTGAATCGCTAGTTATTGTTAACAAGACCACAAAAGATATTTATGCCATACAAAACTAGCTTTACTTTTTCTTGTAGACTCTAAGTATAAATAGAAGCAGTTATGGACTATTTTTGCCTTCGAAAGCCAGTCTGAAAATGAATAAGCCTTAAAATTGGATTTCTGCAGTAAATAATATATATGGAGATTTAATAAAAATCATTTTATCATGCAACCCTCGGAATTTTATTCATAACTAGCTATATCTAAACTATTTGTTATAGAATTAACTAAATTTATAAGTTTTATTTTAGAATGATAAGAGAACATATTTCATGAAAGGTGTTATTATAACGGACAAAGAAGTTCTAAATGCTCTACTACAATGCCTTATCCGGATTGTTCTTGAACTATGGAGGTTATGAATATTTGACTATATGTTCGTAATTATTCTTTATTTGCATTTGTTGCGAGAATTATTCGTTTGTGTTCCACGAGTATATATAGTTCAGTTTACTAGATATAATTCTAAAACGAATATTTCATTTTCTGCAATAAAATGAAATCCAGTTCACATGTTATACTTCACTGCAATTATTTCGTTTCTGTTTGTCAAGGTTAGTTTCATATTACCAGAGATCCTTTTCATAAAACATTTCTGAATAGCAAAAGCGATTTGAAACTTTATTTGGGATGGTAACAGATAAATTAGCATAAAATATAAAGGAAATTATATATATATATATATATATGTTTTGTTTAATATCGAGAAGAGACGAAGAGACTGAGATCTCTACATATGTATTTACTTTGATAAGAAGACACAATATTCTAGATTTAAATCATTATACGGAATTTTGTTGAAATCTCTTATAGTTTGATTTTCGGAGGGGAAAGTATTTTATATAGTTATTTCTACGGAAATATAACAGTAAAATTGTAATTCCTCAGAACTATTATTGTTTCAGGAGTGAATTGTTAGAAATATTTTTTATTTTGTAGAGAGAATTCACTTTTTATTTATATATGTAGCTTTTACAAAATTAATCGTGATTTCCTTTTTCACTAAGCAAACACTTCTAGCCTTCTTAAATCAGAATTTCATATACAATTCAAATAGCAGTTTATCTAAAATCAATTCTCATAAAATAAATAGGGGTTTCTTACAATTTTTAGGAAAATAGCAGATTTAAAAGGTGATAGTTTTGCGAATAAGTTTGGTAATGGATCGACAAAATAGTTGCTTTAAAGCTTGGAGATTTCGATGATTTCAAGTTCTTCGGCAACTGTGTTTTCTTGTGGGGTTTTTTTTTTTTTAAGTTTAATTATGCTGTGTAGAAAACAGCGACAATTTTTTGATCAAGTAGCCGAGTTTGACAGAGGAAGGATAGTCGCCTGCCGAGATTGAGGATTATTTTTCAGGGAAATCGGTAGTCGTGTTGGACGAAACCAAACAACCGTAATGCGGATATGTGATCGTTGGATGCAGGAGGGTATGACGGACCGACGTATTTAATCGCATCCACCCCAGTGCACCATTTCACGGGATGACCGGCACATTGTACGCATGGCAGAGAAGGATCGCTCAGCCCCATCATGAATCATAGTACAACACATTGAGTCTGTAACGCATCATCCAGTATCTGAGCATACCATTCGACGCCGTTTACAGCAGAGTGGTCTGTCCGCAAGGATCCATTGTTTCGTCTACCCTTGACGCAGAACCACAGTCGTCACCACCGCCAATGATGTCATGAAAGAAGGATATGGACTGAAGAATTCAATGAAATTGTCTTTACGGACGAGTCACGCTTCTGTCTGCAACACCACGATGGTCGCATTCGACTCTAGAGACACCGTGGAGAGAGGATGCTAAACAATTGCTTTATGCACCACCACACTGGTCCTTCCTGTACTGGTCCTTCCTGCACTCAGTCTCGCACTCCTCTAGTACGCATTGCCGATACTTTAAACAGCCAGCGCAACAACTTCGAGCTGTTGGAGCCAGTTGTCCTTCCTTACCTTCAGGCTTTGCCCATAGCCATATTTCAACAGGATAATGCATGATCACAAGTGGCACGCATTATCCAAGGGTTCTCCGCCAATCTCCAGATTTAATTGCTTCCCTGATCGGCTCGCTCTCCGGATCTTTCACCGATAGAAAACATGTGGTTCATGGTGGCTTAACGATTTATCAGATTACATCCTTAGTTGCCCCACCTGATCAACTTTGCAACGTGTAGAAGCTGCTTGGTCTACTGTACTCCAAGAACATATCCAATTTGAATCAATGCCGAGGCGTGTGGCAGCGCATATCTCTAACAATGGCGGCTACTGATTTTGGCAGGAACTACACTTCACAGAAGTCTATAAATTTAACAATTTAATACTTGGTTAATATGTTATCTACAAAAAATAATTTGTTGGGATAATCTATTGTCTTTCTTGGTGTTGCAATTTGGGTGGCCAGCAGTGTTTTTACAGAATGCTTGTAAGAAAAACTTTACACGCATACGCAAAATGTGAGCTCGGAGATGTACGAAAATTGAAGAATAAGAAAACAGTAACGTCAACATACTCAAAAAAATTATTGACTCATAATATTTCAGTTGAAATTACAGCAATGAAATCATTATTAATGGCTAGTGATGTTCTGTGAAATGTCTCAAAGCTTAAGCCGTTTTCTATTGAATTTAGCTCCAGAGATCGTTATATGCCAAATGCTTTAATTTTGCTATGAATCTACATTGCGTATAATAATATGTGATAAAGTCCTCCTTGAAAAGAAACAGGAACTCATAACATTTCTAAAAAAATTGTATGATAATAAAAATATGATCATGCATTTTAGATGCATTGTCATAAGCATCTAAAATGCATGATCATATTTAGATGCTTATGAGAAAGCAAATATTCCTTATGTTACGAGATACCAATTATCAATCAATTTAGAAGACATGGAAATCATTCTTTCTACTAGACCTAACTATTAATAGCACCTGAATGACCAGGCTATTAGATATAACTATTATCCTAACTTAAAGATAAATTATTACTGATAGTCAGGCTATTAGATATAACTATTAATTACGAAAACAATAACAGATTTCTAGGCACGGGAAATAGTGGCAATCCAAAAGTTATTTCCAAGTTGCTACGCGATGATGTTAATGATAACGAACACCTTGAATAAAATGCTCAACGTTCAATATTCTTTCAAAGATATCAACGTCCATGAGTGAAAGGACACAAATGTGTACATGATTTTCTTTTGGGCTTATATGACTAAAGTGGCAACTCTACATTATTAAAATCGATCTATACAGGGAAGCAGTTTTTACAGATAATTGAATGAAATTTTTTCTGGGCATCATGATGTACATAAGTGCTTACTTCAGAGCCCTTAATTTCTCAGTTGAACTTTTGATGTTACGTTATTATAACAATTTCTTCACTTCATCCTTAACTTTAAACACCACCAATGGCCTTCAATATGCTATATAGGATGGCTACATTACTCATTGAAAAAACTCATATAATTTTCTTCAATATTCTTCAGAAAATGTAATTCTCATATTCTTTTTTATTTTGTAAAATCTAAAAAATCTCATAAAAAATAAAGCTTTTACATCGTAATTAGTATAATTTTACATTCATAAGCTACATATTTGTTTTTATGATTATTGTTTGTGCTATTATTAATATATATATATATATATATATATATATATATATATAGATAGATAGATAGATAGATAGATAGATAGGCATATCTTTAATAGTATATTATTATACTCACAAAAAGTTAAAAAAAAACATATATTTATATACGTACCTATCATTTTGCCGTGGCAAAAGTGTTCCTAGCTCTTTAATTCTGTCATTTATATTGAACCGCCTTCTTCTCTCAACTGCAATTATATAATTGTGTGCTTAGCCTAATAAATTTTGGAATTAAATGATAAAGAATACCTTTAGAAATGAAATATTAATTTTCATTTGTAAATATAATCTAAAATTTAAAAGATAGATTAATGTAGTCTTAAATGATTAATTATTAATATAAAAATTTATAAATTGAGCATTGAATTTAATTATTTATTATTATTTAATGATAAATTACAAAAACAAATCCTTTGAGCGTTCTTAAAATCATTAACAAAATTTGTTATTTTTTCAGAACAGATTTCTAATGCATTTTTTCATAAGAATTCTATCAGTTAAATCTAACAGAATCAATTTTTAAACTAACAAAATTACACTTTCATGAAAAATGCAATGATGTTTTAACATTATGACAGCAATATAAAAAAGGCATCGTATTCAATTACCGTATTTATCATAAGTGAAATGAAATAATTTAGTCAAGTTCTAAAAACTCTTACTGATCGTGGGATTTAAATTAATTTAGAATTTCAGAATGAAAATGTAAAATATATACGCACATATAGATGCATTGAAGAAGTATCACATACGGGCACACCCACCCTCATTTTTATAAACATTTAAAACCTCTTAATAACTAAGCAATCGCTTCAAGATCTTGGGGTTTATTTGGGTGAGAGTAAAATGGTAAGATTTTACTCTCACCCAAATAAACACCAAGTAAAATGAAAATATTTCATTTAAAAATCTAAAGCAAATAATAGATACAGTCGCATAACACGCCAAACTGCCGAAAGTGTTTTCTTATATACAGGCTATTTATTTCGTAATAGAGCGATACATCATAAAATCTGCCATTAGCATGTTAAAATACTTACTCATATTATGATTGTCCTTTTTTTGTCTGTCTTTAACTAAGGCATGTAGAGAAGAGGAATTCTTAGTTAGAATTATTTTCCTTATGGCTCTACTAGAGGATTGGTAGCTCTCTGAGAGAGGAGATTCTATTTCATCAGCCTGAAATACAAGTAGTTAAAAATTAATACTTTGACTTAAACTATAAAAACTTATTAACGATGAAAGGATATTTTCCGAAAAATAAAGCATTTATTTTCTTTATAAATGATATAAATAATGCATTGGAGATGAGAAAACAAGTTACATATTAAAAATTTTATTAATTTCAGAAATGGGAAAATGAAGACGTCGTTAGATTTTATTTCGATGCTTTGTTGATACATATATTTAACATATATTTACATATATTTAACATTTATTAGGAAGGAATTTAACACTTACTTTAGTTTAATTAGAAGAAATCATGGTAGGGGAAGAATATAAAAACAAACTAAAATTACTAATAGATCATACAAAACATTTTATGCATACATTAAATAAAAGCTTACATGAGCTCCCGGTAATGACATGCTCCAACTGATTGTACATGTGTACACATTTTAATGGAAATGCCCCTCCATTTGAAGTTTGGTAGTTTAAAGTTTTGGAAATATTAAATAACTTTTATTGAAATACTTCTTAAACTTTGAAGACTACAAAACTTTGAGGATAAAATTTCTGAACTTTGTTCTCGCAGTATTTCCTAAATTTTGAAGAACTTAATTCCAGCTTTTGCTTTTCGGTTTTTCCTTAATATAGAACCTGTTATTGGCGATTATTTATAAACTTATCATAAATTTTTATTAAATCATATTTAAAAATTTTCTTAAAGAAGACGTAAAACATTGAAACAATTTTAAAACAACGATCTCTATTGCAATGTAAATTTCAATATTTTACCGAAGAAAGTGAAAAAAACAAAATTTTTAATCATCTGTTTATAGTTAATACGATATCGTATGCTATTCTTCAGTCGTTATATTACCAGGATTTGCACTTTTCATAAGCTTTATTTTTCTTGTTTGTAGAGAAAAAATGTATAAATATTAACAAATGCCATCAAGATTTTTTTGTCGATTTCAATGTGTAATTCATTAACAAAAATAAAGATTCAATTGCCTGATTGTTAATTTATAGAGCAGGTTATCATGTTTTTTTCAACTGAAGGAAATTTTTACCTGATAAAAACTACATTTTGTTAAGCCTAAAATTATTACGGATGAAAATATGAATTTAGAAACTTTTTCAACACGAAGTAGTTTCAGTGCACAAATATACCGATAATTCTTATCTTTTAATTATAGAATTGGAAGCAGCATCAAATAGACTTAATAAAAGAATCGAATAAACAATAACTGTTATCGTGCTTTTCCATATTATTCGTTAATTCACTGATATTCGCAGTGTGTAAGTTGAAATCAATATATAGCTTACTTTAGAATTACCCTAAAGTAAGCAGTGGATTCTTATCATAATGAATTTGATATGAAGATTGATATGAGACAAAATTACGGCGATTTAAAGTTAAATATCGATGTTGAATGAAATTATTAATATTGACTTTTACATATTTAGAAACTTCGAACGGAAAATAAGGTGATACTAATT